>OY754982.1:6352203-6790257 GCA_963576475.1 Molanna angustata | reverse complement strand
TAATGGGTGACTTCAATCTCTCGGATGTGACATGGACTCTACCCGTAAATAATACTTTCTGCTCCGTTGTAAACCACCCAACTACAACGAGTCTCTCATTTATTGATTGTATTAACTTTTCTGGGCTACACCAATTCAATAGTATTCCTAATTCCAGTGGTAGATTCCTTGACCTTATATTATGCAATGATCATGTTTGTGTCTCGGCATGTGATGACCCCCTAATTGATGAAGATGCGCACCATCCCTCACTAACCATTGACATATCATTTTTCAATTTGCCTGTATTATATGCTGAACAAAGATGGATATCTCTCACTCACCGTGGTGATTATGATTCATTTAACTCTTCTCTTCAGCAGATCAACTGGCATCATATACTATCGTCTGGCGATCTGGATATGGGTCTCGACAGATTCTACTCAATTTTACATGATCTCATTGAAACTTATATTCCAAGAAAATTAACATGGAACACTAAATATCCCCCTTGGTACACCTCAGCACTTATTAAACTAGTAAAAGAGAAGCATAAGTTTCACAGAAAATTTAAAACCTTCAAGAATCCCCTAGACTACAACACATTCTGTTTACTCCGAACGCGTTTTAAAACCTTAAACCGTCAACTTCATTCTTCTTACTTAATTACTATTGAAAACGGTATCTCCTCCAATCCCAAAACTTTGTGGAAATATGTCAAAGCTAATAATGATTCACATGGATTTCCTAATACAATGTTCTTCAATGAAGAAAAAGCCGCAAATGGTCCCGACATATCCAATCTCTTCTCTAAGTATTTTAGCTCGGTATTCGACACAAATCCACCAGTACCCCCGAATGCTCCCCAATTATTTCATGACAGTACCCCGAGTATTAATAAAATAGAAATAAATCCAAATCTTGTCCTCAAATATATCGAAAAACTTGATATGACTAAAGGAGCTGGCCCGGATCGCATCCCTCCTTTCCTTATACATAAATGCGCATATCACTTGTCTTTCCCATTAACAATCTTGTTTCATCGCTCTTTAACTGAGGGTAATATGCCTAGTATTTGGAAACAAGCCTACGTAAGTCCTATATTTAAAAAGGGCAGTAAATCAGATGTCGAAAACTACCGACCTATCTCTAAACTATGTATCTTTAGTAAAATTCTCGAAAAAATTATATACGACCAAACAATCTCTGTTCTAAGACCAGCACTTAACTTAAACCAACATGGATTTATAAAAAATCGATCCACAACGTCTAACCTTATTTCCTTTATAGAATATCTGCACGACAACATGGACCATAAAATACAGGTTGACGCAATTTACACCGACTATAGTAAAGCATTCGACAAGGTAGTACATTCCACACTCATTCTTAAACTTCAGCAAATTGGCATCCACGGCGACTTACTGAGATGGATCTCCTCATATATATCAAACCGGAGCCAAGCTGTTGTGGCTAGCGGTTTTAAATCCAATTGGATTCGGGTCACTTCGGGGGTCCCTCAAGGTTCCTTGTTGGGACCACTTCTGTTTAATATCTACATTAACGATATCACTAACTGTTTTACTTACGCAAAAGTCTCACTTTTCGCAGACGACATGAAGATTTACTGCCCAGTTAAATGTATTGAGGACTGTGAAAATATTCAAACTGACCTCAATCGTCTCGACCTATACTGCAAACAACACAACCTTCAAATTAACCCAAACAAATGTCACTGCCTAAAATTTACACGGAACAAGAACATCATAAGCTTCAACTATTGCCTAAATAATCAACCACTGCGTAATGTAAATGAAACAAAAGACCTTGGTATCATCCTTGACTCAAAACTGTTATTTGACAAACACATTGACTACATTGTTTCCAAAGCGTCTAGGATCCTAGGCTTTATTCTCCGTACATGCAAGCAATTTAACAATATACTCACACTGAAAATTTTATACTTTACATATGTGCGCAGCATTTTGGAATACTCATCACAAGTCTGGAATCCTAGATACTCTACCTACATACACAGAATTGAAAAAATCCAGAATAGATTCCTTAAGTACCTTGATTTTCGCTCCTTTCGAACTCATCTAAATTACTCAGATTCTGCCGAGTTCTTTAAAATTAGCACATTAGAAAACCGTAGAAATATCTCCGACGCCGTCTTTCCGTCTTTCTGTTTAAAATCGCCAACTCTATCGTGGATTGCCCGGAACTGCTTGAACGAATAGCTCTTCGGGTTCCCACCCGAGCAACCCGATTCCAACATTCATTAAACCTTTCACACTGTAACACGAACGCCAAACAACACTCATTCATATACCGTGCATCACACTTCTTCAATACGCACCTAAACGAATTAGATATATTCAACTCATCAATAAATGTTATCAAATCAAAACTTATCAATCATTAAATATTCATATATATTCATCCCAACACATATCCCTCTTCATCTGCACTCTATCTTTCCTCTCTAATCCCAACTCTCTCCTACATATTCTCTATAATTTTTGTATAAACTTATATAGGTACTTATTGTTTTTTACTTATGTGGAAACACATTATTGGCATAATTGTAATAACTTTACTGTCCATACCATAAACATTGTAACGCTGTTTGTTTCCCAAATATAAATAAAATAAAATAAAATAAAATATATATATATATATATATATATATATATATATATATATATATATATATATATATATATATATATATATATATATATATATATATATATATATATATATATATATATATATATATATATATATATATATATATATATATATATATATATATATATATATATATATATATATATATATATATATATATATATATATATATATATATATATATATATATATATATATATATATATATATTATATATATATATATATATATATATATATATATATATATATATATATATATATATATATATATATATATATATATATATATATATATATATATATATATATATATATATATATATATATATATATATATATATATATATATATGTTAAATCTAAGGTTTTCGCGAGTACAATATACTTAGTGCTTCCACTCTTTTCTATTATTGTTTTCGAGTGTCCCGTTTTGACGCGGGTTATCCCCAAAATACTTAATAATAACATATATATATATATATATATATATATATATATATATATATATATATATATATATATATATATATATATATATATATATATATATATATTTATATATATATATATATATATATATATATATATATATATATATATATATATATATATATATATATATATATATATATATATATATATATATATATATATATATATATATATATATATATATATATATATATATATATATATATATATATATATATATATATATATATATATATATATATATATATATATATATATATATATATATATATATATATATATATATATATATATATATATATATATATATTATTGGGTGCATGTTAAATAAATATTTGACATAGTACCTGTTAGTTGCCCGAGAAAAAATAATAAATATTAAATATATTAAATATTACATTACATATAACTGCACTAACAGAACTGATTTATTACAATATACCGCTACTATCCACTAGACAGACAGCACCATTTTATTACATCAATACACGTACACAGACAGAATAGCACTCGCTTGTCAGTCGTCTCCATAACATTGGCAATGAATACTCTCATATAGGTGACATTTTTATGCTGTCCAAACATAAATATAAACGGACGATATACACATTTTTTGTGAGAGAAACAACTTGTGATATTTTCAGTGCGGATTTGTTTTTTTTCGATTGTAAAATGTTTATTTTTTGTATATCTTTTTTTTTTTGTTTATTTATAACGAAGTCTTCTTTATTTATATGCAGATTTACATGACACTGTTTCTACGGTTGTTTGTTGTATTTATAATTCTTTTTTATATAATGTTTTGGTTTATTTTGAGTCCATTTTTATTTTTTTTATCTTTGATAATATATATATATATATATATATATATATATATATATATATATATATATATATATATATATATATATATATATATATATATATATATATATATATATATATATATATATATATATATATATATATATATATATATATATATATATATATATATATATATATATATATATATATATATATATATATATATATATATATATATATATATATATATATATATATATATATATATATATATCTATATTTTTATTCTTGAATTTATTGTTTAACTGTTTAGGTACATATTTCTTTATCTTTTTGCAAGTGTATAACATATTATATATTTTTTTTATCATCAATATGTGTTTTTATCTATGTTTGTAAAAGGCAATTTATGCCGTTTATAAATAAATAATTAAATAAATAAGCAGTTTAATAAAGTTATATGGAATATATCACTAGACTAGGTCTGTTCTGAGGTGAAACTATTTTTTTTGTCATGATGTATCTACGATGTATGTAGAGAATGTGCTAAGTAATAATAATATGCAAAGGAAAGTGAATATTAAGTGTGTAAGTCGTCTAATGTATGTATGTATATCGTCTAGAGCATTATTATTTTAAACATTCGCATAAACAATAAACTTATTTTTTTCTTAGCCTTTTCCTACTTTAGGATCGACTCTCCTAATCCTTCAGCACAATGATGATATAATATCCAGCTTAATCCATGAGCTTACTCATACGTGTAAGTTATTTTATTAAGTGGAATATACTGTCTCTATTTAGATGTCCGCAGTGCTCAAAGCAAGAGCATTTTCACTAAAGGACTAAAAACAGCTTTATTTCAGAGAGCAACACAACATTAAACTATCATCGCCCTTGGTTTGATCTCAAATCATTAAACGGCGCTATACAAATAACTTATTATTATTATACAACCCCACCACGTGGATATTGGACGTCCTTTTCCTTTACCCGTTTTCGCATAAACAATTAGCAATAAAAATAAACCCATCTAAATTATTTCAAACATTCTGTTAACAACGTGTTAACACAACATAAAAGCGTATTTATGTTTCATGTTAACGTAAACTCTCAAACGATTATTTGCAAATTCATTTCCCTTGTTATAATAAACATGCAACAAACAAAAATTTCAAATTGTATCATAACAAACTAATTTAGATAATTATATTGAAACTCATGTATGTAATTAATCATGTTTTACATTTTATTTAAAATTAATAAATAATATACTTAGTGCTTCCACTCTTTTCTATTATTGTTTTCGAGTGTCCCGTAAGAGCCGGGTAATCGAAATTACAACAGGCATCAATTATAACATCTCACATAGTTCAGCAATGAGGTTCACCACCCATTCTGAATATAGTGCCTTTTGAGGTGAGACGAGACTGGTGTGTGTGTATACACAGATATGTTGTGCTCCCTTTTATAAGGCAATGCACACCAGCACACCTTTCGCTGGTTTCCCCACATTGTGGGATATGCCGTGATGGTATGAATGAATGAATGAAAATAAAAACTCAAAATTTAATTATTTTCATATTAATACTCTCATCAGACATATTTATTTTTTTGGGTAATATTTTTATTTTAATATTGTAATTCCTCATAATTCGTAGATATGTAATAACCAAATAGGTAATAATGGATAAAGCTTCACAAATATTTGCTACCAGAAATACAATTTATGTTTGTTTGTTTTGAGATAAAATAACTCGATGCATAGTTGCAGTGTCCTGCATACATTGTTTATTTCGGTGGATCAAGTTTTATTATTGAAAAAGTTACGAGGGTGTAACGGGATTAAGGGCCAGTCTTATAAACGAGAGACCAAATATTCGTAAGTATGTTTACGATTTACTAACGGATGGATGTTCCTAAGTAGATATTACTATCGGCGGTATTATAAAACTATTTTAACTGTCCGTTTATTTGACAGTTACAGTCTAATAAGACTACAATGGATTTTCAATGGATTTGTATTGGACTATAATGGATTGTAATGGATTAAGCGGGGCTGTCATTGCAATATATAAACAGAGAATGTTTAATTTTTTTGCGTACTTCAAACAATATCAAAAATTACAAAAATGGTGATAATCCTTTATTATTTAACTAGCGCGCTGGATTAGTAATTCAGTGGACGCGGGTTCGTTCAAATATCGCCTCAACTGAAATTCTTTTTTTTAAATAAAAAAAAAATAATTAATATAAAATAAAATGAAATTCAGTGTCTTCAATGTCATGTTGAAATAATAAAATATTTGGCCAAACACAAACTTGTAATCAAATTCGTTTTGGTTATTCAAAATCACTGTCGGACGACATTTTTTACTGAAAAAAAAGCAATTCAATATAAAAATCCAATAAAATATAAAACAGTATATTTAAAAATATTCGTAATATTGAAAATGTACCACAACATAAAAAAAAACAAGTGTGGTAAAACTCAATCCTTCCATAACTTATCGTTAACGAACGCTTAATCGGTGGTCCGACCGTCGGTAAAGGCTATCGGTAAACTTTTACTAAAATTTAACTAACGGATTGTTATAAGACGAAATATAGAGTGTTTGTATCGAATTTCGGTTTGTTTGGTCTGAAATCTAACTAACGGACGTTTATAAGACCGGCCCTAAAACGTTCAAAGAGAATAATACCCCCTATTCTGTAACTATTGTCACTAAAATAGGAACGTACATACTAAAATTGTAGATTTTAGAATTACGGTCGTAATTCAGCGTTATAAAATATCAACTTGGACTAAATGGAATAGGAACGTACCTATTTTGGCTGGAACGTTCTTAAAAAGTCATTGAATTAGACGTATTATGAATTATTATGAAAATTATGAAATTTTCATCATTTTCATAATTATTCAAAATACGTCTTATTCAGTAAATTTTTAAGAACGTTCCGGCTAATATAGTTATTTTTCTATTCCATTGAGGCCAAGTTAATATTTTATAACGCTGAAATAAGACCGTAAATCTAAAATCTACAATTTTAGTACGTTCCTATTTTAGTTACAATAGTTACTGAATAGGGGGTAGTGTTTTCGAGTACCTACATTCTTTATTCTACTAAATACAACCAGCAAAACATCAAAATAACTCTAATATTTACATAAAATATTATTTTATGTTTCGTTAAAACAATCAATAAAGAAGATTAAATAGGAGTCTGAAGTTGGGATGAAACTAAATAAGATGAATCTGATACAATTATGCGATGGTTCATTAAATAAAAATAATAAATTCACGTTTTTTATATCATAAAATAATTATATAAGTACCTATACTTACAAAATATGTTTGAAAGAAAAAAAAACCTTACCCACATAATAGAGAAAAAATATTTAAAACGATTTGGCGCGAAAATACCTCTGCTGAGTATGTAAATTGATCATATCACACGTCCACTTAGCGCGCGGAACTAGCTTGAACTGAATGTAATGTATGTGAGGAAATGACGTAACAAACCGAACCATCGACAACTAACAATGTTGTAAAACTTTGGAATAAATTCAAACTATCGATCTTACCCCGTTTTCGATCTTCCCCCAACTCACCTTACCTATATTTAAAGAATATGTTTGAAAAAAAATAATTCCTTTCCCGCAAACAAGAAAAAAAATATTTAAAAACGATTTATGAAAATTTAAAATGTAAAAATTACATTCAGGGAGGCAAGTCTGGTCAAACGGTGAAATCAAAACCCTCATAATTACCCATATCATGGATTATTATCATATGATGTTCTATATAATTATTATATCCATGACATGGGTAATCATGAGGGTTTTGATTTCACCGCTAGACGGGACTTGTCCCCCAGAATGGGTGGTGAACCTCATTGCTAAACAATATGAGATTTTATTATGCCTATACAATTTGAGATTACCCGACCCTTGCGGGACATCTGAAAACGATGATAATAGAAAATATTGGAAACACTATTCTGAGTCGGAACCTCATAGCAAAAAATTTGAAATTTTGTATAGATACTATTGAATAAACAGCACAAATCGGTAAATAAAAATGTTCATTTTCCTCGTTTAGATGTTCGTCTTAGTATTTATCTACTGTTCAAATAAAACAAATAATGAAAAACAAAGTTCTAAATAAACTGTTTTCAGATTGATGTATTTAAATTTCAGACGTAAGTATCTAAAAAAATCGGAAAACAATAATTGATGATGATCTAATGATGCAGAAATAATCCATCTTAGACTGAACATTGAGCAAAGATATTTTTTTCTAAAAAGCGAGGTTCATTACTATACTATCATCTTTTCACGTTTTTTTTAACGAAATATATTTTTTTTATATCTAGTGTATTAGTAATAATATGCAGTACATTTGTCGCCAAATATCTTGAACTTTTAGCCGAGAAGGGGGGCGGTTTGCTCGTAAACCAACGAAGCAAAAATATACAAATTTGCGCTCTTCATAACCAGAAGCTCGTTCAAGATGTTTGTCTTAAATTATAATCGATTTAAAAAATACATAATTATTACAAAGAGTCTCTTTAACACAGTGAAACTTCATAATTATAAATTAAATTATTTATAATAATAAATAAAAACACAAAGTTTTAATCCTCAAATGAGTACCTATGACTTAATGAGCCTAACCGCTTTCGCCGAACATAGTCGACATCCTCAAAGGTAAGAATCAAACTGAATACTGAATATACATGAATATAATCTAGTATGGTTAGAGTGAATGGTATTTTCAATATCATAAATAAATTATTACACGCGTATTTCACAATAAATCTCCAACCTCGAAACAGGCGTAGTCCTAGTGAGGTTGGGATAGTATTTATAAACTAGTTGCATGTAACACATGAGATCCAACTGTCGATAGCGATTGTATGTGTAGTTGAAGAATAAGTACCAAACTATAAACACATAAATCCAAATTATTGAATATTTTAAGATATTTTGTTTTCCATACAACACATGTAGGTATGTATGTCAAGATAGGATAGTATGGAGGTCAGTCCTTTTTTCCTACCCGGAATATGAAAACAGCATGATGGTATGTATGTATGTTTAGAGATTAAGTATCAAACTATTAATTATTCCTTAGATATTGTGTATAGGCGACTGCCATACAAATTGTTTGAAGCGATGTCGTCACTAAATTCAATTTTTTTAAATATTGTTAAAATAAATAAAGATGTCCTACCATAATGTTAATATTTTTTATAGAAAATTAAATTATCTAGTTGGGGTGTTTCGGCTTTTTGTGATATTTAAAAAAAAAGGGAAATATAGGCAGTTAAAGTCATAAATTTATCATAAAAAAAATATTTTTCTTAATAAAAAATGTTTGAGAAACCCTGGAATTTTTTGAAAAAATTAATTTGAGTTTTTGTATGTTTCTATGTTTATACCAATTTTCAGCGTTCTATCTTTTATGGTTTCTGAGATCAATGGAAAAATAAACCAAAACTTCAATAGTTGATAACCCCTGACTGAAGCAAAAATTTACAATTCTGGGTAGTTTTGTAGGCCTATAACTTTTTATATATTATGAAATTTTGGGCTCAGTAAATTGAGCGGATCAAAAGTTATAAGGGGGGGACAGACAAACACACAGACACACAAAACTCACATAAAATGTTCTACTCCGAATTCTGAGTAAATCCATGTACGGAAACATATATGCTGCGAGGCCTCTAGTTGGTGTTATTAGCATGCAAAATGTCCACTACACCATACAATATGTTCCTTCGTACACGCATCTTGGCTTAATAATGTCGATTCAAATATGATCCACAAAGTGAGGGCAGTATAATCGATCAATTGATGATTATAGTGCCGAGTATAGTGCGAGAGCGCCTTACACTCAACACTAGTTTATGTATTTCCTAAATATGAACGAATGCCGAACTCCTGAATCGTACATGCTCATAAAATACCTTTAGGATATACTGATTGACTGTTGTGAGGCGCAAAATTAATATATTTCACCTTTTAATCCTTTCCCAGGTCCTTTTGATTCAGATTCACCATCATATTATTTTGTGTTACATATGGGTAATTAATTGTCTTATTTCGTGTATTTTGTAATTGTGACTGTTTGAAACCGTAAATAAATAAATAAATATGAACACTTTGTATCAGTATTGTACTCAGTATGTTACAAAACATTTTGTACGTGTTAATATATTTATTTTTACTTATTTTATATAACTTCTCAGGCAACTAATATGTACTATGTCAAATATTAATTTAACACGCACCCAATAACAAGTTGCCACATTCTGGAGACTTACGATATTAATCGTAACACAGATCCAGACTGTGTCTCCACCGGGATCTTTGGCTCAGCAATCAGATACATACCCAACTAAGCTACGAAGGTCGAATATATGTTTTATTATAGCCATAGCTAGGGCGAGCAAGTACCTAATGCCTGATTTACAATTGTTAAGTAATAACAAGTGTAATGGCAAGTGGACAGTTTCGTTTACACAACAGTCAAGTATATTTGTTTCGTCGCGATGAACATGCAATAACTCATATATTTAATGTTACATACACTACACGCGCGCGTTCGCTTGCATTAAGGTATTAAATTATTCAATGTAAACTTGACTTATTCAATGTTTACACGCGGCATATGAATGATATTTTGAAAGTAGAAAACACAAGAAGCTTGATCAATCGACAAGCATATTTACGCCGTAAAGGACATAGCATACATGTAGGTACACGCGGCTTGAGCGAAACAAGTGCCGCGCAGGAGGATAAGCGGGTGCGCGAGGGTCAGTCACATAGCAAGGGATCATATTTCTTTCAACTTGCAAGGCAAGCTGACTCGCTACTGTCTGGGCTGTTTACACTACTGTACTAGTCTAAATCAGGCCTAAGAAGTTTCTTTGTTTGTAGTAACCTGAGCAGCTTACAAACTCGTAAAACCAATACACGGTAGGAATTTTTCGCAAGTTTATTACTTATCATTTATAACAGTAAAGAATACCTCTATACTCAGTAGTTTATGAAATATCATCTTCGGGAATTTTCTCAGCAAATAGTTAAGAAAAAGGAAGAAAATAATGAAAATACCAAGATTTTTACTATTATATCTTCGAAAAGAATTCACGAACCTTTTAACACAAGAAGTTATAAAACAAATAATACCTAAGTATATCTACCACAAGTAAAATGTCACATTTTAAATAGAACAAATAGATAAACCTGAACACCCCAATTTGGTATCAAATAACTTAATAAGTGTGTGTCTAAAAATATCATAAGTATTATTATCAATATGTTTCTAGTGAATGCATTAATTCCCGTAAAAAGTTTTTTTTTATTTATTTATTTATTATTGACAATACAATGAGGAAGTTACAAATACAATTACATACTAGAGCTAGAAGTTAAGTGCGTGTGTACATATATATGTGTGTGTGTGTGTGTGTGTGTGTGTGTGTGTGTGTGTCTATGTGTATTATTTATTGAAAAGTATTGTAATTGATAGGATACGATGAACACCTCACTAGGAAGTTTTTTGTATTTTTGTGACGATGTATTTTGTGGTAGCAGTTTTAGTGAGGTTGGTAGGCAATTATGTAGTTTGATGGCGTAGTATTTAAAGTGTCTTTTTTCCATAAGTAGTTTGCAACTTCGGGATATTATTATAAAATAAAATGTTCTTTTCGGGATTTTTTAATATACCTACATAGTTTTATTTTTATTTTGCACGCATCTGATAACACGCTGCCACGTTCTGGAGACTTATAATGTTTATCGTCTTACAAATCCAGACTGACACACATTTGAAAAATATGTCTCCACCGGAAATCTAACCCGGGACTTTGGCTCAGTAGACACATATCTAACCAACTGAGCCACAAAAGCCTAGACTACGAAGAATTAAAGACCAAAAAATGTGAAAGCATATTGGCCGTTGTCGTGTGGCTTGATTCATAGCGTTGCAGAGATTGTGTAAAATTAATTTACTAATTAGTTGTTTTACTTACAAAAACTAAAGACTGCTCCCAATATAACTCAGAGACTATAATATAACATATTGGAGAGCAAAGACACAATAACTGACAGCAAAATGTAAAAGAGTGTCGATGATATGGATGTTTTGTGTACCCTTCAATTATTTCTGTTTTAAATGCTTTATTTTATACCTTTATTATTGTTATCAAACTTCTTTCTGTAATAATGTAAATCATGTTTACTTACTTACTTACTTTCCGTGTCCAAGATCATCAACCTATGTATATTGTGTCCCTCCAGTAATGTGCAGCCATAATAGCATCATCATTTGCTCGCCATAGATCCTCCTCAGAGCACTTCCCTTCCATAAGCGGGCAGTTCAGCAGGTGTGACATATTCTGCGTCTCGCCACATTTGCATGCCATGTCCTGGTCAGCCTCTAGCATTCTCCATTTGTCCAGGTTTACCTTGCACCTTTCTACACCCGTCCTTAGTCTATTCAGGGATTTCCAGGTTGCATATGGCAGTCGGTGACCCTTTGGAAGAACGTCTGTTGGTTCATGGAAGTTTTCACTTCCTAACCGTTCCATCCACAGCTCAACTCTTCTCTTTTCGCTGGTTGAGGTTAGTGCGATTGTATTCCTGAGAAAACTGTTTCTAGACTTGGTGCAATCCAGTTAGTAATTGGATTTTTTCCACAGGAGTAGGTTTAAGGCATCCCTTTAAGAGTCTGTTGGTTTCGTTCATAGCAACATCTATGTACGTTTCTAGCATGGGAAGATTGGAACCAGACTGGAACCGCATATTCCGCTGCCGAGTAGCGAATTACAAGTCCTAAAGTTGGTTGGAACAGATGGTTGTGCTCCCCACTTTATTCCGATGAGCTTTCGGATTATAAGTCATCATGTTTACTATAAATAAATAAACTTTAACAGGCATACCAGGTATGTATTGTGTCAGCATTTCAAGGCCTTCTCCATGTTTATATAGGACTGGGTTGATAAAGTTTCTCACATCGCATTAATTAATATGTACATACTTCAGTATTCATACATACTAATTCAGACAACAAAGGTACCATCTATCCGCTATATAAACAACTAAAATCGTGAATGTATTTACATCGCAAATAGTTTTGCGAGGAGACCGACAGATGGCGGCGAGTGGACATACATTTAATGACATTGTTGGATAACGAACACCACACTAAAATGCCAGTTAATAATGTTTAAACTGTATCAAAATTGTCGTAAAAGATTTAATTTTCTCTTTAAGGATGTCGTTACCTAAAAACAAATGAGTTGTGGCCACTACTTAACTCTTCATTGTAGAATAAAATGTTTTTTCAACACGGAAATAGCTTGCATCGTGCTGGATTCTTAAACATGAACTCGCGATCACCGCATTAATAATGTAGTGATGGCAAGTACGAACTCTACCCTAGATTTTGTTCGCCTATAGCACAAGCTTTTATGATTAATTTAGGGAATGTATGAGGATGTATTTATGTAATCTCCACAAGGACTTTTTCATTGATTAAAAAAAAGAGGCCGGCGTCGCCCAAGAAAAGGATGGCACGATTATATGAACAACATATCATCTGAAAATTGGAATATAAGAAACTTGGCAATAGACGAGCACGTATGAGACGATGGGTGGATTTGGCGTTCGATTCTCTCTGCTTACCACGTGAGGGACAGGGCCTGATTTCACGTAGGATAGCGTTTATCTAATCTCAAATAAATATATGAACTTACTCTGGGAATGAAAAATATTTCTGATGATAAATAATTATGAAATAAGTATTTTTTTTAAACGAGCAAGCATTCTTTGTAATCTACTCGTTCTGAACACCTCAACCAGTTAATTTTTTTTTTGATAAATGAATATGTGCTTGGAACATTGGTAGCTGTCAGTTGTTTTGACGTTTTCGTAATATTATTGATCTAGAATCATAGTTCACATATCTTTAATTGTTGTTTAAACTGGTGAAGTGAGTTTATAGAAATACTGTCTACCATCTTGGCAGTTATTGGCTATTGAAGTGCTACAGGAGGTGAAAAATATCAGTTTTAATATTCAGAGATTGACGAAAAAAAATATTACTTATTGATTACAAATATCTTGACCGGTCGAGCTACTCACTGTCAGTGTCTTATTTGGTTCGCTTGACTTGGTGTGGACACACTGCTCTGCGCTGCACAGTTTGACCGTTTCAATATATATACAGACGGTGGCCAAATTAATACAATCAAATGAATTTATAGCAGTTTTTAGACTTAGAATCATTGAAAATTATTATTTTTTTATTTTATTTCGATCTTTCTAGAATATTATGGGAGATTTAATATATTTTTATAAAATAAAATGCATTTACTATGAATATATAATAGTTTATTGATAATAAAATACGTTTTATGGTAAAATGATCAATATTTAGTAAATCCTCCCTTAGCTTTAATTACTGCTGATATTCTTCTGGGCATGCTGGAGATACATTTAATTGAGATATTTTTTAATTCTGGTGTGTTGTGCCATGCCTCAATTATGTTTTCTATTAGTTGTCTTTTGTTGGTGATGACACCTTTTTTTACAATTGCCCTTTTCAGAGCCTCCCAAACGTTTTCAATTGGATTTAGATCCGGTGAAATTCCTGGCCAATCTAATACCTTTATTTTTTCTCCTTCTAGAAATTTAGTAACGGTTTTCGCTTTGTGGCAGGGTGCAGAATCATGAATAATAACATATTTTCCATTTGGAAACCATTCGGCCACTTGAGGCTTTAGTCTCCCTTTTAAAACTTCTATATACTGGTCCTGGCGCATTGTGCCATTCACAATATACAGCCTTCCCATACCCATCCCACTAATCACTGACCAGATCATTATTGACTGAGGGTGCTTCACTCTTTGGACCACACATTCCTCATTATATTTTTCACCTGGCCTTCTTCTCACATATTGAGTTTTGTCCTGCAGTATTTGGATTGAGGATTCATCAGAAAAACAAACCTGAAAGAACACGAGAAGTTTTCACTAGTCAATTTTATTTAATACAGAAAGTTTCATAAAAACTTATTTTACATTCTAATACCTTGCTCCAATCGTCTTCGTTCCAATTTTGGTGTTTTAGTGCCCATTCTAGTCGCTTTTTACGCATTTCAGGTGTTAGTTTTGGCTTTTTCACTGGGCGATAACATTTGAGGTCCATTTCCACCAATCTTCGTCTCAATGTACGATCAGATATATTGACTCCTGTGGTCTGCAAAATAGATTTTATTACTTTTCGAGGCTTCTGTCTATTTTCTAGAGCAACATTTCTGATTTTTCTTTCTGTTCGCGGAGTAGTAATGCGCTTTCGTCCACATTTTCCTATTCGAGATGGTTCAAGGGGTACATTTCCTTTCATTTGCCTACTTATTTTGTGCACAGAATATTGAGAAACATTGGTAAGTGTGGCAATTTCTCGTTGACTGTATTCACAGTGACCAAGAAGGGTTGCAATTTTAGATTTTTTTCTTGGAGTGAGGTCACAAGATCTTCCCATTTCTAAAATAAACCAAAAAATTCTGAAATTCAGCATACATTTAGAAAATAATTTATCAAAATCGTAATAATTTGATAAGTAGTATAATTGTGATAAATATTTAGTAATAAATATTAGGTTTACCTGTTATTTAAAAAAAATGTAAGAAACACTCAAACACTGTCTCAAATAAACACAAAATCAATGGGCAAAATATTCCATTAACACCCGCAACTCTGTGAAGACCAATACTAAACTGACATTATCGTATCTTGTGTGTGACAAACTTCATGTTGATGCTTAAAAAGTGTTGCAAGTACGATAACAATAATGAAGGGAGTTGCCACAATTAAAAATATACTGATGTGATTCGGTTTTGCTGGATAACAGCTAAAAATACAATTATTTTTGCATTTTTTTCCTTTGATTGTATTAATTTGGCCACCGTCTGTACATATACCTACTGTGGAACGTCGCAGGCAAAATACACAATTCGTTATTTGTATTTTTATCATATTTATTCATCTTACAACTTGTAAAAATGAACTGCTACACTTGTGTTAAAAGTATAAATTGTGATGATGCTATGATATGCTCAAAATGTCAAAGTAAATTCCATTTTTTCTGTGTGGGATTCAGTGAAAATAATTTCAAGCAGATGCTAAGGATGAACAAATTAAAATAGAAATGCCAAAAATGTAAATCTGTTAGTCCAAAAAAGGCTGACCAAGCTGAAACTCGTGACGCTACTGACGTGTTAAAATTATTAAATTCAGTCCAAAATGAATTGACTGACATGAGAAAATCCTTTGATGCCTTACTTGAGAAACAAAGAGAAGAATTGATAGATATGAAAAATAAACTACAGATCTGCACTAATAAACTAGATGAATCTAATAAGAAAACTAATATGTGGGAAAAAAAATTCTTGGAACTGAAGACCAAGCAGGAGAAGACTGACATTAAGATGGATAGCTTACAGAAGGAAAACAGAGCCCTGAAAAGTACTATTAACAAACTGGAACAGTCATCCCTAGGAACATCAGTGGAAATACAAGGACTCCCTTTTAGTGATAAGAATGAAATACAACCGATGTTGGTATCACTATTCAAACATATTGAATGTGAAGATATATTGTCCAAACAAACTGAAGATGTATCTGTTACAAACTCCCAAAAGAAAATTATAACTCTGAAATTTAAAACAAAGGAAGCTAAGGACAGAGTTCTACTCGGCAAAAGGAAGAAAAGTAACATCACTGCTCTGGACATAGGCTGTAATAATACAAATGGAAATGTCTATATAAACGAAAAATTAACTACTCACAACAAACACCTCCTTTGGTTGGCTAAATCTACAAAAGCATATGGATATAAATTCGTCTGGACAAAATATGGTAATGTCTACATTAAAAGGAGTGAAGATTCAAATGTATTGGCAATCAAAGATGTCTGTGACATTCCTACTCGATAGTAGTGGGAACTCATACAAAAGGAGGTCCAGCGATGTACGATAACCAGGACATGAATATCGCTCAGCCTTACAAGATGATAGAAGACATAAACAGCATATATCGAGAAACAAGCTTTACGCTAATAAACATGAACATATAAGCATAAACAAACACTTCGATGAACTGTGCATACTTTTAAATTGCCTTTCTTTTAAACCTGATATAATTGTTTTGACTGAGACTCAAATGCGTACTGAAACTCCGTATAATATTCCGGGATATTCTGTAATATCAAACATCTGAAGACACACATCACATGATGGAATTACAATGTTCTACAGAGATGAAACAATTGTTGATCCTGTGTGCGAAATGCCAAACTTACTGTTCTCTAATTCGATTATCATGAGCTTCACTCATTGTAATGTTAAAAGTTGTATTATTGCCAACTATAGATCTCCATCTTTGTGCGTCAGGAAATATATTGATGAATTTAAAACATATTTAATGCCACTCCTAAAATCAAAAAAATCTTATAATGTTATTTTTGTTGGTGACATTAATATTAATATCTTACATGATAGAGTTCTTGATACCGATGAAAATGCTTATCTCGATGTACTGTATGCAAATGGATTTATTTCTTATATAAATTGTGTAACAAGAATGAATTTTGGTGAACTGGGCTCTTGCTTGGACCATATCATGGTTAAATCGAGAGACTCAGTGATGCCAAAAGCTGCAATACTATCGATCTATATTACTGATCATTATCCAACATTTTACGGACATAATTATTACATGAATAGCAATGTATGTGCCGCAACCAACAATTGTGGAGTTAAAATAGATTCGACAAAACTCTTATCGACTATCGTAGGGGAGTCGTGGTCTAATGTATATTCTCATAACGATCCTAACAAAGCTATAGATACATTCTACCAAATTCTAAATAATTATATGGATCCTTGTAAAATTGTCAAATCTGCACCAAAGAGTAAATATAAGAAAATTCAGCCTTGGATAACACGTGGTCTAATAATATCAATACATCATCGGAATAAATTATATACTGAATTTAAAAAGCATGAAAAATTTTGTCGCTTAAACAATCTATTGATTTCTCCGTGGATCAAAGAAAACTTTACTATCTATCGTAATATGCTAAACTTGCTCATAAAAAAATGTAAACAAGATTACTATAATAATGAATTAAATAAGGCAAAAAATGATTCAAAAAAGACATTCAAATCAACGAAATAGCTTCCAGGAAGAAAAGACAAATTCACATTATTAATAAAATAGATCACAACAACGAAATTATTTCAGACCAACTTAAAATCTCGGATATTTTTAACAATTATTTCACAAACGTAGCAACTGATCTTCTTGCTACTATGCCAATGCCCAATAACGCCAGTTCTCCAACTTCCTTACTCCCAAGTATGAGAGATAATAATGCAGAGGTACCAAACTTGATTAATTTTAATTCTATTACCGAGAACGATGTTATCAACGAATCAACGAATTAAAATCTAATACAGCTACTGGTCCAGATAATATTAACATAGAAACGATTAAACTAATTAAGCAACATATAGCCTCACCCATTAAATATATTTTTAATCTGTCTTTGGATACAGGAATATTCCCAAACATTCTTAAAACTTCTACCATAATACCAATTCATAAAAGCGGTTCACCCCTTCTAACAAAAAACAACTCATGAGTTACCTTGAAAAAAATAATAAACTATCCAAAAATCAATTTGGATTTAGACCAAACTTGGGAACAGAAGATGTATTATATAAATTGACAAAGCACGTAAATGAAAATTTAGACATTGGGAAAAAAACATTAACAATATTTTTGGATCTAAGAAAAGCATTTGATACCGTTAATCACAATATGTTAATCAAACGTCTAGCTAAAATTGGTATAGAAGGTAAGTGTCTTTTCCTGATACGGAGCTACTTAAATGAAAGATTTCAAAAAACTAAGGTAGTTAATAACTATAGCTCGCAGCTTAGAGTTCTCCATGGTGTTCCACAAGGTACGGTTCTTGGACCGATCCTGTTCCTAGTTTATATAAATGACCTCTGCAACGCTAATATTCCTGATGAGATAATTTCATTTGCGGATGATACTTCAATAACCATAAGCGGACATACCTGGCAAGAAACTTTTGTCAAAGCAGATAGGTGTTTAAGAATTGTAAAATCTTGGTTGAATGAAAGTCTATTATCTCTTAATTGTGATAAAACGATGTATATAACATATTCAAATACACAAAGATCAGCGCCTGATGGTAGTGATTCACATACTTTGCGATTCCATAATGTTGGTTGTGATAGCACATGCTATAGATGCTCAGAGGTAAAAGCGGTCAACTCCACGAAATACTTAGGCATTACTATTGACTCTTATTTAAGGTGGGACAAGCATATAGATTATGCATGTAAAAGAATTCGATACTTGGTGTACGTTTTCAAAAGATTGGTTGGTATTGTCAAAACAGATTTAGTCAAAATGACATACTACTGCTTAGTGCAATCGATTTTAACATATGGTATGATGGCTTGGGGTGGAGCATTAAATAATCATATTGCACCTTTGGAAGTTATCCAAAAAATGTTTGTAAAAAAAATCTACCAGAAACCAATTAGATTCTCAACTTCGCAGCTTTTTGAAGATAGCAAACTCCTAGATCTGAGGAAACTCTACATACTCCAATGTCTTAAATTTATCCATAAGAGGCCTCATTTATTCAATCTAAACACACAGAACAGAGTCAGCCAGCGATTAAATAATATGTACAAGGTCCCTAATTATAAAAGGAGAAGGACACAAAGACACGCTGTATTTGTTGCACCTAGAACATTTAATAAATTATCCAACTCTTTAAAGACAATCAAGAATCATAAAACTTTTATCAGACATATAAAATCTTGGCTACTCACAGACCAATGTAATGTGCAAGAGTATTTGTTGTGATTTTGATTTTTATTACTCGATTTTTTATTTTTGTTTATTTGTTAATTAATTCATTTATCTTTCAAATTAAATTGTGATTGTTGACTGCTTGTATTATCTGAGTTGATAAATGAATCATACTTTTTGGTTCTTGTCTCCTGACCCTGCTTCTATTATTTTTCTTTTATTTTTATGTAAGTATTTTTTTTCTACTACAGATTTTACTTGTTGGTGTTACAACTCTATTAAAAATTTATTCTGAATAATTTGTATTTATTTGTTTCTTACTTGTTGGGTTTTCAATTTGGTGCACTTATGTCTTTCTTTTTCTCAATATTCTGCTCTTGTGTAAAAGTTCAATGATTTTTTTATATTATTATTATTATTTTTTTTTTTTTAATCACTATTGGAAATTCTCAATTTTAACTAGAAAGTGTAGATTGACTGCGACATGCATATCCTTGTACTTGCCAAGTATTGTTACTATCGACTGCGGGTATAATATTTGGTAGCACCGCTGTCAGTCTGCTGATTCATGTAAACTTATTGTTGTTTCGTATATAAATATGTGTATGTATATATTTTATTTTTATAAATAACTAATGTTACTAACGAAATAATTTTGAATATTTTTAATTGGTATACTCACAGACAGGCTATGCCTTGTGGGATTTTTGTGTGTACGGTTGATTTATTATTATGTTTATGTATATTGTATGTTAACCGTGTACCAAATCTTAAATAAATAAATAAAAAAAAAACTAGTTCATATATATCCTCATATATTCCCATAACAAAGCAGTAATGCTATAGGTGAACGAAATCGGTCGTGGCAGGATCCGATCTCGCGACCACTGGGCAACCCTGCGCGCTAACCGCTCTGCCACCACGCATCATTTTTGTTTAAACCGAATATTTTTTGAAAATTGTATATAATAATAATAATAATATTGAACACTTCCTTGCACCCTGAGCAAGTGGCGAATTTATTGCCGAATTAATTTCATCCAACTAACCAGTGTTTCCAGCCCAGAGAAGCAATATTTGCGTGAGAAATGAATTTAAATAAATTTCTCCTCTGCTGGGAATCTAACCCAGGACGTCCGCACAGAAACCAAACGGCGCGGCGTCACGGCGGTCCGCAAACATTGGATTTTTTTCAATGATATTTATTGAAAAAAAATTTAACATCTCAATAGAGACGAAATTGGAATATTTTAAGAGAACCAGAAACTCAAGGCACCTTTTAAAAATATTCGCTTTACATACACATTCAACAACAAAAGCCAAAAATGAAATAATATTTCTGACGCAGTTCAGGATGACATCTGTGCGAGAGCATTGTCAACTCATGTATAAGGACTGTTGCTTTCATTGCTTACGAAAAACCCAATTTCTCAATAGATGGCGTTACAAAAAGGTTTCTTCGTTACTTCATAGATGGCGATAGTAAAAACGTCTTATTTTCAAACGATCTGATTCTCATTATTAAAATATATAGAACACACAAAATTGCATTGATAAGGGAACTCACTAAGAAGGCATGATTGGTGAACGTTGCAAAAGCGCATAAATTGATCACGCAAACCAGCCGATGACAGGTCGTAAGCCATGTAGGTGCCTAGAGTTCCTGGTTCTCCTTCCAATGTTCCAACTTCGAGAAATTAAATATTTGACAAAAAATATATCTTTAATTATGAATGTCTATAATATTTAAAGATATATATGTAAGATCACCTTTACGTAAAATGAAATAAGACATTTGATATATATATACATATATGTATGAACGACGTATACAATACATCATTATTATTTTATCATAAAACGTACCTACATCACAAAAAGTTTAAACCCTGAATAAAAACCGTCCCATTGTCTGAAAAACCAAACAAAAAATGACAACTTCTCATAGTATTTGTATCTATGTATATGGTGAACAACAGACTTACCTCTTCACAATGTTTTTCGGATGATGAATATTTAAACAGAGTAGGTACCTACTCGTAGGTATGGTCCAGCCTTGCAACTTTCACACAAAAAAATAAAACCGCGTTCAACAAAATAAAAATAAAAATTCGTCTATCTATTTCCGTTTTAAGCCTAATCTTCTCGTTGATGGATACGTCATAAAACTTCAAATATTTCAATTATGTTTAATATTTTAAAGTGTCGCGGCGTAAAATTCAAAGAGTATTGTTTTACATAAAATTGTAAGCAAATATCGTAAAGTATTGCCAATATTTAAATAGGAAAAAAATATTCCTAAATAATTATAATCTTAATATACTTGTTGCATGTAACACATGAGATCCAACTGTCGATGGCTTAGTATGTATAAGTCGAAGAAAACATACCAAACTATAAACCCTTGAATCCAACTTGTTCAATATTTTAAGATATTTTGTTTTCTATAAAAAACATGATTGGATAAGATTGAATAGTGTTAAAAAGATTGGATAGTGTGGAGGTCAGTCCTTATTTTCTACTCCTAATATGTAAACAGCTAGATGGTATGTATGTATGGAGATTGAGTATCAAACCACTGAGAGTCCCCGTAAATATTGTGTAGTGTATACTGCCATACAAATTGTATGATACGATGTCGTCACTAAATTCAATTTTTACAAAAATTGTCACAAAAATTGTTTTGTAAAAATGTTTACAAAATTTTTTACAAAAAGTTAGAGATTTACTGCTATAATGTGTGTAATTTTTATAGAAAATTAGATTACATATCTAGTTGGGGTGTTTCAGCGTTTTTCGACATTATTAAGAAATAATAAACACATAAATGTATTACAAATATAAAGGTTTTCCTAACCTTGGAACTTTTTTAAAAATTTGAGATATTATATTTCTCTATTTCAGCTTTTATGGTTACATGGGAAAATGAAATTAAAATTCATGTTGATAACCCCTGACTAGAACAAAATTTCAAATTTCTGAGTATGCTTTGTAACCAATGCTAGGTATATATGGGGACAAGGTAACATAATAGAAGTATGTACAATAGGTATCTTTTGAAGCATCTCTATAAAGATGAAAGAAGAGATATTATGGGCGAAACCAGGGTAAATCATAGACATTTTTACAGGGCTTATGACCCGTCATCGTCTGACTATAGTGATCACTTTACGCAATTGCAAAATTCACCAATTCAAATATCTTATAGTGAATTTTCCTTGTAAGAGCTGTCAATTTGAAGTTGTATTGCTGTGTCATATTATTGGAAAAAATTAAGCCTTTGCTAGTCCATATGCTAGTAATTTATTAAGTTATATGATTGTTTGTATGCACCATAAAGCATGTCTCTTCAAGCCCTCAGTACGTTCCTTCCCTTCAGTACATCCCGTCCCTTCAGGCCCTTTAGTACCTCCCTTCCCTTCATTACTTCCCGTTCCTTCAGTAAGTTAAGAAAATGTTTAAATTTAGAAACAATCCTGAAAGACCTGCATATAGATGAAAGGACACTTGGACCTTCTTTTCCCAGGATACTCCACCTTCATAGGTAAAATAACCAAATACACGAAGAAGAAGAAGAAGAAGAAAAATGTTTTTACTCCAGAAACCATCCCGGGCATACGCTCGTCAATTCACCAAAGTTTCATTGCACGGGTGAATGGTTTAGGAGCGTATAGCACAGATTTATACATGGATACATACAAACATTCAAATTTATAATATAGATTCGAGTGACATTTGACAGATAGGTACAATATTTGTACACAGAATGTGTAAAATTTAGATTAATTCCCACTATTTCAATGTACGATTATACCTAATCGTCGATTTTTTGGGCATATCTATGGATAATCGGAGTTTGGCATCGTTTCATGTAGCTAGATCGTCGATTCCGAATTGTCAAATTAGAATGGGCATTTTTGGACGATTAAGGGAGTTAATCGTCCATATATCGTCGTCTTCGAGCTTTCATATGTCTCATTTCAATGAAAACAAGTTTATTTTGTTCATTTTGTGGCTTATTTTTTATTCACATGAGTTTGTTATCGATGTTTTCAATAATAATTTAATTCTGTGACAATAGAATAATTTCTATGTTTCATAATTCTTTGTGTTTTTATGTGTGAAATAATAACGATTAAACTTCTTCACTTTGTATGAATTCAATTTCAATCAAACATTTTGCTTACAAAGCAATGTTTTGTTTTAATTGAAAAAAATACGTTAAAATAATATTTATCTGATTTATCACAACATAGCAAGAGATCAATGATTTTGATGATATATTTAAATTAAATTTTTCCTCATAGAACTGCACGTATTCATATATTTTTTCTAATTAACTATGTGTGATAACGGAATTACATAATATGACTCCTTTTTTAATCTCCTCCTCTACTTTAATCTATGCTTTAGTTACTCGGCGAATTGACGGCCAATCGTAAAACTGAGCCCTTGTGACGGAAAAACAAAGGGTCTTGTATTTAACTATTCTTTGTATGGGTAGATTTTTTAACTAGACTACTTTTACTGAAAATATGTAAAATAAAAGGACTCGGGACAAACAATGAAAAAATATGTTTTTTTATGACCCAGCAAAATGTTACATTACTGGTCCCATTATTGTGTTCTATTACGAAAATACTCTAGTTTACCAGTGAAAATACCAGTGCAAGCGTGCGAATCAAGAGCTTGATATCAAATGATGATTTCTTGACAAATTTCTAGCGTCTACAGGGCGTACGATCTGTCGTTGGATTACTTACGTGATCACTTTAATAACTTGCGCAACGTCCACTAACTATGCCATTTTATTGACTTATCATTTATAATTTTACCTTATCTCGTCTGATATCCAAGTTTCTTATCCTATCATGATCGTTTTGTCACACATTCGTCTTAAGGACCTCATTTCCACAGCGTTAATTTTACTCTCATGCGTCTTCTGCCATCAGTCCATGTCTCACTTGCATACATTACTGTTGGTACGACTTTTGCATTGTTCACAGTGAGCTTTGCTGACTTTGAGATAATTGGGTCGGCCATTATTGTTCTAAATGCACCGTTCACTCTATTTGCTGCCGTTACCCTTCTTTCTATATCACTTTCCAATCTTCCATCACGCTGAAACATATTTCTAAATACAAATAATCATCATCTTGTCTAGTAGTTCATTTTCCACTCGTATTTCGCATTCTGTTCTTCGTTCGCTTTTTTCTATTATCATTATTTAAACATGATTGAGAGGTTGATAATTCTTCGTTCGCTTTTTTCTATTACCATTATTTTAACATGAATGAGAGGTTGATAGTTCTTCGTTCGCTTTTTTCTATTACCATTATTTTAACATGAATGAGAGGTTGATAGTTCTTCGTTCGCTTTTTTCTATTACCATTACTTTAAACATGAATGAGAGGTTGATAGTTCTTCGTTCACTTTTTTCTATTACCATTACTTTAAACATGAATGAGAGGTTGATAGTTCTTCGTTCGCTTTTTTCTATTACCATTATTTAAACATGAATGAGAGGTTGATAGTTCTTCGTTTGCTTTTTTCTATAACCATTATTTTAAACATGAATGAGAGATTGATTGTAAATTTATTATTATGATTTTTTTCATAAATTACAAACTAAAATGCCTGTATTAAACTCACTGATGTGAATGAGGTAAGCATAGAGGTACCATACCATACCATACCATCACGCCATTTCCCTATTTGGGGTAGGCAGAGAGAACCGAACGCCAGACTCCTCTCTCTTGACATTCCTCGCTTCATTCACGTCCATACATCGTCTCATACACGCTCTTCTATTATTCTTACTTCTAACATCTCCATCTTTCAAAATCCCATTTATGTGATCGTGCCAACTCTTTCTTGGCCGACCTCTACTTTTCATTCCTCTTTTATCAGCCTTGTATACTTTGTGAAAGAAATATCGTAAGTAAGATGAAAATAAATGCCCTAAGGTGGTTCGGCCACATAGAAAGAATGAGTGATGACCGTCTGACAAAAAAAATATACAAGGCATAGAGGTAATAAAAGTATATAGAAGAATATTTATGAAATATTCGATAAATATAATTATAATTATGACTGTTCAAATATAATTTTATATCTTAGTTGTATAAACTCAGTCTCAGACAGTCGCCTGTTATTTGAGCATTGATGACCCTATGTGTTTGTATCATGTATTGAAAAATTAACATATTAAATTATACTCCATGATTCTATTTATTTATATGAACTTTTGTACATAGTTCGATTTTGTACATAATACAATTTTGTACTAGTTTGTAATATTGTCATATTTTATATACGATTGATGTTGGCATCAAATAATACATTGTCATTGTCTCGAGATACATTGGCCCCGGCATAGGTTTATTTGCCTAGTGGGGCATTGCAGATTCAATAATTATTGTAATGTCATCAGTATTTGTAATAAATAAATAAAATAATCAAATATAATGCACACTGGCGGGCTTATTACTATTAGACATTTTTTTTCCAACCATCCAGATTACGAAGTATGACAAAATTTTATACATAGGTATGTACATCAACAAAAGAATGAAAGCGAAAAAAAAGATAATATACATTACGCTAAGATAAATATTAAAAACAATCATCGTAAAAAGAGTATTGGGAAAGAACAAGAAGAGAAAATCGAGATCAGGTGTTCAGGTATAAATATTTATTCTTTAGTTTTTTTTTTTGAAAATACAAAGTGAGTTAGACGACGTAATATTCGGACTAAGACTATCTCATGGTCTTGCTGATTGTATTGCGAACAAAGACCTGAAAATTTGTTATTAAGGCCTTTGTATAATATATACCCTGGGTATACGGATGTACGCAAAAATGCACATTAAATTACCTTTTAATGTATAAAACATAAAAAAATATTGTATATCACTGGATATGTGATATATAACATTTTATCATGCGAAAAGGTCAAATTTAGAGTTTTTTTTAATTAGCAAGGATAATATTATCATAATAAAAAACTCAGCCGATAGATTTTCATATTCTCTTTCGATTGAGGTAAAAATCTACTTCATAGACCTTGTAGTTTTTTAGTTACGTACAATACAAAATAAAAAATGGTTTTACTAAAACTAATTTTACAAGAAAAGTATTAAACAAATTCGAAATCCAAAAAACTAAAAAAAAAAGATGGATCGATGGCAGAGCGGTGAGCGCGCTGGGTTAGTGGTCGCGAGTTCGAATCCTGCCTCGACCGATTTCGTTCACCTATAAATGCACAAGCATTTATGCTTAGTTTAGGGAATGTAGGAAGATGTGTATGTACTTGTTTAACAAGCACATATTCATTTTTATTAAAAAAAAAATAGAATAAAGATGTACATACAAACTGTTCCTTATTTCAAAGACGTATCTTTTGAGGGTATTAGGGAAATTATTTTCAAAATATACTATATAGCCTCTTAAATTATCTATTAACCCTTTTTCTATAGTTTTAAGTATTTTTTTGGAAGTTCATTGAAAAAATGTTCTATCATGTATGGGTTATGGTGCTGCGCAAATTATGTTTTATTTTCAAGTACTTATTAATTACTGTGAACTATTGAAATGGATATGACATGATAACAATCAAGTTATGATTATTAGTACCAAATCTAGAGAGTTCTATGTAAAGATGAGTGTAATATAGAAGCCATCTGCCAAACCTTATCAATCCTCAAAAGTCCATTGCTCGCTAAAGCATAAAATTGAATGTCGGAGATTTAAAATAGACCCTTCTGGGGGAAGTTTTAGGAACAGAAGGGATCAGGGTATCAGAAAGTGATCCAAGTTTGATCTTGTTTGTTAATTAAAACGACCAAAGAAGAAGTATAGTATTTACGTTGGGACGAAACTTAATTAGAAAATCTAATGCTGAACATTTTGTAATGTTTAACATTGCGTACATCATGTAATAAAGTAATGTTTCGAGTAAAACCCATACTCACGTCGTCATAGCTCTTTTATATGACTAGTTGCATGTAACGCATGAGATCCAAATGTCGATATCGATAGTATCTACCTATAGTTGAAGAATACGTACCAAACTATAAACACATTAATCCAAATTATTGAATATTTAAAGATATTTTGTTTTCTATGCATGTAGGTATGTATGTAAGGATTGGATAGTCTGGAGGTCAGTCTTTTTTCCCACCCAGAATGTGAAAGCACCATGATTATATGTTTGTATGTTTGGAGATTAAGTATCAAACTATTAAGTCTTCTTAGATATTGTGTATAGGCGACTGCCATACAAATCGTATGAAGCGATGTCGTTAGTTAATCACATAAATTTATCATAAAAAAAATATTTTTCTTAATAAAAAATGTTTGAGAATAGCTGGATTTTTAAAAAAAAACAAATTTGAGATTTTATAATTGTCTATATTCATACCAATTTTCAGAGTTATAGCTTTTATGGTTTCTGAGATATATGGAAAAAGAAAGTAAACATACAAAAGTTGATAACCCCTGACTGAAACTAAAATTCCAAATTATGAGTATAAAAGTTTTGTAGGCCTATCACTTTTTATATATTCTGAATTTTTGGGCTCTGTGTTTTTTGACTTCAAAGTTGGAAAAGCCGTGAAAAATGTAAACCGTGCATACAAATCTCGCGTATCCCGGCTTGAAACTTTGTCGATATGTTAAGAGAACAAAGTTCTCTTGATCAAATCGACAGTTGGATAAACATAGTGTAAAATTTAAAAATTGTCTTTATTTTCATTGGTATAATACATACCACAGGATACAATGTTAACATGAATTAGAAAAAAATCTGCTTTTCCAGAGAAAGTTTTTGAAAATCCCTGCTTTTTAAGAGATAGTCATGGAAAACATACAAAAACTATGTAGGTAGACACTAAGTAAATGAATTTAAGTTGGGCTTAGCTTTGTTAGAAGAAACAGTTAAATTAATTAATCAAGACTCAGAATTTAATTAAATCGTTGGTAAACTCAGGAGTTCGGAAATCAATCACGAAATTGACTTATTTGTACAGCGAATCAATCAAACTTGTTGAAGTTTATTTGATCTTTAAATTATCAATTTGAGATGTGCTGGATGTCGCGACATTGAAGACAAATTAATAACAACCGTTTTAACTGTTAATTTATTTCATTTATAACAGAATTAAAAAAAGAAGAAGGTATTATAAAACTATGAGGTTCACCACCCATTCTTAATGCTACCTGTTTATACTTGCTAGTATCTTTCAATAGCTGACCATCTTCAGTGTCAAATAACATATTACTAGTCGTTTTATGTAGGTACTATAAAACTGTAAGGTTCACCACCCATTCTTAATGCCACCTTTTTATACTTGCTATTATCTTTCAATGGCTGACCATCTTCAGTGTCAAATAACATAATACTAGTCGTTTTATGTACTATAAAACTATGAGGTTCACCATCCATTCTTAATGCTACCTTTTTATACTTGCTATTATCTTTCAATGGCTGACCATCTTCAGTGTCAAATAACATAATACTAGTCGTTTTATGTACTATAAAACTATGAGGTTCACCATCCATTCTTAATGCTACCTTTTTATACTTGCTATTATCTTTCAATGGCTGACCATCTTCAGTGTCAAATAACATAATACTAGTCGTTTTATGTACTATAAAATTATGAGGTTCACCACCCATTCTTAATGCTACCTTTTTATAAGTACTAGCAAGTATCTTTCAATGGCTGACCATCTTCAGTGTCAAATAACAATACTAGTCGTGCGCATTTTATAAGATAATGTACATCCGCACACCTCCCGCTGGTTACTGCACATTGTGGTATATTTCTTGATGTATGTTTCATGTACTTAAAGCATTTTTATTAATATATTGATTTTTATTAATATATTGATTTGCAGTGCCTTTTTTGGTGAAACGAGATTGGTGTGTGGGTATACATAGATGTGTTGTTCTCCCTTTTATAAGGCAATGCACACCCGCACACCATTCGCTGGTTACCCCACATTGTGGGATATGCCGTGATGGTATGAATGAATGAATGAATGAAAATGGATTTCTACTCTGTAAACACAAAAACTCTAGAATCATTTATTTTCTTTGTTTTTTTTTATTTTCGCCTCATTCTTTTGTTAATGTGCTTGTACAATTTTGCCATACTTTGTAATCTGGTTGGTTGGATGAAATTTCCTAATTGCAAAAAGCCCGCCGGTTTGCATTATATTTGTTTATATTATGTACAAAAAGATAAATAAATAGTGCGAATCTTCTAAAAAAGTAAACCTTTGAACTTTTCATCTAAGTAGAATTTCTCGTCATAACAATTCATTTAACACGACTTTTTCAAGAACAAACTCTTTTCAAAATGACTTTATCAACCGCTGCTGTAGTAAATAATCAACTTTAACCCGATTTAATAAACCTATCTCAACAAACATTTAAAACTCATCCTGCAAACTGTAAATATCGGTTAGAGAAATTATCTTCATAGTCCATCTTGCATGGTTTCTTTGTCGTATCCTATTTCCTATTTCTTGAAACCCTTGTAACGAAATCGGTCAAGCCAGTATTTTAACCCGCGTTCACTGCACTACTTTTGACCTTTCTGGATTAGCCCGGAAGGTATCGGTTTTCGTTGAACAATTCTTTGAATCTGTTTCAAAACAAATTTGGACACAGACTGGTTGTTGTTGACTGGTAGAAATTGCCTATGGGCCGCCATATTATTATGTAAAATTTATTTTTACATAATGAAATAACTTCAATGTTATTACTAATCCAGCGCTCTAGCCGCTCTGTCGTCGACCCCTCTGATTTTCTTAATAAGAGCCAATCTTTCTTCGATAAATAAATTGTCAGGAAATTGCAGAATCGCCGCTGCTTCAGCTACTTTCATATCGATCAATAGCAAAATCGTTATGTTGTCAAACTCAGTTACCTTACTTGAAGATTAAAAGAGAAACACGATAGTTACTTTCTCGACACAGTCTTGATTATTTTCTTGAAGAATTCCGCTACCCAGAAACTCTTAAACACACTTTAAATGTGTGTACAAAATACCTTAAACGCAAAGTTTAGCTCCGATAGCGTAAAGTTTTGTTGAAATAACGAAAATATTTAGTTAATTTTTCCTTGAAATTTCTGCCTTCCTAAAACTATGCACGCGAATATTAATTACAACTTAGATGTACGAGGTACAATGTCATTCTAGGGCCCGTTCTAACCCATGTTTATGATACTCCATTTTAAATTTGAATGTTTAAAAAGCGTAAAAGTATTAAAACCACATACCAATAATCTTGGTACACACATAGACTGTGCCACCAAAATCTGGTGGGAATCAATATAACGTGTTTAAAATATCTAGTATAGAGAAGTGAAACAACAAGCACATAAGGCCGCAGCAATCTCGGGCTGTCTGAGGGAAACTATAAGAACAAAAAGGAAGAACAAACACATGAGCACCTAGGACAAAATGAGGATCTACAAAACATGCGTGAGACCCATCCTAACATACGCCATTGAATCCAGAGCTGATACGGTCCGTAACAAACAACTCCTGCGCACCAGCGAAATGAAAATACTGCGATGCATTGCTGGCAAAAGTCTTAGTGATAGAGTCAGATATACAGAGATCCAAAGAATCTGCGAAGCTGAGAACATCGTAAGATGGGGGCGCCAAAGGAGAAGGTACGGGAACAAACACGTCAGCCGCATGTCCGAAGATAGGATCCCAAAGATAGCCCGAGACAACGTACCGGAGGGATCTCGACCACGAGGACGCCCACCAAAAAGATGGCGAGATAGTTGGCAGTCCACATCAGGAGGCTGAAAATGCAGCATAAAACATTTCCTGGGCCTAATGAATGAACAAGAAAAAGAAGAATGGTTCCGAATGATGAAAGAATGGTTCCGTTCTAGTTGTGAACAAAACGATTTAAATTTCGAAATCCAAAATTTGTACTGCTATATAAATGTGTCATTAATGTCCGATTTATGAAACATTGAATGTGTTTGGGATAAAAACGTCTGTTCTCATAGTCATAGTTTTTGTCAGCTCTGTATATTCTATACTCTGATAAAAAAATATTCCGTTTTAATGGTAGGTAGTTAATTAATTTCTCTAAATGAATTCGAAGAAGAAAAAAATTAACGCGCCGTTAAATAAACGATTTTGTACACATAACTTATAACGGGTCGTTACACAAAAGGTTGAGTTTTGCGAAGCGTTTCGGTTTACCATTACAAGGCTACATTATTTTTGTTTCCAAATAAAAACTAGCTAGGAACATGGCTCTGATAGGCGGAACTACCAAGAAATACAGGGCCGGCGAAGGGTTAAAACTCTATGAAAGTTTTCAAGATTGTTCGGTCTTGTCCTGCAAAAAGGATTCCCTTTGCCGAGTATTTGTAAGCGCTTTCAAATGGATGACTCGGATATTTCATAATATTATTATACGATTTGCACCCATGCCGAGTTCCTTTGAGAAAATATGTATTACAAAACGAAAAATAACGTATCTGAGGGGAGGAGGCAGAAAGCATTAAGCGCCACACATTTCTGCTTATACAGACATTCTAGATCTCGTTCAGATTATACTAATCTCATACAATATCATATGTGATCGCTGATTTTTCGACTCCCTTTGTTTCATTTTTTAAGACATCCCACTAAGGAGCAGCGGCGACTCTATATGAAGTGCATTGAATCAATTGCACTAGCAATTTTTATTTATTTATTTATTTATTTATTTATTTATTTATTTATTTATTTGGTTTATTTGGGACAATAACAGCATCATTAACTAATATGAATATAAAACAATGAATAATAAATCAAGGCCAAAAAACTGTCCACAAAGTACATATTTACAGTTGATTCTGAAAAAATATTAATATTTTATACCTATTAAAAACTAAAATAAAAATTAAAAAAAAACTAAAAAAAATATATACATAACAAAAGCAACAAGGATAATGACGGAGATGGGGGAGGAACTGTAGGAATAGAAAAAGAAAAGTGGAGGAATGTGAGAGGTAGAGAAACTATGGTATGTCACAACACCTTTCGTCATTATGATATACGTCCGCACTCGCACCTAACCCTCTCCCGGAATTGATTATAAGAATGGAAAAATATATCTATATCATTAAAACTTTCATTATATTGTCGACAAATTCGAGGGATAGTTGAAAACTTCCGATAGTTCGTTCTACAAACAGGAACGTGAAACAATTCGGGCCGTCTGGTAGTTCTTCCAGAAACTCTGAGTGGTATAAAGTTTATTAGTTCAGAAGAGTCAAAAAAATTAATTTTTAAATGGTATATTAAAAAAAAATTAAAATTATTAATTAGAATAAAATTTTTAAATGGTATATTCTAAAAATTAATATTCAAATATGTTTTTAATATATTTTTACGCTTTAATTTATAACTGTTATTTTTCTAAACCAATTGATTATTATATATACCCTCGCAATCGACATCATATTATAATGAAATCTACCACAATACAAATATTATCATTATGTAATGTATGGCGTGCGATATCCATATCGCACCAAAATTGATTTCTTTTTAATACAGCGTATGTATGAAGAGAAAGAGATAGTCCCCTGGCAGATGAAATAGCGATACTTGTACTGAATTCATAAGGCAGACTCGTGCAGGCTCGTGCGCTGCACCAAGCTTATCATATCTTATTTTTTTTTATTTTTTATTTTATTTTTTTATTTTATATATTTCGGTAAACATACAGCAATACAAAACAAAAATCTTATACACATATTACCAAAAAATTAGCCAGCAAAGTTTACATAATATTACTATTAGCTCATGTACATTAAAAAAGATAAATCATAAGAACTGAAACTAAAAGTGTAAAAGAAAAAATTGAATGAGTTATGCTTGATTAATGGGAAAAGGAAAATGAGGACAGTAAGGGGGGGGGGGGGGGGCGCACGCACTACGATGACGCTCGAAGTAAAGAGTTTGTAATGGAAGTCCTAAAATTTAAAAACGTATTATGAAACAAATCAATGTTGTTGAAACCGTTAAATGTATTACATGATCTGTATATAAAAGAGTTCTGAGCATAGTTGGTATCGCAGCCGGGAGGTCTGAAGGTATGGGCAGTTCTTGTAAGCCTTATTGGTACATGTACGGCCAGTTTACTCAACAAGAGGCTCGAATCTGCAATATTGTTTGTAATCTTATATAAGAACATCATGTCGGCCAGTGTGCGTCGGTTCTCTAAAGAAATTAGTCCATGATATTTAGCGGATTGGGTTGAGCTGTTGAATGCCTGTCTTTCTCGAAAATCTAAATGTTTGAGAAGTTTATTTTGTAGCTTCTCTATCCTATCTATATAAGTTGTGTATCGTGGGTTCCACACAACAGATGCGTATTCTAAACAGCTACGGACATAGGCATAATACAAAATCTTAATAGTTTTTGATGACTTAAAAGGTTTAGATACTCTTATGATAAAATTCAATTGTTTGTATGCTTTTTCCATAATTTTATCTACGTGACTTTTGAAAGTCATTTTTGAATCGAGTAACACTCCAAGGTCTCTTATTTCATGCTTTCTGCCAAGCGTTTTATTATTGATAGAGTAGTTTTCCAGAACAACATACTTAGAACGAGTAAAAGTGATAATGTTGCATTTATCAGTATTCAAAAACAAACTGTTTTTGGAGCAATATTCATATAAGCGGTTTAGGTCGGATTGTAAAGCTAGTGAATCATTTTGTGTACATATTTTTTTAAAAAATTTAATATCATCCGCATATACTATAAAATTAGAAGAGGAAAAACAATTTGAGATATCGTTTATATATAATATAAAGAGAATAGGACCCAAATGAGAGCCCTGAGGCACTCCTGAACTGCACGTCCTAAATTCTGACCTAAAATTATTTATTGTCACTGCTTGTAGCCTGTGTTTGATGTATGAGGTTAACCATCTTAGTAAATTTCCATGTATACCATAAACTTCAAGTTTGTGTATTAATATAATATCATGATTAATCTTATCGAACGCTTTCGAAAAGTCTGTATAGATTGCGTCAACACGCCCACCTGCTTTCATGGACGACAGTATATATTCTGTATATTCTAACATGTTAGTTTCCACTGATCTCCCAGGGAAAAATCCATGTTGATTTGGTATAATGAATCGCTTAATTAAAGGTGTTATTTGCTCAACCACAATTCTTTCCATAAGTTTACTAAATATAGAGAGCTTAGAAATTGGTCTATAGTTTTTTATATCATGTTTATCGCCGGCCTTATAAATAGGCGTAACATAAGATCTCTTCCAATACGACGGAAAAACGCCTGTGTGGAAGGATAAATTGAAAAGATACGATAAAGGACTTGCCAGTTCAGAAGCACAGTTTTTTATGAATAAAGGTGGTATGCCATCTGGACCCGGGCCCTTACTCAAATCTAGGCTCTTCAATCTCTTCAAAACATCTGGTTCCGAGAACGTCACACCACTTATATCCACCTCACCTGAGCAAACAACGTCAGGCATATCGGGTGTATTGACCGTAAACGCCGATTGAAAGAAATCACTAAAGAGATTACATATAATATTGATATCACTAGTTGTTAAATTGTTATAGAACATGTCACGAGGGTATGCAGAGTGTGGTTTATTTGATTTTATGTAAGTGTGCAGTCGTTTTGGGTTAGAGGCGATAGAAATTTCTATTTGACTGACAGTTTTCGAAACATTCAGCTTGGAGGATCTTTTGTCTAGAGCGTAGTAAAGAAAATTCGTCGTAATAAACTGGAGAACCTGTTTTTTTCCACTTCTTATGTGCCTTAAGTTTTTCTTTGATGACATTAATAAGAGGTTTAGTATACCATGATGGAAATCTATTAATACTTTGGATAAGCCTGGTTGGTATAAATTTAGAAATGCATTCGTTCAGAATTCTGTGGAAATCGTTCGTGGATTGTTCAATATCGCTACTAAACAAAGAATTCCAATCAATGCCAGACAAAAACTGTTTAATAGGTGCATAATCTGCCTTATGAAAGAGTTTTACTAATCTAGGACAGTTTTTAATAAAAATTTCACTATCTACGGATAAAGTTATTAATAGGGGCTTGTGATGAATGTCCATGTGAATAAGTAGATCAGTACTCTCAGAAACACTACAAATAGTATTCGACAACACAAGGTCCAATATTCTACCGTTTATATTTGTGATGCCATTGTACTGTTTTAAATCACTATAAGAAATGAAATCCGCAATGAGAGAACCGACACAGTCACTGAAATACGAAGGTGAAAAATAATTAAATTCATTGTTGTATATCCATGTTATATTGGATAAATTAAAATCACCTGTTATCACAAATGAGTCTTCGGAGTAGTTAATGATTTCTTTAGAAGTGTTTCCTAAAAAAGTGTTAAGTTGACTTCTATAATTTTCACCTTGCGGCAAGTAAACACAGCAAAGGTTTATACGCACCTTTTGGTTCGGATGTTGAATAGTTACCCAAATATCCTCGCTACAACAAGACAAATCAGTATTAAGCCTTGCTGACAAGCTAGACTTCACTGCAATGAGCACACCTCCACCAAGCCTTTGACCTGTTGCATCATAATCGCGGTCTCTACGAAAAACGTTATACCTATGGTCAAAAAGTTCATAATCATAAAAGTTTTTATTTAACCAAGTCTCTGTGAGACAAACTATGTCGTAATTATTATTCAGTACGTTGCTCTTGAATACATGTGTTTTCGTTCTGAGACCTCTAACATTCTGATAGTATATTGTAAGATTCATAGTAAGGTTGATATAATAGAAGAAATCAAAACTCCACGACAGGGTCCAAGTACGCGCGCATACGTGTAAAGGATATATGTGTGAGTGGGAAAACAAGCATCATAAAAACAAGTATAGTTAATAAAGTGGATAAGGTGAAAACAAAGATTCATAAATAGAAGTAAATGAGAAAAAACAAGTAATACAAAACAAAAAGGATATGATACAACAATTAATGAGGGCATCTTCCTGGAGTCAGCAATGGGGAAGGCAAAAAGAAGTCACGATAACTTTCCAAGATCGGAAGCACGCTTAATTAGAATAGCGGGGGATTTTGAATTTTTTCTTACATATATGTTGCATCGTTTAACCCAGCAATACTGGTATTCTCTTGATTTAGCTAGTTCCTTTGCTCGCTTCAGAAGTCGCTTATTATTGACGGTCAGATGGTAGTTTAGGAAAATACGAGTATTAGATTCTCTCCCACCAAATCCCAAATCTTTAGTCAGAAGGCCGTTGGTTTTCTTTTTGACAGCTGAAATGAAATTGTCGACCATATCTCTATTCGTAAACTTCGCAATAATTTTGTTGCCCTTGACACCATCTGTATTCCAAGGTGTGACCCTCCGGCAGAAAATAATGTCGTGGGGATTCATAGTGACACTAAGTTTACTTGCCATGTCTTGAACAATATTTACACGAGATTCATCATTAGTTTGCGGCACTCCCGATATTTCCAAATTATTTATTCTCTGATACTGTTCCTTTTCATTGCTTTCATCCGTAAGCACATCGATTCGCGTCCTCAATTCCACGACCTCACGCTCCAGAGTCTCCTCACGCTGCACTCCGCCGTTTTTGTAGAGGTCCTCCAGTCTAGTCTCAAGCATATCCATTCTCGCCTCACTCACGTCAAATCTTCTCTCCATCTCATCGATTAGGTTGAGCTTTGACTCGACAGCCCTAGATCTTTCAACCAGCGTGTCCATTACCGCCTTACTGGACTCAACACTGGCTTTAAGATCCTCGAACTGCTTTAGAATCCCACCAAAATCTGCCCTCAAAGATGCTAGAAGTAGCATTATGTCAGTATTTGTCGGATCAGTTGGCAGGACAACAGCAGGGCTACCGGAAGCTCCAACACTCGCAGTTGTAGGTGAAGATGTAGAAATTGATCTTGGATCTGAATTCTTACAAGACATGCATTTATAAGAGGCCTTTGTCATTACGGACATTTTTTTGTAATTAGATTCGGTGGTGCCAACGCAGGTATAATGAAAATATAGCTCGCACCTACTGCACCGAAGTTGCTTTTTCGGGCTAATTGAATGAGCACATCTGGTACACGGAACCTTCTCTCCTGGACCTGGCATGGTGCGGTGGATACTGTTATAGTATATATCAAATTATGTATGTAAGATAGTCATTTAGATGTAGAACGAAAAAACAAAATTAAAACAAAAATGCTTGTTAGAACGGAGTTTATGAGACAATCGATATGCGGGTACTTCAATGTACTTTTGTATAATATTAGTATGGGAAAATGTATAATATTAGTATGGGAAATCTTAGATGTAATTAGTATGTATACATCTATCTCGCTCTCTAATTCATTAGCCATTCGTATTGAAAGAGATGAGTGCCACGTATACATGACATACAGCCGATTCCGCGACTAAAATACGAGTGTCACATATTGACACACAACTTTAGACCTAATTATTTAGTATATGAATACTTGATTGAGAGGAAAATTGTATGAATAATACTCCCATACATTTGTCTTCACGACATCAGTAAAACAATATTGTAAAACTAGTTGCATGTAACACATGAGATTCAACTGTCGATAGCGATAGTATGTTTAGTTGAATTATAAGAATAAAACTATAAACCCATAAATCCAAATTATTGAAAATTTTAACACATGTTGGTATGTATGTCAAGATAGGACAGTATGGAGGTCAGTCCTCTTTTCCTACCCGGAATATGAAAACAGCATGATGCGGTTCTGTATGTATGTTTGGAGATTAAGTACCTATCAAACTATTAAGTCTTCTTATATATTGTGTGTAGGCTACTACCATACAAATTGTATGAAACAATGTCGTCACTAAATTCAATTTTTATAAAAATTGTTAAAAAAAATTTGAGATGTACAAATACAATGCTAATATTTTTTATAGAAAATTAAATTATCTAGTTGGGGTGTTTCGGCTTTTTTCGATATTTTAAAAAAAAATTTAAAATATAGGCAGTTAAACTCATAAATTTATCATAAAAAAAATATTTTTCTTAATAAAAAATGTTTGAGAAACCCTGTAATTTTTTTGAATAAACTGATTTGAGATTTTGTATTTGTCTATATTTGTACCAATTTTCAGCGTTCTAGCTTTTATGGTTTCTGAGATATATGGAAAAATAAAGTAAAAATTCAAAAGTTGATAACCCCTGACTTAAACAAAAATTCGAAATTCTGAGTATAAAAGTTTTGTAAGCCTACAACTGTTTATACATTCTGAAATTTTGGGATCTGTTTATTGAGCGGATCAAAAGTTATAAGGGACACACACACACACACACACACAGACACACACACAGACACACACACAGACACACGAAATGTTCTACTCAGAATTCTGAGTAAATCCGTGTATGGAACATATATGCTGCGAAGCCTCTAAGTTGGTGTTTTTTGACTTCAAAGTTGGAAAAGCCGTGAAAAAAGTAGACCTCTGCATACAATTCTCGCGTATCCTGGCTTGATACATTGTCGATATGTTAAGAGAACAAAGTTCTCCTGAACAAATCGACAGTTGGATTAATTCAGGAAAAAATTGCACTACCAAAAATGATCAAAAATACAATCTACCAGTCGCCACTGTTAAGGAGGAAGATTTGTACCGTGATATAACGGTGTGTTTAATTTGCGTTATGATCATATTGTTAAAACGAGTGGGTTGTGACCAACGCTTAACTCCTCACTAACAAGACACTCCATAAAGTATTCAAATTTTAATGGAAAATTTTCAGCATTTTCATGAAATGAGTTTTTTTTATTACTTTTTATTTAAATATATTATTATGCAGAAAACTTGATAATTCTTCAATGCCATTTTGTGAAACTGATGTGTCTTTTTACTAATTTGAAAATTAAAATATCAAATTTTAAGTTTCCTTAGCTTGGGGACAGGAAACTTAAAAAAATGAGAAATAGTAAATGATTTTGTTTAATTCCAGAGTCTATCTGTAGCCCGGCCAATAGTGTCGGTGTACAATGAGAAGAGCGAGGCCGTGGCCGGCACCAACATGGTGCTGCCGGCTGTCTTCAAGGCACCCATCCGTCCCGATGTAGTCAACCAGGTGCACATCTCCATGAGCAAGAACCACAGGCACCCATACTGCGTCAGCATGGAAGCAGGTCTACCACTCATCTTTATCATTTACACATTTCTTTATATCCTGTATACTTTCAAAGCTATCACTTCATTTTAAAATATTACGTCCAATTCAGTAACTTTTTGAACTAAAATAGGAACTAAAACTAAAATCTACAAAAATTGTGCAGCGTACATACATTGAACTCAAATTGTCTATGGCGCAGACTACGCATGCGTACTGTTCGGCCATGTTTATTTATGTCATGTCACCGTGATGTCGCTTAACCTAACATTTCAACTGATCTGCACTAATATTATTTGGTTTTTATTTTCAACATAACGTAACACGTTTAACTCATCCATTTTTATTTGTTTCTGTATATAGAATAGAGAATTGAACTTATTTGTGACTTACTCGGAGTAAGAATGTTCCTATTTCAGCGTTATAGAATATCAACTTGGACTAAGTGGAATAGAAACGCACCTATTTTAGCCGGAACGTTCTTAAAAAGTTATGGAAACGGACGTAATAATAAATATAATTTTATACATTTAGATAAAATGGTTGACAAATTAGGGAAATTGCGTAGCTTAGATTTCGACGGTACGGAATTTCCGATTGATTTTACACATTCGATACATGATACAAATTATTATTTATTTGAGTTATTGTTATACCTAAAACTACGAACAGGTTAAACTATTAAAACGATTCAATTTAGACAAATTCCTGCGTGTTTTTACAAGATTTTTTTTGTTTTACTATTTTTATATATATTACTATTCAGATATCCTTTAAAATCTATTGGGGTCTAAGCGATTATTAGATATAATTTATATATTTTATTTTATACAATTTATTTGCTAAATTTAAAAAGAATCGAATGAGTACTTTAGTCTATAATTGATAAAGTAAAACAATCACGCCGTACATAGCACACAGCACACAGCACGCAGCACATAGCACACACACAGAGATGTGTCGCTTCAAGCCCTTGGTTACTAAGCCCCACTTTCACCGAGGTTCCTAAGCGCTAAAATCAATTTTTTGATGCACTTAGCGTAAAATTTCGTTTCACCAAATAATCTTACTACCGTTAAGTGACGCCGGCGACTCAACTCTTAAGTGACGGTCTATTGTGGATCAAGTCATTCATCAACGTATTTTGTAACTAAAATTATTACATTTCAGCACTTATTGTTAGTTGTTTTGTGTCATAAGTGTTATATTTTATGTTATATTTGATTTTTCTATATTATCCAGATATAAAATTGAATTTTATTTAAAACAGCATAATTGATGTCAACGAAAACAATAATGGCGGTATGCACAATAACACAGGTATAGCAGGGGTAGAATAGCAGGTATGCGATATGTTTGTAAACATGGTATCAGGTATACAGCGCTAGCGGCCATTCACGACACTAATGCGAATATACCTACTGATGAGATCAAAGTATTAGGTACTTTTTTACAATTTCAAAACATGTAAAAATTGTGAACTAAACACTGAATAATATTTGATTGTTATTTTAATAAAGGAAACAAGATAAATTATGTGTTCTTGATTTTTGAATATTTCTATATAATTTAACTTGAGTTCGTATTCCTGTACACCGGAAATTTAAGGAGATTTGAGCCTAGGGCTCAATTAAGAAAGTTGGTTTTTAGTTGGTGAAATGCAAATTCACTGAGTGATGCACTCAAGGATTTGAGCTCTGAGCAGGTAGTTAGTTGATGATCCATTTGATATTCCTTGGTGAACACGGCCATAAGTGCTCTTACGCTAGTCAGTGTACAGATTGAATATCCATTGTAATAGCACGCACCCCTGTCTGACACTACCACTAGGAACCACGAACGGCGTGTAATTTAATTCAACGCAGGAATCGATGAAACGTCGATTACGCGCAGTTATTGGTAATATTACTAGTTAAAAATCAAACATATCTTTCTAAAGGGACCATATAAACCTAAACACCTCAATTTCAAATCAAATCCCTCAAATATTTTAAATAGTGTGTTTCAAGAAAAAATAATATAAGTCTTTTCAACATTTCTCTAGTGAATGTTCGTCATACAATTTTAAAATTCAGCCTAAATTCCCATAAATAAATCCTTTTTTACAGCATTTTTGTTAAATTACTCCATAACCATGTGTCGTAGAGAAATAAATATGTTATACGCTTAAAGAGTGCATAAAATCAAAGTGAATGACCGATAAAGTTTTTTCATTTCAACTAAGGTTTGTTCTTAAAATGCAAAAAATCAACAAATTTGGGGTTTCCGATAATTTAAATGACGTATAAACCTTTTTTAACGCACGCGATATTTACCCTTACTAACGCGTAACTTCATAGTGCATTGGGCGGTCTTAATATATCATGTTTTCAGTCAATAAGTTTAGCGTTATATGTCCTCTTAAACCATCTTCCCTTCCTTATCAACGCTTTCCTATATCCATTACCCTTCCCTTTCCCCGCATACACTCACCATCATACAATAACTAAAATACTCAAAATCAATAGTATATTATAATGTCATTAAGTGAAACTCCATAATTGGCTTATTTTTTGTATACTTAAACATAAAAAATGTATATCTGTTAAGTTTACAAACAAATAAAAAAAATATAAAAAAAAATGACTGTGTTATTATTAATTAACTCTTAATAACCTAATGTAACTTTATTTTTAGTTTCAATTGTTTTTCCAAGTCTCACATCCTTTTAATTAAGCCGTAAATATATAATTCAAAGGGGCAAGATTGACTTTTTGATTTTCCTGTGGGAAATCAAGTTCACTGAAAAATGACATAGTCAACTTACCAAGGTCATAAAATGTAAAAAACTAAACTATATAATTTATTATGTAAATATCGATATATTAAACCATTCAATGCCACAAATATATCAAACAACAATATATGTCAGAGCGAGAGAAAATACTGTATCGCAAGTATCGTATAATAAGCATCACAGATTACGTGTCTATTACATGCAGGGTTGTCATTTGTCCGGGTTTCTCGTTCTCCGGATTTTGTCCTAGTTTAAAAGCCACCCAAAAAATTGCAAAACCTTACATTTTTCTAAATTATTCGTGAGGCATTGGCTCTTTGTGGTTCCTTGAAAATTGAAATAAATTCAGTTTAATGTCTTATTATCTTATTTTTTCTTAAAAATTGTATAAACCACGTTTTTTCGTCAATCCTGCTACCGGTTCAGAAACTGATCGCTGCCTCATCGATTGTCATAAAACCTAATGAGGAAGTGGTCTATTTCAAAACCGGTAGCAAAATATATAAAAAAACGCGGTATATTCAAAGTTTTATGGAAATAAATCAAATTATATTTGATATTGTTTGAAACTTAAGTGTCTTAGCATAGAAATTGATGTATAATAGATAAAATTTCCGGAATTCATGCTTCAAATCTCGATTTTGTTGCTGGCAACCCTACAAAGCTATATACAACAAAATAATATAGACATAGACGTCACACTAAAAGCAAATGGAATCTCTATGTTCGATACGAATCATTTTCCAGGAGGCTAACGAACGTGGATTTCTACAAATAAAGAAAAATATTCTCGTTCGAACTAAGTACCAGCTGAAAAGATGATGAATTGCTGTGGCCAGCAGTAAACTCTCCACCATATAGTTGGTGTACACCACTCCTAACGTGTTTTTCTTTCTAAGGTTTTCTTTTTTTTAATAACGTTTTTAAACGATTCCGGATGCAGTGTCATTAATTAGATTGCGCAAATCGGGATGAGTTTGGTGTGATAGTCGCCAACCACCGTTAGGAGCAGCACAAAAGAAGAAAAAGAAAGGTTTACAATCCTTCAAAGCATTTTTGAACCCCGTTTTGATTGCATACAAAATTTAATAAAAAAATATTCCAGAAAGTGAGTGCATTTTGATAGTTATGTCGGATGAAATCATGGAAAATTGTACGCATAACAATGGAAAACTAATCAGCTTTGAGTAAATTTTGATATGAGTATGAAGTCGATTGAACTTATATGTAGTTGGAATTTCCATTGTTTGTCATACGTCATACACTCAATAATTTGAGTTCGGTAAGGAATCGGCTAAGATACAGTATTTATTTTTGCAAGTATCAATGCGAATTTCGAATTCGAGTGTTAAAATTTTCACCATCCCAAAAATTAGTAACTCCCAATGGTCGATTCTTTTGCGTGATTCAGTCTTTGAACCTTAACATTCAATATACGAATGGAAAATTGTAGCTTACATTAGATTCGAATGTATCTCTGAAAATACAATCAAACGAATTGATATATTATGCAATAAAACTAGTTTGTACAGAATCACATCGACCGGAGGTATATAAACATCAAAGATTATTTATTATTGAGTGTATCCGTCAGTGAAACAATTCTATATTCGCATCCAATAAAACAATGGCTTGCCTTTGGTTATTTCACGAATAACTATTTTTTCAGTCACAATACATGGCCCATTAAACTTATATGATCCATTGTAACTATTTATAAAAAAAAATGAAGCAGATATTTATGTAAATGGTTCGTTCAAAACACGCTTTCCAATAGAGAAGGGAGGAAGACGAGGCTGTGTATTAACATTTTGAGAGAAAATTAAAAATAGTGATTTTCAAATCACACTAGCTCAATCTTTACTTCTTCCTTTGCTTGATTACGGCGATGTGTTCTGGATGCCAATGTAGAATTTTTAAATAAACTGGAACGTTTACAGAATGTCTGTATACTCAATTATAATCTCAAGAAAATATGAACTTGTTGAAATATACCTACTTCGTTGGCCAAAAATACGAGTTCGTCGGAATATTCATCTACTTCATATTTTTTTATAACCCCTATCCACCATAATATTTCATACCATCGTTTTCTTGTTAAATCACAGTCTACCCCTTCTATCTGCTGAACGTGCTACACTAGCTATCCCCATTCACAATAAATAAGTCTTCAGAATTTATTTACAAGTACAACGGCAGCCTCACTGCAGAACTTTAAAAAGCATTGCAATGAGTTGCTGTTAAGTGCACAAAATTAACTATGTTTATTGTTTTTTCAATTATTTTATTTTTTTCCTGTTTAGATGTTTTCATATATAATTTTATTTTATTTTATCTTTGTATTATTATCTATATATGTATCTAAAGATATATTTTGATATCGTCCAAGGCATTGCTGAAAACCAGCCGCACTGTGGGTCTCCATAGGTGAACAGCTGAGCAATACTAGCGTATTTGTTGTAAAATAGTGCAAAAGTTGTATAATTGTTTGTTATTTTTATATATATGCAACAAATAAATTATTATTTATTTATTTATTTAAAGTACAATCAGTTAGACTATGGTATGGAATAAGTGTTATTCTCAGTGGTATTATTTGTATTTTCTCTATGTATTTTATTTTCTCACTTAATACCTAATATTGTAACAATTTAACAATTTGAGACTTTGCTCGGGTTGGTTGTAAGAAACTGGCTTATGGCCGAACTGGCTTATTATAAAGGCGGGAGTATTTGTATACTTGCTGTACATGAAGATAAATAACTAAAATTTTAATTCTTTTGAGGTTCACCACCTATTCTGAATGTACTTACTGCCTTTTTAGGTAAGACTATACTGGTCTGTTGGGATACACACATGTGTCGTACCTTTTATAATTGAATACACATTCACATATCTGTCGTTGGTTACCCCACATTGAAGGATATGACGTGATGGAATTTAAATTATTTATAAATTGCTTTTGATAATATGTATGATACAAATGTAGGTATGGATGATTGGAAGAAATCGCCTAATGGTGATAAACCCTCCAGTATATAAATAAATAAATAAATAAAAATCAACTTTTGTGGATGGAAATGAAACATAGATGTGACACAAAAGGATAAATTCCATAGAAATATGATCAATCAGAAATATTTGTCAAAGTTAAAGAAAAACTTTTTAACCAGAATAGATATGAATGCTGTAAACCATTTAACAATACCCCGTATTCAGTAACTATTGTAACTAAAATAGGAATATACTAAAATTGTAGATTTTAGATTAACAGCCTTATTTCAGCGTTATAAAATATCAACTGGGACTAAATGGAATAGGAACGTACCTATATTGGACGGAACATTCTTAAAAAGTTACTGAATTAAACGTTTTTTTTTAATAATTATGAAAATGATAATTATTATAATTATTCATAAGACCTCTGATTCAGTAACTTTTTGAGAGCGTTTCGGCCAAAATAGGTACGTTCCTATTCCATTTAGTCCACTTTGATATTTTATAACGCTGAAATAAGACCGTAAATCTAAAATCTAAAATTTTTGAACGTTCCTAATTTAGTTATAATAGTTAATTGTCTGTAAATATCACTTCATAGAACTACTCCGTAATAATTTTCCAATTATGATGTATCGTGATATTTATAAATTGGTTTAAATTTAAATAAATAAATTGATTCTATAATTATAAATAAATCATTTTCGATAACATTTAAAAATAAACAGTAAAATTAACTAAACACAGATATTCAGAATCAAAAACAGTGCGTACTTACATCATTTCTTGAAGTGTTTCACCTGTACCACGAAAAATCAACAGGTTCTTGATATTAAATATTAATCAAAAACTTTATTTCACAGTATTGATGATAATTTAACAATGAATCACAAAAAACGATAAACACAATATAAAAAAAAACAAACCAAAAGTTATATATTTAAAACAAAACTATTTTTCCTCTAGTTTTAAATGCATAGACAAAATACTACGCGGTTTTATAATTTGCAAAAAGCAGATAAAATGTATACTGCAAATTGAACATATTTTAATTAACAATATAATTTTGACACCCCCTCATTAAAATCGGGACGATATTATGAGCTTTTTTAAATTATAAGTTTCATCTATGAACGTGAATCATTAAATAATATATTGTATTAAAATCTATTCGTCATTCCATGTTGTGTTTATTTATCTTTATATTTTCCCTAATATAAGCGAATACTTGTGCTTTAGGAAAATGGAAAATATCGAACCAGTCTTTGAGCCCACTTCCGTCCTTTCAATTAATACTCCTTCGGATTGACTCCTTTGTCACCAATAAATTTGTGATTCTAAAATTTCAACTGAAATTTAGGTTGAAAGAGACGATTATTTTAGATATCATTCTTAGAAAGACAGAATACAAAAGATTTAGTTATATTCATTAAATTTTCCATTTAAATAAGAAAACATGTTAAGATGAGGTTTTAAATTTTGATTTTCGTCAACTCTCAACGTAGAAAAATGTATGAAAACTTTTCCTTGCTTTAATTATTGAAAAATAAGTAATAAATTTGGAACAAATAATTGAATAATCTTCTTTGTTTGCTTAAATAATTTTTTTTTAGTATATATTTTTTCTTTCGTGAAAGATATTCAATTAAAATAAACATAAATAATTCACAAGACGAACTAACCACTGACCACTCATTGAATATTTTCAACTTTCGTACGACGAAAACGCTTTGGGAAAATGTAAAGGCGTCGCGACGTCCCGCCTCGCCAGAGCTTTCAGCCATACTGAATCGGATGAAAATAATATAAGTTGAAAGCTTGAAATAAGCTGACATCTATGAAAACCATAGAGCAACAACGCTAACTTAACAAACCAATCTCGGGTGTGTATATTTAATGTGCACTCTTGAATCAAGCGTATCTATCTTAATTTATTTCTTCAAGTATTAAATGTTTTGATTCATTTATAAAAATAAACATATTGCTTGAGCAAAGAATCGAGAAAGTATTGTTTTTTGTATAGACATCATTTTGTACCTTACTGAGTTCATAAGTCGTCAAAAAGAGCAAAAAATATTCATACATACATCCCATCACGCCATGTCCCTTACGGGGAAGGCAGAGAGAACCGAACGCCACATTTTTTTTATCTTGACATAGATTCATCGCCTCGTCAACGTTCATACATGGTCGTATACACGTACGCCTGCTGTTCACACTTCTTACATTTCCGTCTTTCAAAATATCGCTCACATGGACGTGCCACCCTTTTCTTGGGCGCCCCCGACTGCTTATTAAAATATACATCGCGTACATATCGAAAATGATACCTAGTAAAAATGTAAACTAGTGCTTGTTGATTGAATGTAGCTTAATGCGACAAATACCTTCATGACCTTCATTTTCCTCTTTATACTTCCTTTTACTTCATCTTCAACCAAACTCTCTCTCTTCCTTAGCTTGCATCCCACATAGTGGTGGGGTCCGCTCTCCTCACTGCGCTCCTCCACTTCGCCCTATCCTGAGCATCGTCCTCAGATACATCACATTACTGCATGTCCTCAGCCACCAGGCCTTTCCATCGTTTTTTGGGACGCCCTCTGGATCTTTTGCCAGACACTCGATGGTCCAGTGCAGTGTTTCCTATATATTCTGGCGGTTTTCTAAGGATATGCCCGAACCACCTCAGCCAATTCTCCATCAGCTTATCGGATACATCGCGTACACCCAGGCTACCTCTTATATATTCATTTCGTATTTTATCTCTTATTGTGACGCCGCACATCCACCTAAGCATCTTCATCTCGGCTGTTTGCACTGACTGAACTTGTCTTCGAGTGACGGTCCAGGTCTCACTACCATATGTCAACACTGGTCTGATCATTGTCTTGTATACATGGCCTTTCATCTTCACTGGCATTCGCTTGTCACAGATTACTCTCCATTTAAGCCAGGCTGCGGCAACACGGTGCTGAATGTTAGTTTCCAGGCTTCCTGACTCATGTATCATGTTCAACCAAACGAAACCCTCAAATCACTTCTTATGTTGCTCTACCAATTATCCAATGAAAAACTTCTTATAATAAAGCACCATTATGAAATTCATAGAGACCTGAATTATTCGCGTTAGTGTTTTGGAAAAAGGGTGTTATTTTTGAAAAAAAAAACGATAATAATTGTTATTTTCATGAAATCGGTGTTTTTATATATGAAGAGCGGTGTTATGTTAGCGGTGTGAAGAGCGTTTTAATTTTTAAGTAAAAGTGTAACATTTTTAAAAAACCGATGGTATTGTTTACAAAAAAATGTAAAATAATATAAATCAACACATGATTTAGATTTGCATGTTGTTTTTTTCACTATAAATGATAATATGCCGAAATTACTTAAAAAAACAAAAAAACACAATTCAACGGAATTTTTTATTTTACTTACCTACCGTGTCCGGAACACCATCAAATTAGAAAACTCCAGTGCTCGGCCACCCGTATGCCGCTTTCTTTTTATTTTAATAACATTTATTTATGTGTAAAAAACAACATAATTTACATCATTAATAAAAATGAAATAAAACACAACTTTGTGTACACCACTACAATTATAACTTTATTAAAATTGAATAAAAATTCCTCTACATAACATTAATATTCCTCTTTGTATCATCCTGAAGAAGGGAACTTAGTTCTCGTAACATGTAATCTAGAGGAATTTTTATTCAATTTGAATAAAAGTTATAATTGTAGTGGTGTACACAAAGCTGTGTTTTATTTCATTTAATTAATTTCAAAATTAATTAATGAAATAAAACGGCGAAATTTTCTGCCTTCGTAGCTCAGTTGGTTGGGTATCTGGCTGCTGATCCAAAGGTCCCGGATTCGATTCACGGTGGAGACACAGTTTTTAATTGTCACAGTCTGGATCTGTGAGACGATCAATATCGTAAGTCTCCATAATGTGGCAACTTGTTATTGGGTGCGTGTTTAATAAATATTTGACATAGTACCTGTTAGTTTTATTTATTTTATTTTTATTTTATTAAAAAAAAGGGTACATCGACAGATATCCAGCTTACAAGTTTCATAAAAAGAAAATAATATTGGTTATTATTATGAGTGCTGGACGTCCAATTATGGATGCACACAAAATTATATGAGCTCATATTCAATCACACACGTAAGTTACACAAGTAAAAGTTCATAAATAAGAGAAAATTCGGTTACAAAAGTTAAGAAAAAAAGAAGGCTATTAAAAAAATAGTTACATAAGTGAAACAAAAAAAAATAAGTTATAGAAGTTATACAAGTTACATAATTCGAAGTAAAAAATAGGTACATAAGAAGTAAAAAAAATGATATATAAGTTAGAGAAAAGACAATTTCAAACAGATTACAATCAAATAATAGCCCGAGAAGCAATATTAAAAAAATTCCAAAGAGTAAAAAACAATCGTTTGTCAATGATGTTACATCATTAAATTAAAGTGCATAATTCGCGAATAAGGTGTATCACATATGCGAATTATTCATTAAATTCATTCCTTATTATTGTTTAATTTCAAAACGATTCAGTTGAAGAACAAAACCTTGTACATGGAATATATTGAAAATAGGAAGATGGCGTTCAATTCATATAACAAGTACAGGTATACCTCGTCGTATGTATCTACAAAGTACAAATAATTTATGTCCATCAATCAACTAAACAGCACTAAAGCGTAAACGGTCGTGTCGAGAATTAGGACTTTAGTTCAAACACATTTATTAAATTTGTTTGCTTTTCATCGTTAGAGTGTTATCAGAGTATGTATCTATCAATCTATCAAAGATCAATATATCATGCACACAATTATTGGTAAAATATGGGACACTGAATCAATACCAGAAGAATGGAATACTGGGATTATATGTCCACTGCATAAAAAAGGTGACACAATGGACTGCAGCAACTACAGAGGTATAACGCTCCTGAGTTCAACCTATAAAGTGTTTGCAGGGGTTCTATTCATGCGACTTATGCCACATGCAGAACATATAATTGGGCAATACCAAAGTGGTTTGAGGCCAGGAAGATCGACAATTGACCAAATTTTTGCCCTTTGGCAAATACTGGAAAAAACGCTCGAGTAGATAATAGAGACCCACCATTTATTTAAAGATTTTAAGGCAGCATACGATAGTGTCAATAGAGCGACATTGTACGAGGCCATGATGGAAATGGGAATACCATTCAAACTAGTAAGACTAGTGAGAGCGACATTGCATGGTTCAAATTGTAGGGTCAAAATACAAACCAGCACCTCGGACATATTTAAAACTCATAATGGCTTACGGCAGGGTGATGCATTGTCTTGCCTATTATTTAATATAGTACTAGAGAAAGCCATCAGAGATGCCAGAATTGAGACAGCAGGTACAATTTTCCGCAAATCAAGCCAGATACTTGCATATGCAGATGATGTTGACATAATTGCAAGAACACCAAATGATGTAAAACAAGCGTTTATACAACTGGAAAATGCTTCTGCCAGAATGGGACTTCAAGTGAACTCTTCTAAGACAAAATATATGATTGCAGCTAAAATGTCCAACCATAGGAATGCCCAAGAAACTCTGATTAGTGCTGGTAATCATACCATTGAAACTGTGGGGTCGTTCCAGTACCTAGGTTCAATTATAACCAGTAAAAATGATGTTAGTGTTGAGATTAAAAGACGAATAGCTGTGGCAAATAAATGCTATTTCGGTATTCACCGACATCTCAAGTCCCGATTGTTGACACGAAATACTAAGTTGTTATTGTATAAAACATTGCTGCGACCAGTACTTGTATATGGTGCTGAATGCTGGGTTCTTAATAGGAAGGATGAAAAAGCGCTGTTGGTTTTTGAACGGAAGGTTTTGAGAAAAATCTTTGGGCCTCTTTGTGAGAGTGGAATATGGAGGATAAGGTACAACCATGAGCTGGAGAACCTTTACAGCGATCCTAACTTAATAAAATATATTAAAATACATCGGATTCAATGGTTAGGGCACGTTCAGCGAATGGAGGGGAGACATGGTGTGGGGAGACCCAAGCTGCGGTGGATGGACGGCATACAGGAGGATCTTAAGAGGATTGGCGTGGCAAACTGGAGAGTGCAGGCGATGGACCGGTCTAAATGGCGAAAAATTCTGGAGGAGGCCAAGGCTCACAGTGGGCTGTAGCGCCAATGATGATGATGATGAATCTATCAAAGATGCTAACATAATGTGCAACAACGATCTTTATGGTGAAATACTCGAATAGACACAAAAACCCGCGGCAATATCCGGTTATCTGAGAGATTTCATCTGGATATCTGGAAGAACAAACATATGAATCAGCGGTCGGGGAACCGGGGTAAATTACCCCAAATGGGGTAAAAATGTTTTTTTTTTGGGTAATAAGGAAATTTTTATAGTTTGCTATTTCATAAACGTGTTAGTATTTTTACAAACTTAATCAATTCAGGTGCTACTTACATCAAAAAGTCCCAATTTTGAAGTAATTGCATCAAACATGAAGCAACATCATTTCTCCAAAAACTGAAAGGGAAACCTGAAAATCTGAATTTTTTTTATTACTATTTTAATTACTATTTTCATGTAACTTTTTTTTTTCCTTTTAAATTAATTCAATAAATAATGTTTGTTCAAATATACATTGATTGCCTTCTTTTCAAAATGGGGGAAAGGGGTAATATCGACTTACGCAAAAATATTTTGGGGTAATGGTTAAAAAAGTTCCCCGACCGCTGATATAAATAAATAAATATGAATATCCCTAGCATGTGTTCGAGTTCGTCCCATAATGACTTACGGAATAAACCCAGGGCAGACACTGTCAGTACCAAAAAACTCATTCGAACCAGCGAAATGAAGGTACTCAGAAGGATCGCTGGAAAAAACCCGTGATAGAATACGAAACACAGAGAACCGAAGGCAATGCGAAGTTGAGGATATCGTTAATGAGGTCGACAGAGAAGAAGTGTCTGGAACAAACACGTGTTAAGTATGACAGACTCAATAACTGTCAAAGTGGCCAGGGTTATGTTCCCCAAGAGAGAACAGATCTCCAGGACATTCTCCCAAGAGATGGAAGGACAGCTGGCAGTCCACGTCACAGGAGGGAAGCTGTCGTAGGACATAAGCAGGTCAACAGGCCTAAAAAGAGAGGAAGAAGAATCTACATATCAAAGAAACGAAAAACACTGATGAGCATGATAGTTGTTGGTACAGTCTACGTATTTACGTATATAAAATATTTATCAGGAAATGCTAAGCAATGCTGATTCTCTCCATAAATTAATGAAGTATTTATTCTCCTTCTTCGATGGCTCTACAGCCCATAGAGAGCTTTTGTCTCCAGCAACTTCATATTCAAAACTCCCCAGTTATTCGCTACGACTCTTTAGTTTGGCACTTCAAGAAGGTTGGATGAATCTCTTACAATATCGTCCTCCCGTCGCAGCTTCGGGCTCCTGACCTTTCTTTTACCTCCTTGGTGCCCCTTTAAGACTCTTTTTGTAACCCGTATGTGTGGAATTCTCTTAAAAATCCGTTCCTTACATTTCACATCTCCATTTGTCAATTAGCAATACTTCTACGGATTTTAACGGGAACCAACTTTTTATCTTCGGAGGGATCAGTCTAAATAAATTGTCAAAAAAAACTCAAGCAATTAGACTTTTAATATACCTATCTCAAATTTGCTACAGACTTTCACCTTAAAGTTAATACTCCACAACACTAAGCGCAGGTAAGATTGTTTGGTAAAATATGCTTCTTCGATGAATGATTTTTCACTGCGTTGTAGCATTTGACTATAAACATATTATTTGCCGGTTAAAGTCTTTAATTCTTTAGAGAAGTCTTTAATTCTATACATCAGTAAATATTAAATAGTAAACTGGGGTTGGCATGTAGCTAGTTAATGATAAACACCTCGGAACATTGTTGAACACATCTGAACGAGATGAAGCAATATTCGAAATGGACGTAATCAATTTCCTTCCTTCACTTCCAATATAAACCTATCTCTGATCAATTCTATTTACATCTCCATCGATAGATTATTGCAAGATTACATACATACATATATAAATTGAAGCATACAGTTATTGCGAAAATTAGTTTGACACATTTCCAAATGGCTTGTGAGTAATTGACACCAATCAACCCAATTAGTCACACGGCATACCAATATTTATGTAATAGTGTTTTAAGGGTTTTTTTGTGTTTTTAATGTAGAAGCTATGTAATACTTACTGACTTTCCGTGTCCGGAACACCATCATATTCGTAGCCCCCAATATTCGGCCACTCGGATTCCACTAGTGGTAGAAGCTAATGCCATATCATATTATTATGCCTTAACATTAAGAAGCTTATTCCACATCATATTATTCTGCCTTAACATTTAAAAACTTATTCCACATCATATTATTCTGCCTTAACATTTAGAAGTTAATACTAAGTAGAAGCTAATGCCACATCATATTATTCTGCCTTAACATTTAAAAGTTAATGCTAAGTAGAAGCTAATGCCACATCACATTATTCTGCCTTAACATTAAGAAGTTAATGCTAAGTAGAAGCTAATGCCACATCATATAATTCTGCCTTAACATTTAGAAGTTAATGCTAAGTAGAAGCTAATGCCACATCATATTATTCTGCCTTAACATTTAGAAGTTAATGCTAAGTAGAAGCTAATGCCACATCATATTATTCTGCCTCAAAAAGATTACTACCGTGTCCAGTAAGGAGTTTCCTGGTTCAATAATCGGGAATAAATAAAAATGTCAGTCTGTGGAAGATGGAAACCAGCGACTTGCCAAGCGTCTAGAAGAGTACTCTGGGTTAATTTCTCGATCACTCCACTACTGGTATGGAAATTTTCGGAACAAAGTGATTTCATTCGTCCTTTTCCCCATGACTGAGGATAGCGGCTGCAGTCCGTCACCACACGTATGGCCCGCCTCCATGCCAATCTGTTTTGGGCTGAACGCAGAGCACCAGTTACCGAAGACCCCATTGTGGACTTAACCAAATCGCTCCATCTGGTCGGTGAGTGACCACGAGATCTCCGTCCCTCCACGCTGCCCATCACAACAAGCTTCTTGAGGCAGTCTGGTTCCCCTATGGCAATGTGTCCAAAGAATTGAAGGATACGTCTGTAACATATCGTCGATAGACGATCCTCGATCCTTAGCTCGTCTAGAATTAACACATTGGTTCTTCTGGCTGTCCGTGGGATGCGCAACATACGCCTCCAGCACCACATTTCGAAAGCATCGATCCTCTTTCGCTCTGACTCCCTAAGTATCCATGTTTCCACACCATACAGGAACAACGGGAATATCAGAGCCCTGATGAGTCTAGCCTTCGTGTTTTTCGTGATGGTCCTGTCCTTCCATACTATTGTGAGCTTTCCCAGTGCTCCCTTTGCCATGGCGATGCGTCTTTTCACTTCCGCTTCACAACCACCGGTGTCACATATGTTGGAACCCAGATATGTGAAGTCATGTACTGTTCTTCCCCCACCACCACCCGTTCTGCTTATGGGGACTAATAACGGCCCCTTGCAAAACTCTGAAAGAACACAAAGAACATATAAAGAGTCCGGAGAACTCTAAAACCTTGCAGACACTGCACTTAATGTGCCAAAGAAAGCTAATCATGTTGAAACAACTGGCTAACTGCTCAGTGATAGTGAAGATAATAGTGCACCGAATTTAAGACAGAAAGTCTTGAAAGCCCTAAAATTGCTCTTCGTGGCTACAAGGTCCGCATGTCCAATGGGTCCAAAGAAATTCCCTCGGACATCGTCGTAGAGTTCTCGTCGGAAAGTTGACACGGAGAAGTTAGTGCATTCCCATAGGATATGCTCAGAAGTCTGTTCAGGGTTATCACAAAGCTGACATGAGGACGAATCGGATAAGTGAAAACGAAAGAGATAGCTTTTGAAACTGCCGTGTCCAGTAAGGAATTGCGTGGTCCAATAATCGGGAACAATCCACGAGGATAAAATTCGAGTCCTCACATCGGGAAGAAATAAAAATGTAAGTCTGCCCACGGAAGAAGAGGACCAGCGACGTTGCCAAGCATCTAAAAGAGAACTCCGGGCCAAGTTCTCGATCTCTCCACGAACTGTGGGTAAATTAACAGGTGGGAGAGAAGCACCACCCAAAATTGAGCTTCGGCCTCTATACAGGATGTGAATAGAAGCTCGTCGCTGTGTTTCCAGATCAAGGGGAGCCATACCTGTGAGAATAGAAAGTGTGTCAGTAGCGCAGGTTCTGTAAGCCTTTGCTAAAGCTATTAGTGCGAAGCGCTGTCCAGAAAGCAGCAGACGTCTAATGTATTGGGTTTCACAACGATGAGCCCAACAAGGAGCGGCATAACACATAATACTCAGAAAGGTAGCGTTGTAAAACAGTCTTGCTACTGGAAATTTAAGGCCCCAACTTGCTCGAGCAAGACGTGAAATCTTTTGAAAGACTATTTTTGCACTATCGGATACAGCACGAACATGGTATTGGAAAGTAAGGCCTCTATCTAGTGTAACACCCAAAACTTTGACCCTATCCTTAAATATTACACGCGTATTGATAAATTTGATGGAGGGAGGACTTTTCATTATGCCTTTTAACACTAACCCATATGTCTTCTTAGGTGCGAAATTGAGTCTATGACTTATACCCCAATCTGCAACAGAAGAAAGTAACTGAGTAGCTGCGCGCTCAATAAGTGCTCGGGTGTTACCTTGAATAAGGATTGTAGCATCATCGGCATATGCCAAAATACTGCAGCCCGTAGGCGTTGAAAGTGATAGAAGGTCGTCGAACAAGATGTTCCATAACAGTGGACCCAGAACAGAACCCTGAGGGCACCCGATGCTAATTGGTCGCCAGTGCAAATCCTGTCCCCCGGGCACGGCCACATGTCTATTAGTAAAATAGCTCTTCACTATTTTATATATGTTGCTAGGAACCTTACGGTCTCGAAGTTTTTTTAAAATTAGAGGCCACCAGGCATTGTCGAATGCTCCCGCAATATCAAGAGATATGGAGATAACATATTTACTATCAGAGCTACTAACGATATCAGATATAGCCAAGATAGCATCAACCGTTGATTTCCCAGCGCGAAAACCGAACTGACGATCGGACAGTGGGTGGGTACTGGAAAGATGATCTTCTAAGCGTCGACATATAAGCTTTTCTAACACCTTACCCAAAATAGGTAGTAAAGTAATCGGTCTATATGATTTTGGGTCAGAAGGATCCAGGTCACTACGCTTGGGAATAACAGTCATTAAACCTGTTTTCCAACAATCCGGAAAGTAGCCTTCTCGCAAGCAATTGTTGTACAATAAGATAATCTCGTGGCGAGCTATGTGCCAGCACCTTTGTACGAGAGCTGCGTCAATGCGGTCAATGCCAGGAGATTTGTTTTGCTGAAGATTCTTGATGATAAAATCAAGCTCATCGAAATTGGCGAAGGTCGATATGGGAGTTTGCGGGATATCGGATTGGTTATTGCGTATTTGTGAATGAAGAGGAGTATCAGATGAGATGTCATCAGAAGAAATAAGTATGTCAAGTAGCGTGATAGTCGTCGAGTCAGAGTCTATTGTGATAATTCCAGTTCGTGGATCACGGATACACGAGACTGACGCATTTGGATATTTTTTCATTGATGCATATCTAAACACAGCACCCCAAGGATCTGTGGTTGAAACCTCAGATACCAAGCGGCGCCATGCTTCAGACTTGGCACGAGAAATCTCGCGTTTGTAGATATTATTTGAGCGTCTATACTCACATTGAAGCATGGTTATTAAGTCATTTGAACTTCCTCGACGACGGGCCGCTCTCAACGCGCGGTGAGCTCGAGTCGAAGTTCGTTTAAAGATGTCTAAGCCAGAATGCCACCATTCATTAGGAGACATAGACTAGAAGAAGTTCTGCCGATCGCCTTCTCGGCACAATAAATTATACTCTGCGTAAAAGATGAGGCCATGTCCGCGGTAGTACAAGATCTACAAGATAAACGATCCAATGAGCATTCAAAGTAACGGTCAAAGTCTAACCAACGCCACCTGTCACACCTTGTCCGGAATCTTCTAAGCAAAGGTTTCGCTAAAGGAATTGTGGGTACATTGGAAATAATCTGAAACGTGATAAGGTTATGGTCACTGCACGAGGCATCCTCGTCTACAGTCCAATTCCCTACTCTATGGTTAATCTGAGGTGTAGCTAAAGTGACATCTATATGACTTGTACCCATGTGGTTAGAGAAGGTAGGTGGACTGAAAGGATTGTTCAACACACTCAAATTGTGGCGAGAGATAAAATCTTCGCAGCTTACACCTCTGGTGAATTTTCTGGACCCGGAAGTGGTAGTGTTACACCATAGAATAGATTCTGCATTAAAATCACCTCCAATAATTAATGATGCGTTGCCGAGTTGGCCCAATATAACATCCAGTTGATCCAGAAAACGAAATTCGGATTCACTAAACTGAAAATATATGGAAATAATATAAAACGAATCACTTGGAGAAGAAATCTGGACTACAACCAAATGACTAGAAGATAAGTGATCTAGGCAGATAAAGTTGATGTTGGGATTGTAAATAGCTATACAGCTCATCGGAGGGTTCGTTGAGGTACAGCTCGAAGCCATAGCAACTCGAAAACTTGGACCAAACGATGGCACAATTCCATCTCGAGAGTATGGCTCTTGGATAAGACAAACATCAATGTTCATGCGATGAGCAGACTGACTGAGTTCGGCTGAAGCTGATTGTCCACGGCCAAGATTAAGTTGACCAAATTTAACAGAAGCATTACACGCCATAGTCAATATTGAGCAAAGCTCTGCTGACTGTTGCTTGATAAGCTGGACAGTCATTAGTGCCTGATCGGAGAAGTCATGTACTATCTCAAGATGGTTTAGAGAGTTTATTGGGGGAAGTTTACATGCTCTATTAATCACCATCATTTTGGTTTTGCATTGATTTATGGTCAGACCGAGTGATAAACTTTCCCTCTCAACACGATCCAAAAGTTGTTTCATATCGGTCTCGTTTGTGGCTACTAGAGTTGTGTCATCTGCAAAGCGTAAGTTGGAGATTTTCTTGCCACCAATGCTGAATCCGGTCTCCCAACCATCCAGAGCTTTCCTCATTATATACTCTCCGTATATGTTAAAGAGAGCAGGGGACAGTATACATCCCTGGCGGACACCCTTCTGGACTGAGAAGCCAGCGGACAAGACATTATTTAATCTTATTGAGGCAGAACTATTTGCATACAAGTTTTTTAGGATATGTATAAGATGCTTAGGGACTCCCATCTCATCCAACACCATCCACAGCTTACTCCATCTGACGCAGTCAAAAGCTTTGCTATAGTCGATGAAACATAGAATATGAAATATTCTCTACTTTACTATTCAGAGAATATTTGAATTGGAGAAGAAATAGTGTTTTTCCAACAAATAAAACTCTTGTAGTTTTAATACATATATTCCACATACAAAATCAATAATATTATACAGAATATTTATATATCTATTGTTCACAGTAAGGCAGTCTAAACCAGAATGAAATTATACATTTTTATATTCTTCACAACAATTCTTTATTGTTGTGAAACTATTGTTTTAATTTTGCCAATAAATATAATTTATAGACTATTTCATTTTCATTTTAATTATACCTAAATAATAATCATAACACATGAGTGACATCTATAAATAAACCTGGTAAGTTATATTCCAAAAAGTAACATAACACAAACTATAAAATGAACTTCAGATAAATACTTTTACTAATATCCCATAGATGTCACTCTATCAAAATATTAATTATTTTATAACATTTTACACTCCCCAACTTAAAATCAAAACTACATCCTTGAGGAGAACAAACAAAAAGAAAGTATATATTTGTTGCCTTGCAACACAAAAAACAATAAAAAAATTAACCAATTATACAAACTTAAATCTACTTATTCTCTATAATTTATCATTCGGTTCCTGGGTCTCAGACGATTGCTCCAGTCATTATCCATATCAGGTTCTGAAACAATAGATAAACTCTCATTAGATAAACTCACGTTATCCAATGAGAATTCCTCGGAAAAGTTCAATTCTCTTTCAGAATTCTCATCAATCGTCAAATCCTTTAAATCAATATCCTGCCTGCAAGGTCTTAATTGATTAAAATATCTTTTCCACACCAAATTATCCACTTTAACAAGATAAACCCTATTAGAAAGTATTTTAAAAATACAACCTAAAACCCACTTTTTCCTATCAATGGGACACAAGTCCTTAGTTAAAACCTTGTCACCTAACTTATATTTTCTTTGTTTATCTTGGTTTTTTTTAACATTATCTTTGACCTTGTCAAAAATCAAATCAGAACAATCTAATTGTTGTGATGGTAAAGATAATTGAAATTTATTCTTAATTTTCCTACATGTCATACAATTATCTATCATTTTCGAAATATTCTTATTCATATCTTTTTCTTTCAAGGCAATAGAAACCGATTTAGCTTTACCAAATCTCACTGGATGATCCTTAATCATCGTAAAATTCACTTCGTATTTCGAAATTTTCCCGATTTTTTTCGAAAAATCATTTGAAATTTTATCTTCCAAAATTGTTAAACCATTATCCTTGATATCATTGTCAACCAACTTTGAAAAACAAATACCCAAAAAACCTATTTTAAAATCTTTTAAAAAATCCCGACCTAATAATATTTCACTACCATTCTTAATAATAATGAAATCTAACCTCTTTGAAATATTCCGATAACAAACTTGCAAGTTAATATTTCCCAATACTTCCAAATTGCGATTTGCGTATGCTTTCACTTCCGAAAAACATTCTGTAATATTCCTGAAGCATCTCAAATATACTTTCTCTGGTAAAACGGAGATCGATGCACCAGAATCTAAAAGGCACTTAAAACTTTTTGTCTCCAGACAAACGTCTATAAAAAATGCATCGTCAATACACTCAAATGTGTTTAATACATTCACTTGTTTGTTCTTTTTCTTTAGATTTACTTTGCAATTTACTTTAAAATGCCCCTTTAAACCACATCTAAAACAAACTAAATCTGATTTTACACTTTTATTATGCACAAACTTTTTATTTTGCATTGTCCCGATATTATTGACATAAGACGACCTCGTCGCTATCTTGTCATCATCGTTCATACTGCGCACGCGCGTATTCTCAGGTCTACCAATTACCTGCACGCTATTGGACGAATCTCGATTGACCAATAAGGAATCACACATTGATGCCAACTTTACGCACTCCTCATAATTTAAATTTTCACCTTCCAAGAATAATTTCTCTTGTATTTTAAACTTATTAATTCCCAAAACGAAAGTATCTTTTAACACTGAATCTAAGAAATCCCCAAATCTATAATTTGCGGATAATTTCCGTAAACGAACGGCATATTCTTTAACTGATTCTTATTGATCCTGAACACTACCATAAAATTTCTTTTTGTATTCAAAAACATTAAAGACATTTTCACAATAATTACTTAATTTAATTATTAAATCTTAAAATCTTACTTCTGTGACCTTTTTAGGTACACATAAATTGATCAATAGCGAAAAAGTCTCTTCAGACAAGGCATTGATAAATTAGGCTCTTTTTTGACTCTCTGAGATATTACTTTCATCATATAAAATCAAACTTTGTGTAAACCTGGTATGAAAAATATCCCAACTGTCTGTACTATGACAGAATTTTGGAATATCCATCTGTATCAGTCCCTGAGACCTACCAGAACCAGACTTAGAATTCATTTTACCTAAAAAAAAAATTCTACCCTCTTTTTTCAAAAAAAAAAATACACAAATTTAAAAATAAATGAAAAAATAAATCAGACTTTAGAACACAATATAATACAAACAAAATACTAAACTTAGATTTTACTGCCTTTGCTTGATCCTAGAAAGACCCTCTGGACTGCTCCTAGTCAGTTCCTCTGGATTATTTGGAAGGCGATAGCTGCTATCTTCCTTCCAGACCCTCTCAGAACTGCTGCAACCTGCACCTTGTTCCTGGATCCTGTGCCTGTCCTGGACTGTGCTGCTCCTGGCTTTTCTCCACCCTGGGGTACTCCTGCCTGCAGACTTTCCTCCAAAAATACTCTCCTGAGTACCTTTGACCTGAAGACCTTGTCCTCCTGTCCTGTCCAAATGTAGTTGAGTCCCTCAACTACAAATTGTCCTCTATAGATGATTCTGGTAGACCCTCGCTGCTCCTCTGGAACTCCAAGAAAAGTGGACTGCTTCAGACCTCCTTCCAAGCTTCCAGCAACTGGCAGATCCTCCCAAATGAGTACTTGCCAAAGTACTCCAAAAACAATCCAAACTGGAACGACGTAGAACTCTTCTACTAGTCTCCTGTTTGATCCCTGTGATGGAAACCACAGATAGAAAATAGCTCTCTGTCCTCGACAAAACTGCCTATTTTCTTCCTCTTCAGTCCTGCTCGTGGGATGAAGTTCTTAAAAGACCGACTGCGCCATGAAATATTCTCTACTTTACTATTCAGAGAATATTTGAATTGGAGAAGGAATAGTGTTTTTCCAACAAATAAAACTCTTGTAGTTTTAATACATATATTCCACATACAAAATCAATAATATTATACAGAATATTTATATATCTATTGTTCACAGTAAGGCAGTCTAAACCAGAATGAAATTATACATTTTTATATTCTTTACAACAATTCTCTATTGTTGTGAAACTAATTGATATTGTTTTAATTTTGCCAATAAATATAATTTCTAGACTATTCCATTTTCATTTTAATTATACCTAAATAATAATCATAAAACATGAGTGACATCTATAAATAAACCTGGTAAGTTATATTCCAAAGAGTAACATAACACAAACTATAAAATGAACTTCAGATAAATACTTTTACTAATATCCCATAGATGTCACTCTATCAAAATATTAATTATTTTATAATATTTTACAGAATAACTGGTGCATTGAACTCCCTACTCTTCTCAATTATCTGTCGCACGTTCAGGATCTGTTCTCTTGTTCCCCTTCCACTCACAAAGCCAGTCTGTTCAGGTGGTATTTGCCAGTCAAGATAGTGTGTTCTTTTGTTCAAAATGTGTAATAGAACTTTGCTGGCATGTGATATAAGAGCAATCATTCTGTAATTGTCACATTTGGCAGGTGATCCTTTTTTGTACAGTGGAACAAAAACAGACTCCGTCCAATCCTTCGGCCAGATACCAATTTTCCAGACCTTGTTACATAACAAGTGCCTCTGTCACCCAAACATGAGAGGATGTTTGCGTCAATTCCGTCCTTGCCTGGAGCCTTGTTCCGTTTCAGATGTTGTAAAGCATGTTCAACTTCAGACAGAAGGATATCGGGTTCAAGTTCAATGTCCTCTCCAGGTGGTTGTAAAACGTCAGCATTGGAATCATCACTCTTGTATAGATCTGAACAGTATCTGAACACTCGTGTATAGATCTGAACAGAGCTTCAACCTCTATATACAGGCTGTAAACTGAAGCTCGTCGCTGTGATTCCAGATCAAGGGGAGCCACACCAGTAGAAGATCTACTGTTAAATATGGTTTCGCAAAATAATTAGACGCATCATACTTGTGATCTCAGTTAATGTGACATCTGACTCTCATTTCATCGTGTACCGGGTTTGGTTCCTTAGTGAGGCTATAGTTTAGATAAGGGTTATGCGTCTTTAAAATTATGTCAACTTGTTGTAAATTTAGTATATGTATCAGTCATCTTTTAAAAAGTTGAAATGATACTCTTTCCCCGTCCTCTCTCATATCCCACATCCTCTATCTCCCTCCTTTCTTTGTTACTGTGATTTTACATTTAATAATATTACGTGTTTATCTTTCTGCTTGTTTGTTTTTGTTATAAATTTTATGTACCTACCATTACACTATTTATGGCCGTTGCTATGGTTGTGTGATATATCTTCGTGTCGACGGAGATTCCCGAATGCGGAATCGGACGCATTCGTATATTGAATGATCGACGTTCAGGCCTATATAGTAAACACCGTACATCGTGTAATTATTGTTTTGTGATATTTGCGTGAATATGTTGAGAACTGTATATTTGTATTTTATTAATATGACCTTGACCTAATTTATGATATGGACCTTGTAGCCACGAAGAGCAACTTTAGGGCTTTCAAGACTTTCTGTCTTAAATTCGGTGCACTATTATCTTCACTATCACTGAGCAGTGAGCCAGTTGTTTCCACATGATTAGCTCTCTTTGGCACATTAAGTGCAGTTTCTGCAAGGTTTTAGAGTTCTCCGGAATCTTCATACATTGTTTATAGAGAACCACGTTGTCACTGTGTCGTTGACACGAACACATGCTTCGCTTTTCTCATATAATGACGCGATTGCGCGTATCAGCTTGCTCTTCACTCCATACACCGCTAGTATATCCCATAACTTCATATGTTATTTATGTGATCTTTCAGAGTTTTGCATGGGGCCGTTATTAGTCCCCATAAGCAGAACGGGTGGTGGTGGGGGAAGAACAGTATGTAAATAAAATACATTGGAATAATATTCAGGACTTGTTAATTAAATACATAAATAAATAACGACGAGGATGGGATACATCACAGGTTGGTTGGAAGAAATTGGCTTACGTTAATAAACCCGCCATTGAATGTACACATAATATTGTACAAGAAGAAAAAAAATATTTGTCCTCCATGTTATATACCTAAACCGTCGGTTAATTTGTTGATTGTTATTTTTCACCGTGGAGTCGAGATTGTTAATCTAGAGGGCACCATGATATTACTCTTCGTGCTATGCATTGTTTTTCGCTTATTAAGATTTATGTGAAAGGCTCGATGGCAATCCCCACATGCGCAACGGGTGGTGATGAAAGTAGCGAAAGCCACTCTTATCTATACAATAATTATTAATACGAGTAACCTACTGTAAGAACTTCAAGAAAACTGAAGTTAGGACACATTTCACAATAGCGCCCAAGTTGTATACTTGTCATAAATCAAACAATTATAACTTGTTATATGTACCTATGTTTGAACAAAGCCATATAAATTTATGACAGTTGTTGACAGCCACAGTTTTGAAACGTAGCCAACTTTGGTAGTTTTGAAAAATTCTAGTGGTTAGATTTTTTTGTGGATAATAAAACGATGGAGACAATTTGAAAAAATATTCTAGCTTAAAAAAAATAATACGTATAAGTATAAAAAAACATTCAAAAGAAATCTATTTTTACTTTTTGTAAAAGTTTTCTCTCAGTATCAAAAATAGGTTAATTCTGGACAAAAACATATTTATAAACAACTATAAAATATATTTCAAGTTTTTTTAATTGATACATATTTTCATAGATAGGTATTGGTACATGTAAATTTATGGGGCAGTACGGAAATATAATTTAAAACGACAACTGATAGTGAAGAATTTCGAAAAAGCAAACGAGTCTATAATAATAATAATAAACACTTCCTTGCACCCTGCGCAAGTGGCGAGTTTATTGCCGTATGGCAATTTCTTCCAACTAACCAGTGTTTCTGCCCAGAGATGCAATATTTGCGTGAGAAATGAATTTAAATCATTTTCTCCTCTGCTGGGAATCGAACCCAGGACGCCCGCACAAAAACCGAATGGCTTACCAACTGTGCCACGGTGGTCGGCATATAATTATCATTAAAAACTAGATTACTGAAAAAAGATTATAACATTTGTGGCGTTAGATTTGTTAGTGTTAACGGAAATTATTTTTTTAAGGATAAACTATCTCTTATTTATATATACCTACATTTTGAGTTCAAAGCACAATCAGTCGGAACAGTTAGTTTCATATCTGTCTCCTGAGCTGCAGGCCCCGGATTAGAACTCAAGTTTTTAGCTTCATTGTCAATAAAACGATGTGAAAAAAATAATCTGTCGGTTTATCAAAGCTCTGATTCTCATTTCTGTGTGGTGACAAATGAGATAATATCGCTTATTTTATCACAAACTTCGGACAGGAGATGACACAAAGGGGTGAAGAAGAAGACTAATTAAACTGGAATTGCTTTGGTCGTGTCCTACTTCTGAATTCTGTTTGAATCCACCACCAATATATTATTATTTCAAATGTTGTGTTCTGATAGTGAAAATGTAGGTCACACACGTGTGGCACAATAGTGGCTCTTCCGCCATTTTGAAAATTAATCACCATGCAGCGGTACGCCATGTTGAATGCGAGATATAATTATCATTTGTACGGAAGATTCAAGATGGACGCGCGACGATCTACTCTCTGTGGAATCGAGGGCTCGGAACAATAGGCACTTAATAATAAAGTAACGGTAATTCAATTCATTATTACTATCTACTGATGATGATATTGCAATAGTGGGGTATTTTGTACGGATAGCCTAGTCTTCACACCATTTTTTTTTAAACATAACCTACAAAAGTTTGGTAAAAATACCAATTTAGTCATTTATTTTAAGGTCATTTATTTTTAAGTCGCAATTATAACTACAACCAAACCTAACCAACCTATTTTTACCAAACTTTTGTAGGTTAGGTTTACAAAAATGGTGTGAAGACTAGGCTATCCATTTTGTACAGTGAAGCCTTATTAAGTTGGATTCGATTTTCTGAACCTGATTCATTTAAGAAAAAGTAGTAATCATTTATTTAGATAAAAAAAAACAGTATGAAGATGATAAGCAAGTAACTAGAGACTAAAACAAACAAATTATTTTTAAAATCCAAACGAAACCCACATATGTACCGCACAATACCCCACCATGGTCTAGGAAACTTCTTGGCTGCTGCCACTTGGGTGCGAAGGGCGATTTGATGTAAGCCCACTCGGTTGCGAGTCCACTTGGTTGCGATTCCACTTGTTTTCATCTGATTCTATTCAAAAATATAGTCTGGTACAGTCACATTTTAGGTATTAATGAGGATGGACTAGTATAGTCCGAAAACCTTGTTTATGTGTAGAAGATCAAACAATGTTACTTATACCAGAATATTCGTATATTTTTTTAATTATGGACTTCTTTAATGTTTAAAATATTATTTGAAGAGGGTAAATCAACTGACTGATTATTTGAAATCGATTGATTGAAAACATGATATATTAAAATCGCCTTATGCACTATGAACCTACGCGTTAGTAAGGGTAACTATCGCGGGCGTTAAAAGGGTTTATACGTGATTTAAAATTATCGGAAACCACAAATTTGTTGATTTATCGCATTTTAAGAACAAACCTGACATGAAATTAAAAAAATATCACTAACATTTACTCTGATTATATGCAATCTTTAAGCACATAAACGATTTATTTCTCTACGACATATAGTTATGGAAAAATTTAAGAAAAATGCCGTGAAAAAGGATAATTTTTATTTGTTTAGGGGAATTAATGCTGAATTTTAAAACTGTAAATATTAACTAGAAAAATGTTTAAAATACTTATTGTATTTTTTTTAGAAAAACACTGTTTAACATATTTGAGATATTTAATTTCAAATTGGGGTGTTTAGGTTTAAGTATATGTCCCCTTAATAAATTAATTATTATGCTTTGTAAATGCGCTGGCCTTAAGTGGAGCTGGGCTGGGCATATTGCCAGATGCCAGGATTCACGATGGACCAAAAAGATCTTAGAATGGCGACCGAGAACAAGCCGAAGAGGTGTTGGCAGACCCCAGGCAAGGTGGTCTGATGACATCAAGAAATGTGCCGGAGGGAGATGGATGCAGTGTGCCCAAGACAGGGAGTTGTGGAGGATCAAAGGGGAGGCCTTTGTCCAAGAATGGATGAAAACTGGCTGAAGAAGAAGAAGAAGAAGCTTTGTAAATATTTAATAATTATGTGTAATTAATATTAATAATAATTAGATTTACAATTTCAAATAAAAAGATTTGTATTACATGTAGGTACCTATCTATATTTGTTTACTTCCATTTTTCAGTATGATCGATACGGCTGATTGAGCCCTTTACCATATGATATAAGGGCCATGTCAGGTCAATTATCATCCTGTATAATAAAAATTGGGACAATAATTTGCTATTTCGTTATTTATTTATTTACGGTTATAAACAAATTACATTAAATAAGACAATTAACTATCCATATAATGACCATTACATATAACACAAATTTTGCAAAACTAGTATAGAGAAGGATTATGAAGTTTATTGAGGTTTCATTACGAATAATTAACCGTCAAGAAGTTTAAATAAAATAAATAAACGAACGAATGAATGAATGAATGAATGAATGAATGAATGAATGAATGAATGAATGAATGAATGAATGAATGAATGAATGAATGAATGAATGAATGAATGAATGAATGAATGAATGAATGAATGAATGAATGAATGAATGAATGAATGAATGAATGAATGAATGGATGGATGAATGAATGAATGAATGAATGGATGAATGGATGAATGGATGAATGAATGAATGAATGAATGAATGAATGAATGAATGAATGAATGAATGAATGAATGAATGAATGAATGAATGAATGAATGAATGAATGAATGAATGAATGAATGAATGAATGAATGAATGAATGAATGAATGAATGAATGAATGAATGAATGAATGAATGAATGAATTAATTAATTAATGAATGAATGAATGAATGAATGAATGAATGAATGAATGAATGAATGAATGAATGAATGAATGAATGAATGAATTAATTAATTAATTAATGTATGAATGAATGGAATTTAATTTGTTGCAAAATAACAAATAGGTAATTATTCATTTTTTTGCACTATTTTACAACAAATAGGCAATTGTTCAGCTGTACACAAAGTTGTGGGGAACCACAGCGCAGTTAATTTTCAGCAATGCCTTGGACGATCACAAAATATACCTATATTTAGATGCTTACTTACTTACTTACTTAAGTAAGTAAGTAAGCATACATACATAGATAATAATACGAAAATAAAAACAAAATAAAAATATATTTAGGAAAAAAGGGAAAACATCTATACCGGGGAAAAAAGTAGTGAATTTAAGAGTTTAATTGAATACTATATTTTTTTATGACTTTTTATGAGTTGTGAGAAAAATCAAACACTGGATAAATGGGTTTGTAGGAAACTGTGCCATCTTGATCATCTGGATCTGCTTCCAACATTGCTGATGACATTTGAGATTCTTCATATGTCGGAGGAGCTATAACAAAAAAAAATACAATAAACTTGTAAACGTGTAATGGTGGATTTATTTTTATTGCACTTTATTTTACAACAACAAGTAGGTAGATTATTTAAGTACTAGTTGCATGTAACACATGAGATCCAACTGTCGATAGCGATCTACGTATAGTTGAAGAATAAGTACAAAACTATGAATGTTTGGAGATTTAGTATCAAACTATTAAGTCTTCTTAGATATTGTGTATAGGCGACTGCCATATAAATTTTATGAAGCGATGTCGTCACTAAATTCAATTTTTATAAAAATTGTAAAAAAAATGAGATGTACTACTACAATGTTAATATCTAGTTGGGGTGTTTCGTGTTTCGGCTTGTTTTTATATTATTAAAAACTTTGGAAATATAGGCAGTTGAACACATAAATTTATCATAAAAAAATGCTTTTCTAAATAAAAAATGTTTGAGAAACTCTGGAACTTATGAAAAAAATAGAGATTTTGTATTTGTACAAATATTTAGCGTTCTAGCTTTTATAGATTCTGAGATAAATGGAAAAATAAAGTAAAAACTCAAAATTTGATAACCCTTGACTGAAACAAAACTTCAAAAATTCTGAGTATAACAGTTTTGTAGGCCTATAAATTAAGCATATCAAAAGTTATAAGGTTATAAGTTATATTTTTCAAAAGTTCTCTTATATTGCTATAGCTTTTTCTTGAAGATGTTTAGTTAGATAGTCGACTTAATATCAGGACTTTGTCAAGGTTGTCCTGTAAGTATTTAAAGGAAATCTTTATTTACTAAATATGTATCGATCCAATATTGAAAAAAATTAAAACTTACGTAAATTGGAATGTTCCAATGGTGGAGCTGAAGGAGTATATACTGAAGTGGTTGGTCCACTGCTGTACTGACTCGCATAAGCTTGAGTAAAGAGTGGTATAGTTCCAATAGCAATTGGTACTTGGGTTTTCAGATCACCATGTAATCCTGAGGCAATTGCTTTCACCTTAAATATTAAAAAAAAAAACAAAAAAAATTAAAATAAATAAATATTTTTAAATAAATATTTATTATACACTTGGTTTATATTCTTGCTATTCAGGGCTGAATCTACACTTTTCGGCGCCTGGAGCACCAAATTGCTAGCTATTCTAGGCCTTCTACGTCATCTTCTTCAGCCTGTTTTATTTTTCGTTCTTGGACATATGCCTCCCCCTTGATTCTCCACGAATCCCTGCATTGGGCACACTGCATCCATCTCCCTCCGGCACATATCTTGTTGTCATCAAACCACCTTGCCGACGCCTCTTCGGCTTGTTCTCCGTAAAATAAAGATCGTATTCAGGGGCAAAAACACTCTTTTCGGCGCATGGAGCGCTTTATTGATAGCAATATTCAAGACCGGGTCTACATTTTTCGGCGCCTGGAGCACTTAATTGCTAGCTATTCAGGGCCGGGTCTACTCTTTTCAGCGCCTCGAGCACTAACTTAAAAAGGTATGAATATTGCATTCCCGATCATTAATATATTATAATATTATTTGTAATAATAATAATAATAATGAGCCCCTCAAAAACCAAACCCACGTCCAGTTAAAAATATCTAGAACTACGTGAGGGGCGGGGAGCTACACAACTACATCGAGTAGCTTGCCAACGGGTAAAGGGTACAAACACACAACACATACATGGATCACACAAAAAACACAAGCCTCGGACAAACACCGCTACCTGGGGAGCGCCAGGGCACGTCCGGAGTTAGCGCTGGGCGTAGCAGCATGAGAGCCGCTAATGACATGCTGTCGAACAGGCGGACACATGCCGGGACACCCGAAGAAACAACAGCCGAAACCCAACACACCCGACCTGCTGAAAGTGCTTTGTCGGCAAGTCAACCGACAACCACCAAAGCGGGAAAACCACGACAACGCATGGAATGGACAGATGACATGAACATAAACCTCATGCGTTGCTACTACACTATCACACAAGGAGACACACAAATAATTGGATACAGACAGGAGCTACATACACAATTCACCACAATTTATCCAGAACTCTCACACATCACAGAACAGCGACTGGCGGACCAGAAAAGAGTTATAATAAACAACAAAAGAATACAACTATCAATACTTGATCAAATAAAACAAGACGCAATCAGAATAAGTAATCAAAATAGAATAAGTACATTAACACAAGACATAACAAATACGCAAATAAACCACAACAATCCACAGGAAATATCAATAATACCACAGCAAAATAACACTGAACAACCAAATATAAACATAACTAACGAATCCACCAATATGAACAATAATACAACAATAAGCCCTAACAACAATGACGAGACCAACGGAAGAACAGAACAAAACCCATACACAAAAACACAAATCACAAACAGACTAAAACACAATCGAAATATATAAAGATAGCGACCCCACAACAAGACCACACCTACCAAAGCTCAAAATCAACAAACAAACCTGTGCGATATCGGCAAAGAACAGATTGGACTAGACGGAAAATGAAAAGGAGTGGACTTACTGTGCCAGCTGGTTTCTTCTTTTCCTCTGTCGCGTTTGTTCTTCCTTCTCGTCACTGATTCAATAAAACTATGTTCACAATTTTGTCTGTAATATACGTGCGAAAGCCGCGAACGTAATTTAATGTTTTTATATCTATGGCGCACGGCGCTTGTGTAACACGAGATGGTGCAAAGACGCGTATTCTCGAGAGACTGGAGAACGTGGTTGGCCCGCGCGCGAACCGAGGCGAGATTGTTGTTGCCACGTTCAGGTATGGATGTAGGTATGGTGATTTTAGGTATGTCAGGAAGATGAGGATAGGTACACAAAGGAAGTATCTGTCATCTGCGCCAACATACCGCCCACCTAATTTGGTCTGCAAATTAAAAGTGAAAAAGAAAAGAAAAGCAAACACAATATTTTATCCTATATTCATGTTCACGTAAGTTGTCTGTATACATAATATGAGTATATTTATATATAAGTACACAAAACAAATTTTTATTCAATAATACAAATTACATATGAAGACGCAACTAGGTCTTAAAACACAAATAAAGCGAAGACGCAACATGGTCTTAAAAAAAACAAATAAGGCGAAGACGCAACATGGTCTTAAAAAACAAATAAAGCGAAGACGCAACATGGTCTTACAAAAAAAAAAAAAAAAATTAAAAAAAAAAAAAAAATAAATAAAAATACATTATGTTTACCTATTCGATCGGTAATGGACATAATTTTAATGCAGGACGAACAAAAGTACCGCTTTGGGTTTTAACAGTAGCAACCCTAACGACGTTATCCTTTCCAGGATGGACATGTGTTATTCTTCCTAAAACCCATTTTAAAGGAGGAAGACGTTCATCCTTTATAAGTACTAACTGTCCTACTTTAAGGTTTGGAGTAGACCTTGACCATTTTGATCTCTGTTGTAAGGTATTGAGGTATTCGTTGTGCCAGCGTTTCCAGAAGTGTTGAGACATCTTCTGGAGATGTTGCCAACGACTAAGCCTATTTGAAGGAGATTCAGACCAATCATAATCTGGGACAGACATTAAATTCCCACCAATCAGGAAGTGACCTGGGGTAAGTGCATCGACCTCCTCAGGGTCAGTACTTATTTGACATAAAGGTCTGGAATTAAGAATAGCTTCGATTCTAGTCAACAGCGTAGCGAATTCCTCGTAAGTTAATTGAATTTCACTCATGACCCGTTTTAAATGATATTTTACAGATTTTATTCCTGCTTCGAAAATACCTCCAAAATGTGGTGATGATGGAGGAGAAAAAGACCAAATGATACCCCGTTCTGAAAGCGTATCATAAATTTTCTCACGCTGTGGTGAGGTTGTGAAAAATTTATGTACATCCTTCAAGTGACGATTCGCACCAACGAAATTCGTACCATTGTCACTAATAATTTCCGAACACAAACCACGGCGGTCTGTGAATCTATTGAGTGCCGCTAAAAATGCTTCAGACGATAAGTCAGATACTACTTCTAAATGTAATGCCTTAGTGGATAAACAAACAAATAAACATAAATACGCTTTTGAAGATTTCGCTCCGCGTCGCTTATGGTCTTTCAAAAGGAAAGGACCCCCAAAATCGACACCTACTTTTGCAAAAGGACGACTTTGCTGGACACAACTGGGTGGTAGGTCACCCATGAGTGGGGGAAACGCAGTCGCTTTTAATTTATGGCATATAATACATTTAGAAAGTTGAGAGCGAATTTTGTTTCGTGCTCCCAATATCCAATATTTTCGCGATATCATGGATTGAAGACTTCGCGGTCCGGCGTGAAGATATATTTTATGATAGTAATCTATTATGAGATATGCTAAATGACATGTTTTCGGAAGTAAAATAGGAAATTTACTATCATATGGTAATTTTGAATATTGTAATCTTCCGCCCACCCTGAGGATTCCGCATGAATCCAAAAATGGCTTTAAAATTTGAATATGACGTGAGCATGGGATTCCGTTTTTTAATTTATTTTTTTCATCAAGAAAATATGTATCTTGCTCAATACAGATAATTTTTGTAAGTGCAGCATTTAATTCGAATGTAGTAAGAGATAATTGATTTTGCTTAATTATATTGATTTTTCTACATCGATTAACGAATCGTAATATCCAAGCAATAACGCGTTGTAATTTATTTAAAGACGAATATTTGCATAACATAGAATTCGGTACTAATTGAGATATCAAAGTTTTCGTATTTACTGATTTAATATCAGGTATATTTTCAAGTTCGATATTGACTGAACACGGCCAGTCATTCTTGTGCTTATGAAGCCAAGAAGGTCCTGAAAACCACAAGGGGTGTGAAACAATGTCTTTTGGAAGAAGGCCTCTAGATCCGCAATCGGCGCAATTTTCTTCCGAGATAACATGTTTCCAAATAGCAGTGGGTACATTGTCCAGAATTTGGACAACCCTGTTTGCGACAAATGTTTTTAATGAATATGGCGGAGTTTTAATCCACGCTAGCACAATAGTCGAATCCGTAAAAAGAAAAACGTTTTCTATCTGTTGAGAAAAATTAACGGATGACATAATGTATTTAATAAGTTTGGTTAGAAGTACAGCACCGCACAATTCTAATCGTGGAATAGACAGTGTTTTTAAGGGGGCTACCTTCGATTTTCCCATCATAAGATGAGTAGTATTTGTATTTAAATTTACTAAGTAAGCGACGGCCGCGTAACCTAGTTGTGACGCGTCGCAAAATCCTACGAGGATCAAGCGACTGGTGCTTAATGTATTATAATATCTAGGTATTTTTAAGGTACGAAGAAGTGACAGTTGGCCAACAAGTGTATCCCACCTATTCTGAATATCGGATGGAACAGGATCGTCCCAATCGGCCCTCAGTTTCCACAACTCTTGCATCAAGCACTTTGCGAAAAAGAGTACAGGGGTAATCCAGCCCAATGGATCAAACAGTCGAGCCACAATTGACAAAATATTTCTTTTTGTACAGCTCTCAGTAGGTATAATTTTTATATCATAGGTAAAGTTATCAGTTTGGGGGAGCCACTGAATGCCTAATAACTTAACAATTTTGTCGGTTTCAGTATTATCAAACGATCTTGATTCAGAAGTTCCGATAAAATCTTGCTTCAATAGTGAAGGCGAATTTGACTGCCATTTACTTAGCTCTAATTGTCCAAGTTTTAACAGTGCAGTTATATCATTTTTAAGTTGACAGGCTGACTCGAGGGTTTCAGCGCCTGTGGCTAAGTCGTCGACGTAAAAGTCTTCCACAAGTGCCCGTGCAGCCTCCGGATATTTTGAATTTTCATCCATGGCCAGTTGTCGTAAAGTTCGGATTGCTAAGAAAGGGGAACTCGACAATCCATATGTGATGGTTTGTAACTCGAAATCAATGAGTGGGCTATCAGGAGATTGTCTCCAAAGAATATGTTGAAATTTACGGTCGGATGGTAATATTAATATTTGTCGATACATTTTACAAATATCTGCAGTGAAAACATATTTATGAAATCGAAAATTTAACATCATGCACGGAATTTCTGTTTGCAGTTTTGGACCACTAAGAAGCAAGTCATTCAGACAAATATTATCAGGTTCGGTTTTACTTGATCCATCGAAAACTACCCTGACCTTCGTCGTATCGCTAGAAGGATTAAAAACGCAGTGATGGGGCAAGAAAAAAGATTCAGAATTAATAGGAACGCGTTTCATGTGTCCTAAACTTTCATATTCCTGTATAAATTTTCCGTAGGTATTTGCTAAATCTTGATTTTTTTGAAAACGAAATTGTAATTTCCTTAATCGTGTGTCTGCGAGTTGAAAGGAATTGTTGATAGGTATATTTTCTGTTTTCAATAACATCGGTACTACATATCGCCCGTCATTCTCGCGATTATGTTTTGACGCAAAAATGTTTTCAGCTAAATTATCATCCGTATTTAAATTCGAATACGAAGGTGTTTCTTCGACTTCCCAAAATTGTTTTATCATGTCACATAAAGAGGTATTTGTTTCAATTAAAAATGAAGAAGAAATTTCATGTTGTTTCATTTCAATTCGTCCCGTTATTATGTAACCAAATATACTATTGATTGCACCAGGGGTGCCACGAATAATTTCGTGATTATTACTATTTATTATATCTAGGTACATATCAGCGCCTAATAACATATCGATTGGACCTGGTTTGTGATAAAACTCATCGGCTAAATATAATTTTTGAAATTGTGATATTATTTGCGAAGAAAGGTTACATGCAGGAAGATGTGACGTAATTTCTTTTATCACAATAGCGGTGCATTTGAGCATTGGTCCTGTTTTATTTTTCGGTTTAATAAAACAGGTTGTTATACCTAAACAATTATTTATTATTGAATTTCCTAAACCGTTTAGAGGTATGTTGCATTTGTTAATTTTTAATTTTAAACGTCGTACACATTCCAATGTAATCACAGAAACTTGGGAACCGCTATCGATAACAACGCGTATACATTCAAAAATATTATTATTATTTTTTATTTGGATCCGCGCCGTCCCTAATAAAACTGAATTGGCTCGAGACGAGTACATATTATAACGGTCGGCGGCTCTAGCGTTCAGGGCCGTAGCCGGCGCACTGACGCCCGCGCCGGTGCCTTGATGCGTCGAATCATTAGAGGGCGTAAATTCAAAATGTAATAAAGTATGATGGCGTTTATTACATGTTCGACATGTATATTTTGAATTGCAGTTTTTATAAGCATGTTGTTTGAAACAATTAGTACAACGATTAAGACTCTGTATTTTTTCTTTGCGTTGATACGGAGACATTTCCATAAATTGAGCACACTTATATAGAAAATGTGCTCCACTACACAAAGGGCATTTTGAAAAATGGGGATTGTTTGATGATAATAATGTTTTAATATGACCTTTTTTCTCTTTACTAACATTTGGCGTTACAATTTCTAGAGTGCGACAATGATTTCTAAGAAAAGAATAGACAGTTTCTGAACTAGGAATTTCTTCAATTTTTAGCTTCGACTCAATAGTGCGACGAGTGGTTACGTCTAAATTCTTTATCACCATGTGCGCGATAAACTTATCAAATAGATTTTCAATTTTCATACTTTCCAGAGCTTGAATATTCTCTTGAAAAGTATTTAAAATTTTAGAAATTCCGGAAGCGGATTCAGATTGCAGAGTGCGAATATTCAGAATTTCGTCGACATAATGAGCAAATAATATTCGCGAATTTTGATACTGATTTACTAATATGTCCCACGCGATGTGATAGTTTTCATCTATTAAAGGCAAAGATTTAATAATACCTAGCGCCGGCCCAGATACAACAGACAATAGGTAATGAAATTTTTCGATATTTGAGTATGTAGGTACATCGTGGATAACACTTTTAAACATAGAATAGAAATATGACCAAGACTTAATATCGATACCGTTAAATGTAGGTAGATTAATAATCGGCGGTCTTATATTATCATTATTATGTATTTTTGTAACTTTGGATGTTTCACATATATCTGACTGAAAGGATTTTTGTTTACATAGGATTTCAAAATATAATTGATCAGTTTGCGTGGATATGGCATTTAACTGACTAATTTCATTATGTTTATTTTCTAAAGATAAAAGAATCTCATGTATGTCTTCTTGCAATGATTCGAATTCATTATACCAATCCAACAATTTGGTACAACGCGATAAAAATATATCTTTTTTAGAGTTATCTTTTAATAAATCATATGTTATTTGTAATCGCGATATAATTCGATCGCGTTTAGCTTGTAACGACAATAACTTTTTGTCGGACATTTTATATTTAAATTTACAAAATTACAATATATTGTAGGTATACAGAAAAATATGTTTAGATATAATCTACGTATAATATACACGTAGAACATATAAAAGATGATTATTTTTATATAAATAATCTATTTTATAGACAACTATTGTGAACATAAATATAAATGAAAATAATTGTGTGAAATCACGAACTAATTACTTCAATTTATACAGTCAGTAATTGCGAATTACTGATCCGCTCGAAAGGACCAAAATATTTATGTGCGATATCGGCAAAGAACAGATTGGACTAGACGGAAAATGAAAAGGAGTGGACTTACTGTGCCAGCTGGTTTCTTCTTTTCCTCTGTCGCGTTTGTTCTTCCTTCTCGTCACTGATTCAATAAAACTATGTTCACAATTTTGTCTGTAATATACGTGCGAAAGCCGCGAACGTAATTTAATGTTTTTATATCTATGGCGCACGGCGCTTGTGTAACACGAGATGGTGCAAAGACGCGTATTCTCGAGAGACTGGAGAACGTGGTTGGCCCGCGCGCGAACAGAGGCGAGATTGTTGTTGCCACGTTCAGGTATGGATGTAGGTATGGTGATTTTAGGTATGTCAGGAAGATGAGGATAGGTACACAAAGGAAGTATCTGTCATCTGCGCCAACAAAACCATTAACATGATCAATATTATCAACACAATTCTACATAACATGATTAACACTGAAACAACACTCAAAAAATTACATCTATTAGTTAACTGTAGCGCATACACCATTATTACACTAAACAAACAAAATATAAACAATAAAACAGAAAACACCCATAGAACACATAGAAGCACTATACCAGCATGGCAACACAGAATACAAATCAAAATCAACTCATTAAGAAATGAAATAGGCAAAGTAACACAAAAAATTAAAGATAATCTAAAAAATCCAAGAAAACTATGGGAAATTGAAACGATTAAAGACAAATACAATGAACACAACCTAACCATACTCCTTGATACGCTAACACAAAAGTTATCAGCACAATCACATAGATTAAAACGCTACAAAAAATGCTAAGACAGGAAAACACACAATCTCAATTTTCAAACAAGCCAAAAAAGCTTCTACAACAACCTAAAAAACAACAATATAGAAATTACAGACGCACCTAAATTAAATGAAATAGAATCATACTGGGAAAACATTTGGTCTGAAAACAAAAAACACAACGAAAATGCCACATGGATAACAGAGGAAGAAAATGACAATAACCAATTTCAAAACATGGCCACAATACAAATAAATATAACTGACTTCAAAACTACTATAAAGAAGACACACAACTGGAAGACACCAGGCATAGATAATATCCAAAATTACTGGTACAAATATATCCGAACTATTACACAAATGCGTAACGGAAAACCAAAACCTCCCATCTTTTTTCACTAAAGGTATCACATATCTCAAACCTAAATCAACAGACACAAAAAATCCATCTAAATATCGTCCAATCACATGTCTACCCACAATATACAAAATTCTTACCTCAATTATAACTACAAAAATAGATCTATTCCTAACACAAAATAACATATTAACAGAAGAACAAAAAGGATGCAGAAAGCAAAGCAGAGGATGCAAAGAACAAATCATCATCGACCGGACAATAACAAATCAGGCGATAAAAAAGAAAAGGAACATGTACTGTGCATACATAGATTACCAAAAAGCCTTTGATAGTGTCCCCCACTCATGGTTAGTAAAAGTTCTAGAAATATACAAAATTGACATAAAACTTGAAGAATTTTTAAAACAAATAATGAACACCTGGAACACGACAATATACCTAAAACTAAACAACAAAATGATAAAATCAAAACAAATAAACATTAAAACCGGAATCTTTCAAGGTGACTCCCTAAGCGCACTATGGTTCTGTATCTCCCTCAACCCACTCTCCAAGATGCTTAACAAAAGCAAACTTGGCTACAAAATCACAACACACAACTTAATACCAATCCTATAAAAATAAACCACCTTTTATACATGGACGATTTAAAACTATATAGCAAAAATAATGACGAACTAAAACAACTAATTTATAAAACTGAACGCTATTGTAATGACATAAAAATGAAATTCGGTATTGATAAATGCAACACATGCTCAATAGTAAGAGGTAAACCCAAGGAACACACGGGAAGCACCTTGAAGGATACGAATGAAATAATACGCGCAATGGACGAAGATGAATTTTATAAATACTTGGGAATTCTCCAGAACTCAAGCATAAAAGATAAAAGAAACCACCAAAAACAAATACCTTAAAAGACTAAATATCCTCCTCAAAACACAACTAAATGGAAAAAATATGACTAAAGCAATAAACACATACGCAATACCAGTACTAACATATACATTTGGAATAATCAAATGGACCAATACGGAACTTGACGATCTCAACATTAAACTCAGAACAACATCATCAAAACATAGAATTCACCACGAACATTCAGCAATAGAAAGATTCACACTGCCAAGAGAGGAAGGAGGAAGAGGACTCATAGACATAAAAAATCTACACCATACACAAATAAATAACTTAAGGCAATACTTCTACACTAAACGAAATAGCCCAATACATAACGAAATCATAAACATAGATCACACATACTCACCACTTACACTTAACGACATCGAACGCAATCTAGAAATAACAACACATGACGCAAAAATTGAAACATGGAAAAATAAAACATTACATGGAATACAACCAAGTCATCTACAACAACAACATATTGATAAAGCCCTTAGTAATAATTGGCTCAAACACTCAGACCTATACGCAGAAACAGAAGGATTTATCATAGATATTCAGGACAAAATAATAAAAACAAAAAACTACACGAAACATATTATAAAAGACAATACAATAACAAACGACACATGCAGAAAGTGCAAATTACAAAAAGAAACAATAGAACACATAACAGGTGGCAAACACATATATTTGGAACTAGCCCACAAACATAAACTTATCGAAACACACCCCAAGTGGTATCAATACACACCCCCAGCTGTAACAGAAAATGATAACTACAAACTATACTGGAATAGAGACATAATCACAGACAGAACAAACCTACATAACCGACCAGACATTACATTAATCGACAAAATACATAAACACACATATCTAATAGAAATATCGATACCAAATACAGCAAATCTACAAAAGAAACATTTAGAAAAAATAGATAAATACATATCTTTAACAGAACAGATAAAATCACAGTGGAAACAAGAAAAAGTAACAATAGTCCCAATAATATTATCGTCTACAGGCATCATACCAAAAACTCTCCAAAAAAATATAGACATACTAAAGCTACCCCCATACGTAATCACCAACATACAAAAAACTACAATTATCAACACATGCACAATAGTCAGAAAATTTCTACAGGTACCACTTTAAACAACTACACACAACCACACAGACACACAAACACATAGACTCACAACTTGAGTACGCTCCGTTGTGAAGGAAACTACCGAACCATAACCGAGATGAATCTCCCATAATAATAATAATAATGAATACTTCCTTGCACCTTGCGCAAGTGGCGAGTTTATTGCCGTATGCCAATTTCTTCCAACTGACCAGTGTTTCCATTTGTCTCGGTGATGTTTTTAAATTTTACATAATACCATCCGGCATATCCCACAATGTAGGTTACTAGCAGCAGGTGTGCGGGTGTGCGTTACCTACTAAAAAGAAGCACGAAACATGCATGCATCCTCACAAACCTGTCTTGACTCACCTAAAAAGGCACTATATTCAGAATGTGTGCTTAACCTCATGTTGAATTATGTGAGATGTTATTTTTCCTGTTGTATTTTCAAATACGGGACTCCCAAAAACAATGACAGTAGAAAAAGGTGGAAGCACTAAAACACTTCAAAAAGAAAGGTGGAAACACTTCGCATGTCAAAACCTTCAGTATCAATGATAAAAAAAGGAGTGGAACCATTTTTCTAAGCCGGTGCTGCACAGCAGGATTACTTTTATTTTTCTTCTTTTTCTTGATTAATTTTTGGATTCGTCTTCGTCTATTTGGTGCCTCATATTGTTTTCGCGCCCTGTGCAATTGCTCAATTTAAACCTAAGATCGAGCAGGCTATGTTGAAAAGAAAAACCAATAAAAAAGAATAGATACCTTAAGAATATATTTAACAGTTAAGAGACTGTTGACCAAGCTAGTTGGCGGTGTGGGAGGAACCTTCAGTATAACAGGTAGGCTCATACTCTCTCCTTTATTTAATCCTCTCCCAACATACTGTGTGACAATTCCTTTGTCAAATCTTTGCTTTTCATATGGTGATGTGCACACGTATGTTGCCATCTAAAAAAATGAAATTATTAATTTGTTCCCTTTAACGAAATTGTATCCGCCGCTGCGAAAATCTTACATCATCATCACCGTGTTTCATTCGTTCGTATCATCATGATCGACTCAATTGCCACCCCCACTCCATAAACAATATTTTTGATAAATTGTAAATTATGTATAAATGGCCGTCAGATCTAAAAATGTATACTGATGGGTCAAAAATGTATCCAAATGGACCACGTGGCTCCGCAGTGTACATTCCATCCTTAAATACTGAGCTTCTTATTACACTTTCCCCTGTGTCATCTGTCTATTCAGCGGAGTGTTTGGCGATAAAAAAAGCATTCAAACTTTTAGACTCTCTTCCCCACTCAAAAATTCTGATCCTTTCTAATTCTTTAGGTTCCCTCAAATCTTTATCCAACGTTCTCCCTAAATCTCCTGACAATGAACTACTTTGCTCAATCAGATGTCTCATTCGTAATCTTAGAGAAAAAGACTTTGAAATTATATTAACATGGATCCCGTCCCACATAGGTATAAATGGGAACGAGATCGCGGATGAATTAGCAAAACAAGCCTCCAGTTCTGACGTCTCTTATCGCCCTTTATCTCCAAGACACAAATCATTATCATTGTAACATTGCCAAAAAAATGGCAAGACCTGTGGAAAATCTCTTCTGAAACCAAAGGAACATACTACTATCCAATTAAATATTTCATCTTTCCCTTGGTTTCGCAAAAAAAAATGTCTTTAAGAGAGATAATATCTCGAGAATGAGATTGGTTAATTGCTCAATTGCTACTCACTTATATACAATAAATATAAAAGAAAACCCTTCGTGTGCTCGATCACGTGTTCTTTGAATGTCCGATGCACTACGAATATGAAATATATCCATACTTAAATGTTAGGGTGGGTCGAAAAAAAGTTTTTTTTGAATTTCGAAACGCTTTAGTGCGGAAAAGTTGCCTATTGTAATGTGAAGAAAAACCCCATATTTTTTTAAAAAATCGGTTACCATCTTCCGTTCACGCATCGTACCTAAAGTTTTGAAAAATTTCAAAAGTCGCGCCTTTTTTGTAATTTTTTTAAGCAAGTTAAAACTTTCAAAATAAACAGCATTTATATTTTTATGCTTGTTTAATGATTCAAATAATCTAAATAAATTTAATTCTTATCGATGATTAATTTTTTCGGTTCGCAAAACGTTTTTGAAAAAACATAAATTTATTATCTTTTTACGATTGTTTCTTGTTCATTATGCAATTCTTGGCTCGTGTTGCTGGAATAAAATAAAACAGAACTTGCTTGAAATGGATTCACCATGTGTAATATTTTTTTTTAATTTATGCGGTTTTGAAGAAAGATACAATTTGTCACGCGTGAGTAATAATAAAAATGTGTTTCTCGATTGTAGCCTCTACGGTAGCGAAAAATATCAAATGTTTGTATAATAAATCTTCTATTCCTTCGAAGTCTGCCTGCCGAATTGTAAAGCTTATTAAGGTGTACCTATTACGATTCCTATACTGAGATAAAGAAGTCATTTAAACGTGATAATGATAAGCCTTCATTTAAAGCAAGATTGGAAGACTAAATATAAAGCTACATCACTTTTTGACGTCGCTGCTTGTAAATGTATGATAACGGTGAACTGTCCATGCAACACCAAATGCATGTAATTGTGCAATTTTTATCAAATGTGAGAAAACAAAAAAAATCCTGTCCTCGACTGAGATTCATGTTTCTTCAAAGAAAGTACAATTTAGGAAAAATCGGATCTATTGACTAGATCAAAAAAATTAAATCCGAAGGCCGAACGGAAAGTTCTCCATCTCCAACGAACACTGAATGGCAAAGATGTTCTTAAAAAAAAGGTGAGTGCCCGGAAATTGATGCAAATAAACATAGTTGTATTGAAAACTCAGAGTATGATGAAGATGAAGATGAATACAAATCAAGTACATCGACAGAAAACCCTCGAAGGCAGATGAGGATACGGCTTGCATAGCATCAAGTGTTCTTTAGAGATGTTGGAATAATAACTGAGAGAGATTATTCCAATGTTATTGATAAGTGTACAATAAGAAAAGACATATAGATAGATAGGAAATTAGTAAAGCTTTAGTATAGATTTGAAAATTCAATTCACACAACCTGAGGAAAGTTGGGGTCTTTTCTTTGACGGTCGAAAAGACGACACTTTGTTTGTCGAAAACTTTGATTGCCAAGCAATTTCGTAGGAATAAGAAAGAAGAACATTATTCTCTTATCCAGGAACCTGGATCGACATATATTGGACACGTATCTCCGTCCTCGAGTTCATCAAATGATAAAACTCGTAGTATTATTTCTCGTTTGTCCGATCTATCAATGTCATTAGAAAAACTGTAGTAGGGTATGATGGTACTGAAATCAACACTGGTAAGAAGAACGGTGTCATCCACCAACTAGAAAATTATTTAGGAAATTATTTATTTAGGACAGTGGAGCATATGCCTGCTGCATTTAAATGAACTTCCATTTCTGTTTATTAGACGGGAATGTATTGAGCAAAGACCAACAATATTTATTGGATATTTCAAATGTTATCATTGTCCAAAAGACTTGGACAATGTCCTTTATCCCATTTCAGATGGCTAACTGCGGCCAACCAAGTCCTAAGATTGCACATAATTATAACAGATCCATCTGAAATCTTAAAATAAATAGTTAGCATCATATCCTGTATGGTTTGCCTTAAAAAGCAAATATTTTACTGGTGAGCCAAAACATGTTTTCCAAGCAATATAATCATTACGGTATTTGTCCGAAGAATTACTGCAAGTTGTCGATCGAGTTATACAACGGAATGCGTACTTAACAAATCCAGAAAATGATCTGTTGACAATGCTTGTTGATAAAAGAAAACACATTCGGGAGCTCTGTTTTAGAAGGATTTTAAAAGCAAGACAAACCGTCCGATAAAAAAGACTTTTAGAAATTTCATACCACTGAAGATAAACTTTCAAGCTTTCGGTTATATTGAATGATTCAGTGGAATCTTGTGTGATGTATCCTCACCCAATTCTGCGAGAGAAGATGATATAAAATCAGTCATCAATATATTCATCATGACAGTATATCCATCAGGGAAATACAAAAATTTCTCTGTCACACCCAGTTTGTGGATAGGTGCGTCAAACTTGTGACAGAGGCTTCGAATAAGGTTTATGGGCATGAAGCTAGAGATCGCTTCATTCGAGCAACACCGAAAACCGAGATTAGTTATGTCTCTTTTCTCAAAAAAATCAGACGGCTTAAAATGTGTAGTAGATAATATACAAAAAAAAGTTTAAAATACAGATAGCCAAAGAGCCAAAAACCAAAGAATCCTACTCTATATATATTTTTTTTAAATATGTATAATGTAAATATGTACCACACACAACAATTAGATGGTTGGTTGGGGTAGGGTGTGGGTAGTACTTGACGTTCTGGGTCGTTTTGTTCCAGTAAAACGAGCAAAGAGTTGCACAGTGAAAAGTGAAAATTTAATAAAAATAGGTAAATTTCTGTATTTTCAAAGACGTTTTGCGAACGGAAAAAACTATCGATTAGAATTAAATTTTTTCAGATTATTTGAATCATTAAACAAGCATAAAAATATAAATGCTGTTTATTTTTTAAGTTTTAACTTGCTTAAAAAAATTACAAAAAAGGCGCGATTTTTGAAATTTTTCAAAACTTTAGGTACGATGCGCGAACGGAAGATGTTAACCGAATTTATAAATTTTTATGGCGTTTTTCTTCACATTATAATAGGCAACTTTTACGCACTAAAGCGTTTCGAAATTCAAAAAAAACTTTTTTTCGACCCACCCTATTAAATGTCCCTCTACCAGTAAACATGTCGAATCTCTTCTCGCTTAACTCTCTTCCTATCTATTCCGCAACATCGTAATTTATATTTATCAATGGTATTAATCTGTAAGTCGTAATATTCACTAGTATATTTTATATATTTTTTTCCGTTTGGCACAAATCACTCTTCTAAGAGTAGGTTAGGTATGATTATAGAAAAGAATGGAAGCACTATTTTCTAAATCAGTGACTCACAGTCCTTCAAAAGGTTAAAATTAAACGTTTTAGGCCTGAATTGATCACGAAAACACAATATTTTAAGCCATATAAAAACTTTTCTGAACCTAAAAAAGCTCTGCTTAGAGCTAATGATCAAACTTATAGCAATACGATAATCTGTTTTTCATAGCATTGACACTTCAGCTTTAAAAAGCTTTGCGAGCCTTAAAATATTGTTTACGAATTGTATAATTGTTTGTCTGAAAATTTGAGGATTCTATGTAGGTTCCGTAGGTATCGCAAACTTTTGTTTTTGAAGTTGTTGTTTGGAGTTCTCCAGATGATAAATTATGTGTTTGGGGAATATTATAATGGTATCTCTATGAAAAAGATATAAGATTTATTGTCAAAACACTTTGCACTTGGAATTAGTAGATTACGCTTTTTTTAATTCTGAGGAATTATCAATAGTTTTGTGTGTACCTAGGTAATGTAAAAAAATGGAAGAGTATAAGGGAATTAGTGAATGAGAAACGACAGGAGTTAATCAAAAAAGTTCAGAGCAAAGCCACATCATATCAGGAAATATCCGCTAGCTTATTTTGTGAAAAAAATTCGGTAAAAAGTGGATAAATCGAATGGAAGAATGAGTAATATGGAGACCGAAAATAAAACTGCTTGACTGTGTTGACAGGTACATCTGGTACATGCATATAAATGAAATGAAAAATGAAATTTCCGATCTCTGGAGAGATGTTAACTGGCGTCGCAAAACAACAAATAGGGCGTTATTGCGAAGATTGCTTGAGAAAGCCACACTCATACTGGGTAAATAAAAAATGGAACATACCTTCTCTAAAGAGATGAGAACCTGCTGGATCGAGACACGACTGTTGTTGTTTAACACGCAATTGACAGAAATTCCTTGACCCGGTACAAATCCAGACATTGGCAAGTCAACCATCATATTCAATGAGCCTTTATTGGAGAATAAAAATGCAAAGTCCTTTCTCACTTCCTGTTTTATTGGCATCTGGAATTTTGGTAATGAATGGTATAATTTTTTTTACATACACACATAGGTAGGACAAATCAAACTAGATAATCATTTTTCAAACTAGGTAATCCTCTTCTAATAGAACAATTTTATTGTATTGTCTCTATTGATAAACGCATTCATAGTATCTCGGTTAGATTATTGCAACATAATTTATGCAGGACTTCCACAGATTCACCTTGAAAGACTTCAGTCAGTCTTTAATGCAGCAGCAAGATTGATATTCAATTCACCGAAGTCTTCCCACATAACTCCACTGTTAAAAGATCTTCATTGGTTGCGAATATCGGAAAGGATTCAGTATAAGATATGCTGGATGGTGTACAAAGTTATTCACGGACGTGCTCCAAAATACCTCATGGATCTTTGTGTACCAGATGACCTGAACCAAAAAAGATCTACGCTTCGCTCTGCAAGTAATACGGCAATGCATCGACTAAAAGAGCAAAATACGTGTCGAATGACGAACTTTGGTGAAAGAGCGTTTGCTGTAGTGGGTCCGGTTCAGTGGAATAAGCTTCCATATAGGTTAAGATCGATAGACAGTGAAAGTGTGTTTAAAAAACAGTTAAAAACTTATTTTTTCAAAAACTCGTATAGTGATTAAATGATTATTTCCTTGTTTATTATTATTTTTTCCAGGTATTATTGTTAAGCGACCTTGAGGTGGATACACAAAAATGGCGCTATAGAAATTATCCATTTATTATTATTATTATTATAGAACAAAGTATGTACTATCTACATGATGGAAAATTCATTTCTGTTGACAGAAATTGATGCAGAAATAAAACTCTTTACAAAAACGGATCTATTTGGCAGTCAACTAAAAGTCTGAATTCCGAAATTTTGAACCCCAATAGTATTCTGTTTCTTCGATTACACAATAGTTTATGTGAGGTGGGACTGAATGTAGAGAGTGCTAATCGAAATGTAAGTCCCGAAAATATAAGAATAAGAAAGCAGTACGCATGAGACACGCAGTATCTCCAAGCAGTAGGCTAGGAGTAGCAGTAAGCTAGGAGAAGTAGCAGGAGATAAACCAATCGAAAACTTAAATAAGTTTTGTAAACCGGCATAGACAATTGGAGAGGACGATTGTTCAACTTTATTTGGAGGTTGTGAAAAATTTAGTTCATCTCGGCTCTTTACTTAGTGCGCAACGGTAAGTGTATAGACAAAATAAAACGTCGTGTTGCCATGGCCAAAACTGCCATGACTAAATTGGACAAGATATGGAATGAAGTCTTTAAGAAAATTCTCTTAATACGGGCACTTATTTTTCTCTACGCTGGAGAATGATTGACAAGCAAAGCCCGCGAAAGGCAAAGAATCGACTCCTTTGAAATGTGGTGCTGGAGACATAATGCTTCGAATTCCATCATAAAGGAGCTGAAGATAGAGGACAGATTATTCGCCATATGTCAATATATCACAAGATGGATGGATCAGATTGGGGCTTCCACTGGTACATCGGTGGTCGAAGCAATGAAGCAAAAGTACGGCGGTGTATCGGGAAAAATGGAGGACTACAATATACATCATGATGACGAGGAGAGAGGCTGTCCAAGATCCTTATTAACGAGGAAGACGAAACTGATGATGATGATGAATAACTATAATGACTACGCTATGCACAATAAATAGTATTGGTATTAAATCGTGCGTATTGAGTGATATTCGTTTTGGTATTTGACCATTTATTTACTTACCCTAGAAGCAATACAAATAATTTTAAATAATAGGTACTAGATGCTAAAATAAACTTACACTGTTGATTGGGTTTATATTCAAATCATACTGAGTTATAACTGTAAATGGTCTCTTATAGATTTGGTCAAATGCGAAAGGTTTCTTTGATGTGACCTTGATGCAGTAAAAGATTCTTCCGAGACTACCCTCGAACGAAGAAGGAAACGTCGGAAAAAGGACGAAGGAGAAATAAAATTTATGGACACCTTGAGGCAACACAGCACATCCATCTGTAAAATTATCAGAAGTATTATTCTAACAAAGGCTTTCTTGATATTCTTAATTTAGTTATAATCAAGGGAATATAAGCATTAGGTATTATTGTTCTTCCGAATAATCTTAATAAAGAATTCGTACCACTGATTTACTAACTATACATTCTTATATCAAAACTAGAAATAACGTACTAAAAGCAAACCAATATCAACTATTTTCATTCGCAATCTCTTCACTTCTTATATACCTTCAATGACATATTGTCCTGTTAATAGAGATGATTGGGATTTGAAGTGCTCTTCGTGTCCTCGAAATGTGACAGTTCTTCGGTTCTTGCCAACTCCATGGTGTTCTGTCCATCTACATAATGTTTGACCCTTGGCTTGGAATGCTAAATCTAGATCATAAAACATTCATCATTACTTTATTTATCACAATAATTCACATATACCAAAGTTTTATAAAAATTAGCTTTAGCAATGGCAAAAATATAAGATAGATGGGTCGAGGGCAAAAAAATTAACCACAAATGCAGTGTTTTAAACTTAATTTTCGTATTATTACGGTAAAAAATATTCTGAAACAAATGTGGATGATCAATGACTATTCCACACAGTTTGAACATTTAAAATGTGGTGACATGAAGAGACCCCTTCTATCCTTTGTATCCTCTATCTATTTTTATCCTTTATCCTTCCAAGGCGAGCGCGCTACAATTTTATCGGGGCGGTAAAATCATGCATTTATTTCCGTTCTTTTTAAAAAGTAATTGCATTATCCCAATACTAAAGTGGTGACCCAGACTTATTTCCACAAGAACATTATAGCTGTCTTCTTCGAGGGTTTTTTTCTTTTTATAGACATATTTTTTCTATATGCTATTTGTTCATATGAATTGCATAGAATTATCATTCATTAAATAAGGGATAACCTACGTAGTTATTCACTTGTGCGGATTGGACCAATAAATGGGTTAGCAGATTGGGTTAGTAATCCAAGCATTTATTCTTATTTTAGGTAACGTAGGAAAATGTATATGTACTTTTTAACAAGGACATATTCATTAAAAAAAATAGGATTTTATAAAATCAAATTACTTATTTAATATTTCATTTCATAGGATGATCTATTCGGCTAATAAGGCCGTTATTCATAATTGGCGCTACAGTCTGCTGCGAACCCTGACCTCCTCCAGAAATCATCTCAATCACACCCTATCGACCGTCAGTATTCACCATTGGTCGACTCGTATCTACTGATTACCATAGATAATTCGCGTTTTGCTTGTATACTAAAGGTAGACCTTTAGAAAGGGTTTATACGTGATTTAAATAATCAGAAAATCACAATTTGTTTATTTTTTGCATTTTAAGAACAAACTTTACTTGAAATGAAAAAACTTTATCGGTCATTCACTTTTACACAATCTCTAAGCATATAAAAGATTTATTTCTCTTAGACACATAGTTATGGAGTAATTAAAAAATGCTCTAAAAAGGATATTATTAATATTTTTTTAGGTGACTTTAGGTTGAATTTTAAAATTGTGTGACGAACATTCATTAGAGAAATGTTGAAAATACTAAAAGTATTTTTTATGTATACATGTGTTTTTAAATCATAGATTGTATGTCATTATTATTTTAGTTCATACCTCTAACTTTTTTAGGTTTGTCCAAAATAATGTTTACAGTTCCAGTAACATTTTCACCAGTAAAGAACACTCCTTGGGGTCTTTCATTGAACACAATATTACAGTTTTTCAACACCATTTTTAAGTCAAATTCAACATTGATAAATTATTTAACATATATCACTATCATTTACTACGGTGCAAATAACATGATAATAAATAGTGATTTTCTTTTATCTTCCCACATCGAGGGCTTGGTGTCAAAATGGCTGACTTTTAAAATAATTATCAAAAACCCAATGATATATAAAAATAAAAGATACGTGACTTGTCTTTTACTTTTTGTGCCTTTGGCTGCGTCATCGAGTTTTGTTCTTCTACACTCTTGGTTTCCGTTGCCTCTGGAGTCACCCTATGGATGTCCACCCAGTCTCGTTCATACCTCCGTATCGGAAACTCTTCTACTAGATGCTGGATAGTTTGGCTGCTTTCTCCACAGTCACATTCCGGAGAATCTCTTTTTCCCCATTTCCACATTTGGTAATTACATCGTCCTTGACCTGTACGAATTCTTTTTTGATGAATCCAAACTTTTCGGGGAAGGTTATAACCTGGGGCCCTTTCGTTGGGGTCTTGGATACTGTATTTATTTAATACCAGGTCTCCATCATCCCACCTGTCTTTCCATGCTCTAGGCAAGTTGAATTCGCCGAGTCGCTTCGACCAAACAGGCTTTCTGGACTTCAGTCGTTGTCTTGGTGGTTGGAATATCTTGAAATGCGGGAATTGCGGGATTTCTTTCAATCTTGGCAAGTTCTCTAGCTGTAGCCTGGCTCCTGCGCAAATCAGGAGGAGCAATTATCGAAATTACTGGGAACCACGGGAGTCCAGTTCGCCTTACGCATCCAATGATTGTCCTCATTGTTTTATTTTATTCGGAATTAAGGGTTTTGCAATGGACGGTTCTCTCCCACACTGGTGCGCAGTACTCCGTCGCACTATAGACAAGAGCAACCGCTGTTGTACGCAACACTACAGCAGTGCTGCCCCATGTTGTTCCGGTGAGCTTCATTATTATGTTGTTCCTAGCCTTCACTTTGTTTTTTAGCGCTTGCAAATGAGGCCCGTAAAATAGTGACCTACCAAGTTTTACTCCGCGATACAAGCGGGGCGATTCTCTCCGCTAAGATTCTCTCAAACAATTTATACACAATTGAGAGTAAGGCTATAGGTCTGTAATTTTTTGGGTCATCTGTGGTTTTTCTGGGTTTCAGGATTGCTATGACCGTAGTTTGCCACAATGGTTTTGATATCTTTCCAGTAAGTATCACTCGGGTAAGCCAATCTAAACCACTGCTCTCCCTTCTACTAGGCAAAAAACCTGTGCCGGGGCCAATATATCTTGAGACAGTGACTCTGTATTAGTTAATGCCAACATCAATCGTACTTAATCGTAAAAGTGACAGTATAATTATTGACTGGTAGAAATTGCCTGCGCAAATAAGTCCGCCACGTTGTTTTATCAAAATAATAGTTTTTAATTATTATTATTATTGTTTTTATCATTTTAGTACTGAGCCTTTTTTATTATCTTTAATCTTATCTTAAGCATTTATGAGATAATATTTCTGTCATAAAAGTATATAAAGCTATCTGATAAATTTATTCATTACTGTATCTCAAATCAGAGCTGGTTCAAGATTTTTTGGCAAACTGAATTTAACAGGCAATTTTTCCCCCTATGTGTAATTTTTCAGCACAGCAATCGAGCACTGAATTTAATCACAGAAAAAAGCTAGCAACATATTGATCTATATTGATTAATTATAAATTTATTTATTTGGTTTTTCTAGAAAAAAAAACAAATAAATCTGGGTTGTGACCAATTCTTCACTCCAAGTCACTCCACAGAGTATTCAATTTTTGTATGGAAAATTTTCAGCATTTTCATGAAATAATTCTTCAATGACATTTAATGAAAGTGGTGTACCTATTGAGCAATTTGAAAATAAAATTATAAAATTTTAAGTTTCTTGAGCTTGGGGACACTGATATATTTGACAGTTAAAAAAATAATAATCACTGATCAGATATCCTTTGTTATTGTTTAAAAAAATAATGGATTTGTTTTTGAATGTGCACATACCTACAATATATTTGAAAATAATTTAAATCTTACCTTCTAGAAAGTTAAAAAATAAAAAGTAAACACTTCCTTGCACCCTGCGCAAGTGGCGAAAGATATATAATGTTATAGATATTGCACCGTATTATTGAAAGACATCCATCCAGTCTTATTTCCAGAGATCTTGGTCACATCTCTGATGCTTTACACAATATATCAATAAATTAAATTAGGATTCCCTGCTGGCCTATCTGCAACTCGATGACCTCTCCGATAGAAGGATTATATCTGATCTCATGCTCCTCTGTAAGATAATCAATAACTCCTTTAGCTCCTTTTACCTCGTTAGTCAGATACATATACATTACCATATTACAACAAGGAGTACCCGCAAAAGTATAACATTCCTATGTAAGATGTCTAACACTAATTAATTATTTGCGTAACTCACCGATCAATAGAATACATCGGTTGGGCAATGATTGTGGTTAACAGACTGATGTATTCTTCAACTCTATTAAGCACTATAAGGACACTTTATCGAAAAAAAAAAACAAAAACATTCATTCATTCATTCATTCATTCATACCATCACGGCATATCCCACAATGTGGGGTAACCAGCGAAAGGTGTGTGGGTGTGCATTGCCTTATAAAAAGGAGCACAACATATCTATGTATAATACCCACACACCAGTCTCGTCTCACCTAAATAGGCACTATATTCAGAATGGGTGGTGAACCTCATTGCTGAACTATGTAAGATGTTATTGTTGCCTGTTGTATTTTCGATTACCCGGCTCTTACGGTACACTCGAAAACAATAAAAGAAGAGTGGAAGCACTATTCTAAGCCGGTGCCTCACAGCTATTTTGGTGTGTCATAGGTGATAAAAGGTTGCAGAGCACTGCTCTATATTAGCAATCTAGACGCCATGGTGCATAAAATACTTACTTACTTCTTACTACCCTCCAATAAAATGTGAAATTTTCTGGATTGTATATTTATATGTATACAATTTTTAAGAAAATAAGATAGAAATTCATTTATGTTATTGCCTTTTTTTGTTTTATTATGTTGATAAGTTTTTCCTTTTTTTATTAAGTTTATTCTTATCTGTGATTTTGTTTTTGATATGTGTTTTATATGTACCTATGTTTGTAAAGGGCAATAGGTATATTCCTTAAATGATTAACTAAATTAATAAATGAATATAAAGAGATCTGAAATGTAACAGTCCACTGGAGAGAATCTTCTTTTTACGTTCATTGCTGAGTCCTGGTGTATGACACTCAAGGACCAACAAAGACTGCTTACATTTGAAAACAGGATATTACGTACAATATTAAGACCAAGACCAGGAATTGCGACAGGTACTTGGAGACCACGAAGCAATGAGGAAATTCGTGCAATGACAGGACAACCTTTAATCATCAGCGAAATCAGGTCCAGAAGATTAGCTTGGATTGGACATGTTGTCTGATCAGGGGAAGACAGAGCCACAAAACGTATTCTGCAAAATAACCCTGTGGGCAAGAGACCCCTGGAAAGACCAAGGCAGAGATTGATGGACAAAGTCACCCGAGATCTGAACGTGCTGAATGCTTGTGATGACTGGAAGTCCACTGCAGCTGACAGGAAGGCTTGGAAAGCTATTTTTCAGGGGGCTAAAGCTCTACCGGAGTTGCATGGCCATCGGAAGTAAGAAGTAAGTATTTTTTGCACCATGGCGTCTAGATTGGTAATATAGAGCAGTGCTCTGCAACCTTTTATCACCTACGACACACCAAAATAGCTGTGAGGCACCGGCTTAGAATAGTGCTTCCACTCTTTTCTTTTATTGTTTTCGAGTGTACCGTAAGAGCCGGGTAATCGAAAATACAACAGGCAACAATAACATCTTACATAGTTCAGCAATGAGGTTCACCACCCATTCATTCATTGAGGTTCGCCTATTTAGGTGAGACGAGACTGGTGTGTACGTGGGTATTATACATAGATATGTTGTGCTCATTTTTATAAGGCAATGCACACCCGCAAACCTTTCGCTGGTTACCCCACATTGTGGGATATGCCGTGATGGTATGAATGAATGAACACACCAAAATACTTCCTAGAATTTCGCGGCACACTAAAAGCTAAAATATACCTATGGGTATTGAATTGATAAACAAATTTTACAATATTTTTTTTGTTTTTGTTTGAAAAGTATACATACATATATGTAAAATGTCAAATACATTGAATTTGACCGCGGCACACCTGTATCAGGCTCACGGCACACCGGTTGCGGAGCACTGATATAGAGGGCTCTAAAATATTGTCGTCGTGTTGTACGTTGTTTGCGTTCATTTAACGTTCTATGAAGAGCCGATAGCAATCCTTACACACAGAGTGGGTGGTGGTTAGATAAGCGAGAAAAAAAAATATTAATTTTTGGCGCCCCATATTCATTTGCGTCCAGTACATCTGCACATTTTGGATTCAGAGTGGAGGTAGTCCTGTCTTTGGTATAAAAGTCACAATATTACAAAATAGGTTTATCTGACTGTTGATTTGTTCAAGAGAATATATTTCTCTTAACAGATCGACTGTATTAAGCCAAGACGCTGTTAATATATAGGTAGTAGGAAGGAATATTTTATATGGCGTAGTGGACTTTTTGAATGCCAAAAATACCAACTTAGAGACTTATCAGTTTATATGGATACATTCAGAATTACGATTAGAACATTTTGTGTTTTTTTTTCTCCCCATATGTGTGTCCTTTATAACTTTTGATCCCCTTAATGCACAGAGCCCATAATTTCAGTCAAAAAGTTTAGATATACAAAACTTTTACACCCTGAATTTCGAGTTTTTGTTTCAGTCAGCTGTTATCTACATTTGATTTTATTTTTATAATATTTCCACATATCTCATAAACCATAGAAGCTATAACGAAAAAAAAAGTACAAATATAGATAATATTATAATATCTCAAACTATTTTTTATGAAAAAGTTCCAGAGTTTCTCAAACATTTTTTTAGAGAAATACATTATTTTTTTAATAAATTTCTGTATTAAACATGCTGTGGACAAATACTAAACTTAACTCAACATATAGAGGACGGGTATGAAAATAAGAAGATATCAGGGGCTGCATTTGTGGACCTCACCGCAGCATATGATACAGTTAACCACCAGAAGCTCCTAGTGAAATTTTACAACCTTACCAAGGATTTTAAGCTTACATCTTTCGTCGGTACACTCTTACAAAATAGACGATTCTATGTTTCCCTCCAAGAAAGAAATAGCCGCTGAAATCAAAAGAATGGCCTCCCACAGGGTAGCGTTCTGGGCCCAGTTAACATAACATTTACACAAACGACCAACCAATACTCCATGACGTAAAGCAATTTATCTACGCTGATGATACGGCAATCGTGGCACAGGATAATAATTTTGAAAACGTGGAAAATAAACTGTCAAGAGCCCTGAATGAATTGTCCAAATATTACAAAAACAATCATCTAAAACCAAATCCAGCAAAGACACAACTACATATGTACCTTTCATCTGAGAAATCGGGATGCAAAGACGAAACTCAACATCACATGGGAGGGAAGGAAACTGGAAAATTGCGAAAACCCAAAGTACCTTGGCGTTGTGTTAGATAGAATACTCACCTTTAAGCAACAATTGGCACTCGGAACAATATTATCCGAAAGCTCATCGGAACAAAGTGGGGAGCACAACCATCTATTCTTAGAACTTCAGGACTTGCGTTCCAATCTTCCCATGCTAGAAACGTAGATGTTGCTTTGAATGAAACCAACAGACTCATAACGGGTTGCCTTAAACCTACTCCTGTGGAAAAAATACAATTACTAACTGGAATTACACCACTCCGTATAAGAAGAGCCGTAGCTTCTGAAGAGGAATAGATGAGACAGCAGAATGACTCTCGACATCCGTTATATGGTCACATCCTCCCGCGCTCAAGACTAAAGTCTAGAAACAGTTTTCTCAGGAGTGCACCCGCACTAACCTTAACCAGCGAAAAAAGAAGAGTCGAGCTGTGGAAGGAAGGGTTAGTAAGTGAAAACTTTCATGAACCAACAGAGGTACTTCCAACGGGTCACCAACTACCATATGCAATCTGGAAATCCCTGAATAGATTAAGGACGGGTGTAGGAAGGTGCAAGGTAAACCTGAACAGATGGGGTATGCTAGAGGATGACCAGGACATGGCATGCGAATGTGGAGAGACGCAGAACATGTCACACCTGCTGAACTTCCCACTTATGGAAGGAGGTTGTTCTGAGGAGGATCTGTGGCAAGCGAATCAGAATGCTATTATGGCTGCAAATCACTGGAGGGACACAATATAGGTTGATGATCTTGGACACGGAAAAGTAAAGTATTGAACTGCCTATATTTCCATTTTTTTATAAATATCGAAAAACGCCGAAACACCCTAAATAGATTATTTAATATTCTATACACAATATCTACGGAGACTCTCCATAGTTTGATACTTTTTAATCTTCATGCATACATTGTACATACATATCATCAAGTTGTTAACATATTCGGGGTAAGAAAAAAGGACTGACTTCCACACTGACTGACTTGTATAGAAAACAAACTATTGTAATATATTCACATACAAATAGTATAAAACTACTAAAGAATTAAAATACTTTCGCTTCCAACTTCATCCGTTCTGCATGTGGATAATGTTATCAGTCCCTTTATACAAATTCATGCAAGAGATGATTAAGGATTCCTTGCAATATAAGCTGCGTCATTGAATGAGTAGTTTGAAATGGAAAAATAAAAATAAATTATTGTGTTTTTTTTTACATATTTTATTGAGTCGAGTATACTTACGTAAAATTTATAAAATGTCTATTTATAAAAATGTCAATAGATAACGTCAAATAGATATATTTATATATAACTTACTCAAAATAGTCAAAATATTGACAGTAAAAAAATATATTACTGTTCACTTTTATTAAAGTACATAGTGGGTACGAATATTTGACAAAAATCTAATATCAATTTAAGTTCAGTGAAACATGTATACAAATAATAAATTATTATAAAAACAAATTATCTAAGAAAAAATCCAAAAATATTAAAAACATATTTCTAGGTAAGTAAAACATTTTAAAATCGAATATATTTATAATTAATTATTTTAATGAATTATTGTGTTGTTTTCCTTTTTTTAATCGTTGTCAAATAAGAGTTTTATGTTTTATTTTAACTTTTATTTTACAATGGCCCAGAGGCCGTATATGTACTAAAATAAATAAGTAAATAATTGCATATACGCAAACATTGGATTTTTTTTCTCCCTTTCGGGAGTCAATTGATATTTTTACTAACAAATATTTTTTTAACATCTCAATAGAGACGAAGTAGGGATATTATAGAAGAACCAGAAACTCGAGCACCTACAGGGCTTACGACCTGCCATCGGCTGGTTTACGTGATCACTTTATGCACTAGCGCAACGTTCACCAATTATGCCTTCTTAATGAGTTCCCTACTAATTCCCAACTTCGTCTCTATTGAGATGTTAAAAAAATATTTGTCAATAAAAATAACATTTTAAAATCATTATTTATATACGTATGTATGTAAATTAAGCACACAGAGGCCGATTTATTGTCATAAGGCAATATTTTCCAGCCAACCCAAGCAACATGAAGCCTTGAGTAAAAAATATCACATTAAATATAATATGTTTTAAAAATTTTATATTTTTACATATTATAGGTACCTCTTTAAAAAAATACAAAGGTACACATAACCACAAACATTTTGTCACAAAAATGTACAAATAGGCACAAAGTATCATATTTTTTTTTTGTTTTTATATATTTTTATTTTAACGCATTTAATAAACATTACAAATTCCTTATGTAAGTAGGTATGCTTTTTTTATATTTTCTTATATGTATCGTATTTATTACATCTATATTTTTATTTGAGGTATATGTTTTTGTGGCTCCATGATAAATATTCGGAGGTATTGTTGTATATATATTTTTATTCATATCATTTTTGTTGTATATATATTTTTTTTATTTGAGTATACAATCAAATATTATGTTCGCTATCACAGCATTCATTTGAGATTCATAAAAATAATGAGACCTGCAAAAAACATGTTTAAATATTGTTAAAAATGCACTGGGAGACGTGGTAATAAGCCCTGTGTAAGATTCCGGCTTTTCAAATGAAAAAGTAATTTCAAGTTAGCTCTTTCAGTAATTTTTTCTTCAATATTTACTTTTTCATTTGCGCTTATTTACCTACCTATTTCACACGAATTAAAAAAAAAACATCTACTTAATAATAAAAAAAGGAATGTTCAGGTAAATACTTAAGAAAAAATATTTCTCTTGGGGTAAATTTCAATATTAAACAGTACAACATAAATGAGATAAATGAAATTTATTTTATGTTCAAGATCACAACTTAATGTGTCATTCTATTTTCTTCTGTGAAAGATATTCCATCTATTCCTAGACAAGGAAAATTGAGATTGTATTTTTAAAGGGTGTCAGAAAGATCTTCATAAACTCTATGCTCCCTTTAAGGCAGTCAAGCGCACAGAATCTTAATTTTATGGGAAACGAAAAATTCGAAAAGCAGCAAATATCGCGCTGAAAAAAAGCTCTCGAATTCCCCAGGTTCATTGTCAGAAAGGGGGGGTGATAAAATAAAATAAGGGTCGCCTTTAAAATGGAAATTGAACAATATCATTTTCTGAAGGTCAAGGATTGGGAGGAATAGCCGAATTCCTGCACACAATAGTAACAAAAAAATATCCGACAGAATAAGAATACATCATTAATAAAAAAAAAATAATAAGAAGTGATGCTTTGGTATACTCCGTAAAAGGTAGTCTGATGTCATTGTGGTGGGAGTAAAATAGGAACCAGTGGAAGCAGATTGAAGAGTCATATATTCAGCACTGGAAGAAAGAATATGCTTTGAGGGAATCGACAAATTTCTTATCTAGAAGCAATTGATGGAAAAGATTAAGATTAATCAAATAATGACGGGAGAAATAGATCCATTCTTCAGAAGAATAAAATTCATCAGCTGAAACTGACATTTTAAACAAGGCTTTACACGAATTGGACATCAAAAGAAAAGATAATGCCGTGTTTATTGATTTAAAATCTAGCCTTTGCTTCGAATCCCTTATACGTCTAGATACATTGATATAAAATGTAAATGTATCTATTGAAATGAGATCGCTTAGAAGAATTTGTAACAGAACGATGTATGATAGAGTTCGGAATGAAGATACAAGGAAAGAATGTAAGATAAAGAAAGATGTAATTAACAGAATGAAAGATAACACATTGAGATGGTTTGGCCACTTGGGGAGAATGAACGAAGAACGCCTGACGAAGAAAATATACAAAGCTGACAGGAACGGAATAAGAGGTCGCGGGCGCCCAAGAAAAGGATGGCACGACCATGTAAACGATATTTTGAAAGATGGAAATGTAAGAAGCATGAACAACAGACGAACATGTATAAGACGATGTATGAATGTTGATGAGGCGATGAATGTGTGTCAAGATAGAAAAATGTGGCGGTCGGTTCTCTCTGCCTACCCCGTGAGGGACATGGCGTGATGGTATGTATGTATGTACATTGATGTATCTTCTTCCTTCAGGAATCTTCTAGATAATTCGAGGAATCTTCTAGATATCTCCTTTAGGTATTTACCTCACTCACTCCCACCCACTATCAGCGACAGGTATTTCTATCTCCCAAGAACTATGAATCTAAGAAAGCTCAAATTTAAACAACTAAAAAAAATACTGAAGAAGGAGTGAAAACTTGGTGATAGATAGAAGAATTGATAATGAAGGCCATTCAATAACAAGGCATGATATTAAAACTTACGTGGATTAAAACGCGTGGGGTGGAACAGGTGGTCCTTCGTTGATCTGATCGTTGAGTGGATTGGTAAGTGGAACTGTTCCTATTGCAACTGGAATGTATTTTTTTATATTACCGTGAAGTCCCGAAGCAACTACTTTTACCTTAAACAAAAAAAAATATAAGAGAATTGACTATGTAGGTACATGAGATGGTGAAATTGAAATTGTGGAAGAGATATAATTAATAACTTGGTAACAGGGCATAATGACTAATTTTGAAAAACTATCTCATGATGTTTTTACGCATCGCATATTGAGTTCATATGTATACTTATCTTTTTTCAATTATCTTTTTTCCTCTTCTTCTTACTTAAGATATGTTTTTGTTTATTGCCTTTTAGCTTGTTTTATTACCTTTTTCGCTTGTTTTATTACCTTTTTTCTTATTTTATTACCTTTTTTGTTTGTTTTATTACCTTTTATGCTTGTTTTATTACCTTTTTGCTTATTTTTTGCTTGTTTTTATTACCTTTTTTCTTGTTTTATTATAAAGGTATTAATTTTTACCAAGTGATTTGAATGTTTTATTTATGTTGTTGTTTCCAATGTGTGTAATTTTATTCAAGTAGGATGTAAAAAGCATTTTTTGCCATTAATTCAGCAAATAAATAAATATAATATACCTATATTTGGCGTGGGTCACAACACAACCCACTTTAATTTCGTTAATATGATAATGGAGTTTCATTGTGTTTTATGTGAAATAATTTAAATTAGAGATAACTTGAGAAATTGGGTAGTAAACATGGAATAAACATACAAAATACGCAGAAAAGAAGAAAAAAATAATAAAATTAAGAATAATTTAATGCTGAACTGAATATTATGATGAAAACAGAAAAATGTCGTGTAATTATTGCCATTGTCGTATAATAAAGCCAAGTAAACAGTCTGTACGTAAATGTTTCTCAGCCGTTTTCAAGAAACCATAAAATGTAACCATATTTCACGCTTTTGTAAAAACTCAACTAATTTGAAATTAACTTGTTCATGTATTTGCCTTTTGATCTCATTTCAAAAATAAGTGAACATGTTCTACAAGTTGTAATAGGTACTCTTAATTAAAGTGACAAGCATTTTTTTATTTTATTTATACATTACTTCTCGGGCAACTAACAGGTACTATGTCAAATATTAATTTAACACGCACCCAATAACATGAAGCCACATTCTGAAGACTTGCGATCTTAATCGTCTCACAGATCCAGACTGAAAACACAATTAAAAACTGTGTCTCCACCGGGAATCGAACCTGGGACCTTTGCATCAGCAGTCAGATACCTATCATACTGAGCCACGAAGGCCGGCAAATTACAAATTAGATTCACTAGCTATTTCAGCATATTAAATACGTTTAAAAAATGCAATTGTTGTGTCAAAGCAGGATTACTGTAATGCTATTTTTGCTGGTTTGCCCAAGTGTCAGATTGCAAAAATAGTATTCAACACAGCTGCAAGGTCGATGTATGAAGCTGACAAAAGATGGTAACCTATCCTTAACTAACTACACTGTTTCAAATGTCAAAATGAGTAGACTTCGAGGTATGTCCTATGGTGTTTAAGGCCCTGAATGACTTGGCTCCAAAGTACATCCAAGAACTTTGTCAAAAAAATATTCCATTAAGAAGACAGCAGTGAGATTATCTAGATCACAGAGTACCAACTCTTTAAAATAATTGGACACATTCAATAAGGAGACTTACGTGAAATACGTGAAGCTCGGAGAATTGACACTTTCGGTAGACTAATTAAGACTGGTATGTTTCTGTGAGCCAACAAATAAACTATAGCGCCCTTGGAGTGATCTTTTATCACTAAACGGCGCTGTATAAATTATCATTATTATTACAATCATTATTTTGTATGCATATACTGTGTGTTGTCCTTGTAACAATAAAATAAAAAATATTCAGTTAAAGTTCTAAATCTAGATCAATTTATAATGACAATGGGTGGCAATTTCTGTCTTTCAATTTCTACCTATTTCATAGTTTTACCAAGTTTCATAGTGTGTTCAAGATAAACATTAATATCCACCTTTTTGAAGACTTTTCCATATACCAAGATGCTTGTTGATGGCTCTGCATTACTCATACCTTTGGTTTTTGATGTACCCATTAATTTTGAAAGCAATTTTCCAAGATGCTTTGCATATGTCGTTCATTACATCTCTTTGTCATCATCGGCAAATAAGACTTATGTATCATCTGCGAACCTCAAATTACTCAGAAGTTCGCCATTGATGTTAACACCTTTGTCAGTCCTATCGAGGATTTTAAAGGAGCTGGGGAGGGCATGTCGCCCGAACTACAGATTCCAGATAGACTAAGAAAGTGCTAGAATGGCGAACTAGACCTGAGATGCTGAACTCCAATCTTGCTGCTGGTTCGCATGTCTTTATTCCTCCATATGACATCTCTCAGGCAGCCTGTCGCAGCTGAGGTTTTGTCTACCTGGGGCCTTACTTCTCTACTAATATACTTCAGTCAAATTCGTTTTATCCGTCAGATATGTGTTGGATTAGCTATCAAGCACTTTATCCAGAGATTGTGAAACAGCCCGTCAGACATACAAAATATTAATATTATCACGACGAAATAATTGTCTGATTTTGTATTTCCTGAGACAAATGTTCTGGGACAGTATATTGGAGAATTATGTCTTTAGTCTCTATTTATGAGAGGATTATTAATGTTATAATTTAACGAAAATTTTACGTCTGTACTTATTCAAAACTCAAACAGAAATAATTACGAAAGCGGCGAGATGCAACCTATAAATGATAACAATCTATTATTAATACATGACTTACAGGTGGACGTTTCGTTAGTGAGTAGGTATATAAATAACTTAAATATAAACAAGGGCTCAGGATCCGACAAATTACCAGGGGTTTTCTTGAAGAATTGTTTGCCTGAGATATCGGAACCTTTATCGATAATATTTAATAAATCTCTGCGCGAAGGTTGTTTCCCATCAGTGTGGAAACAAGCATGGATATCTCCAATACATAAAAACGGAGATCGTTGTGACGTAAAAAATTACCGACTAATATCAAAACTCCCAATAGTTAGCAAATTACTCGAAAAGATAATAATAAATCATATTAACCCAAAAATAAACCCATATATCAGTAATAGTCAACACGGATTCAGAACCAAAAGATCTGTTGAGACGAACCTACTTGAGTTTACCCATTATATCACACAATCGATGCATGAGGGAAAACAGGTTGACGCCTTCTATAGTGATTTCTCCAAAGCATTTGATAAACTTAATCATAACATTTTGTTGGAGAAACTATATTAACTGGGAATCAGGGGAACCTCCTAAGATGGTTTGAATCCTACATAAAAAATAGGTCTCAGGCGGTAACTGTATGCGGATACACATCATCATATTTACCTATTCACTCTGGAGTACCCCAGGGGTCCCATCTGGGACCACTCCTGTTCCTAATATATATAAACGACATGGGAAACTATGTAAAAACCTCCAACTTATTATTATTTGCAGACGATGCTAAACTATATCGAAAAATCGAGTGTATCACTGATTGTATTGATCTTCAAAACGATATCGACGCACTAAAAGAGTACTGTCAGGTAAATCAACTGTTCCTGAATATTGACAAGTGTAACTTTATAACTTTTACCAGAAACAAAAACAGGATAAACTTTGATTATAAATTAAATAGCTCGACTCTAGAACGTATGTCCGAAATGAGGGACTTAGGAATTATATTAGACGAAAAATTAAATTTCATTAAACACTATGACACTATATTTTACTTCCCGTGCTTACAAGACCCTAGGCTTTATATTTAGAAACACAAAGGATTTCCGGAATCCCAACTCGCTGGTAATACTGTTCAACTCGCTTATCCGAAGTCTTTTGGAATTTGCCTCTGTGGTCTGGAACCCGAGTTATACTGTCCACATTAATGCTATAGAGAGATTACAAAAAAATGCATAAAACAATACAATTTCAGAAACCGTCGGTATTTCCGGGATTATGATCAAGCACTTACACATTATAAAATACAATCACTGGAAGACCGAAGGATAGTTATTGATCTGGTCTACTTGTACAAAATTTTAAATAATATAGTCGATAGTAGTGCACTCCTGAGTGCAATTCGTTTCCACTGTCCATCTAGAAGTAACAGAAACAAAACACTATTTTATATCGAATCCTGTAGAACTAACTATATATTAAACACATTTGTCAATAGAGCGTGTATTAGCTTCAATAATAACTGTATGACCAATACAAAGATAGACCTGTTTTCATCAAACATTGCATCCTATAAAAAATAATTGTTAAAATCGATAAATGGATATATAGTCTCTTGAACTACACGTCATGTTGTTTACCACAAATGGTGATATCAGTGTATAAGTATGAATGCTTTGTATAGTGGTGTGTTTGTGGTCGCACGTTGCGCGGGCCGATTTACTACATATATACGTCCCCCCCTTCCCCTCCCCGCAATGTGTCCCATCACGTCGTATCTATCTCCATGGGCAGTCTAGCAGTGAAGATTATATTATGTTATGTTACACTGTGTTGTATTGTATTGTGTTGCATTGTGTTGTATTGTGTTATGTTATATTATATTATATTGTAACACCCACTAGGAAATACTGTAATTGGCGTTACCAACAAGAACTTTATCTTACTGTATTATCATATTATTGTATAAGCTGTTGTATTTCTGAATAAAATAAAAAAAAATAAAAAGTCTTTAGAATGATAAACATTTATCATAGTTAGATACCCGAGAAGTAACACAAAACTCAAATATTGCTAGTAATGTTCCTATATAAACAACCTATGTATACAAAATTCGTAAACGAAACTGATGACCACCTATCAAAATCAAATTTTAGAAAAACTATCTATATGATAAGGTATGGGGTAGTTTTCTCACATTTTTTAATCATCTTTGTAACTTGTATTTTTAATTATTACACACTATGATTCATCACATGTCTGTCCATAGGTACTGGAATTATGCAATTGATTTTTAACTAACTTTCAGACCAGGTAAAGCTCTGAAACTCGTGAGAATTTGTGCGTTACCGATGACAATTTACCTTAAAACTGTTCCAGCTAGGTTCATTCAATGTTTTGATAAAATCGAACAATAAAAATGAACAATGAAAGTACCATTTATACCATTTCTCATTAGAGTATGTGTGTTCTGTATTTGAATTTGTTTGCTGTGTAAAACAACTGCGTTTGAGATTGTGTGTTTGACATTGGCATTATGAATGTAAGCGATCTACGGACTGACGTGAAATATTTTTTTATTCTTCATTTCAAAACAAAGAAAAATTTTAACCGTGAGTAATCGTGAGGGTTTTGATTTCACCAGTTGGACCAGACTTGCCCCACTAGAAGGGATATCATTTGCTGCTATATACGCAACTCTATCACTGTCACATTTTACATGTTTTATTCTTATTTCAACATTGCGAACACGATCTCGGAGAGTTTTACCAGTGATTGACCTTAGAACCTTCATTTCCGTTGTCCTTAGGAGCCCCTTGGTTCGTAGTGTCTGTTCGCGTTTCTACAGCATACGTAACGATCGGTCACACGCATGTCAAATATATTCACATGATACCCGTTGAAAGTAAAAATCAATTTAATAATATTAATATTCTATATACCTTCATGAAGTAACGTATTGCGATTAAACAGTCTTTAGTACTTGTTGGCGACGTTAGTGGAATTTTAAGAACTACTGGCACAACCATCCGCTCTCCTCTATGTGGTCCTCTTCCAATATATGTTGATAACTTTAGTTCTTCATGGCGATGCATCTCGTACGGTCTCGTGCAAGTGAAAGTTATATGCTGTAACAAAATAAATAAAATATAGATTATATATATTCGTTATTTTTCTCATAACTGAGGATAGCGGCTGCAGTCTGTCACCACACGTATGGACCGCCTCCATGCCAATCTGTTTTGGGCTGAACCCAGAGCACCAGTCACCGAAGACCCCATTGTGGACTTAACCAGATCGCTCCATCTGGTCAGTAAGCGACCACAAGATCTCCGCCCCTCCACGCTGCCCATCACAACAAGCTTCTCGAGGCAGTTCGGTTCACTTCTGGCAATGTGTCCAAAGAATTGAAGGATACGTCTGTAACATACCGTCGACAGACGATCTTCAATCTTCAGCTAGTACAGAATTGACACATTCGTTCTTCTGGCTGTCCATGGGATGCGCAACATTCGCCTCCAGCACCACATTTCGAAGGCATCGATCCTCTTTCGCTCTGACTTCCTCAGTGTTCATGTTTCCAAACCACACAGGAACATCGAGAATATCATAGCCCTGATGAGTCTAGCCTTCATGTTTTTGTATAAATATATTACTCATTTAAATATTATGGTTCGGATTTCCTTACATCTTGTACATGTGATCATTTTATAAACAAAATGGCAAATTCTTTTAATTAATTAGTGTTTTCAGAGAATCAAGAATTGTGTGAGAAATAATTTTAAAGAAATTTCTCCTCTGCTGGCCATAAATTGAACCCCGGACGCCTCGCCGCCCCGCCGGCTCCAAGCCAAAAAACTTTTCCATTATTCCAAAAAAACTACGAATTCCACTATGCCAAAAAACGTCTAATTCCACTATTTCAAAAAACAATGAATTCCATAAGATATTCCAAAAACTGCAATTTCTACTTAGCCACAAAAAAAATAACTCCACTTTGCCAAAAAAATACGAAAATTCCGTATTGCTAAAACACCACGAATTCCACGATGCCAAAATACTACGAATTCCACTATACCAAAAAAAAACTGAATTCTAATATGCCAAAAAACTACGATGTTTTATCTTATTAAAGGTAATAATAATTTTTACGTAATTCTTCCCTCAATATATCGAATAATAATTGCTTTATTTATATGTGAAAGAGGATTGGACACAAAACGCTGCCCTGTGGATCTCCGTAGTTTATATGCAGAGCAAATTAAGGAGATTTTTTTAGTTAAGTAATCTGTGTTATATTCTTTAAAAATGTGAAAGCTACCCAATAACATGGAATGTCATACTTTATCAAAAGCCTTTGATAGGTCAAGAAGAAATAGAACTACAATGACTAGAAAGACTACATAACTATATGACTACAATGATTAGAAAGTATCTCCCATTTACATCTTTCTAGAGATGATCATCATCATAAGCTCGACAGCTCTTGGTGGGCCTTGGCTGAATCCAGGAGTCTCATCCATTCCCGTATATCCATTGCCTTCGTTCTCCAGTTTCTAATATATATTGTGGAAGTATCGGCATCGACACCGCCCATCCATCGAATCCTTGGTCTTCCCGGTCTCCTTCGACCTTGTGGCTAAGAGAGTGTGAGGCGTTTTGTGGGGTTGTTGTCGTCCATTCGGATTATGTGACCAGCCCATCTTAAGCTCTTCATAGGTCTGTTGTATCGACGACGCCAACCATTATTTTCTTTTATTGGCACGTAGATCGTTCGAAGGATCCTTCTCCCAAAAGCCACTATGGATCCTCCTGTTTGTTTAGTCATCACCCAGGTTTCGGAACCATACGTGAGGACCGGCTTGATGAGTGTTATGATTAATGAGAATTTCTAGAGATAATAATATGTCAAAATTATTTTTACCTTTTTTAAAACAACTTTCATCCGCTGAATTGAAACATAACTGTTGTTATTAAGGATGCATTTCAAGTTGATTTCTTGTGCTGGTACATAACCTCTGCATGGCATCTCAATGGTCATATTTAATCTTCCTCTAGTGCAGAACAGAAACATATAATCCTTGCTAAATTCTAGTTTCAGTGGCATCTGAAATATATTTTAAGAATATAAAGAATTATTGACAATCAATATTCACTCATTAGACATGGGTAACTCAACAAAATTCCTTGTGTCAACCCAGTAACTCAGGCGCAGCTCACTGCACCGGCTCACTGAGTTAACCCATAATTGCGTCATGACGCAAAAAAATGAATACGCTGAGTGAGATGTGTACCTCGCACCATCTACATGACATATTCAAAGATTCACAGGCTCTCTCATTCACAACTCACAGGCTCTTAACTACCTACATAAATAAATAATAAATAAATAAATAATAATTTATTTGTTGCATATAAATGAGAGAAAAAAAATATCCATGTTTTGCATTACTTTACAACTAATAGGCTGTTGCTCAGCTGTACACTCGTGGAGACCCACAGTGCAGCTGGTTTTCAGCAATGCCTTGGACGATCACAAATTATATAGATAATAATACAAAAAGAAAATAAAATTATATACGAAAACAACTTAACAGGAAAAAAAGAAAAGAATTGAATAAAAAAAACATGAGAAAAAAAAAAAAATAAATAAAAAAAAAAAATAATAATAATTAACAAAGAAAGCACTATGTATTACTTGCATTATAAGTTAATTTTGTGAACTCAATAGCCATTCACTGCAATGCTTTTTAAAGCTCTGCAGTGACGTTGCTGTACGAATATGTTGCGGCAATTCATTCCAGTATTTGGTTGATGTGTATGTATAACTCCCTTCAAAGGCAGTGGTTCGATGTCTGGGGAGAATAAGTAGATGGTCTCTTTGTCGCGTAGCATGCATATGAATATCACGGGACCACTGTAATCTGTCATACAGATAGGAAGGTGTCTTACTTTTAATGATTCTGAATATTTGACACAGATGATGAAACTTCCTTCTGTTAAACATATTCAGTATCCCATGCTGCTTAAGGTATGGAGAAACATGTGCTCGCCTAGGTATTTTGTAACAAAAACGTGCACACGCATTTTGGATACGTTGCACTTGCTTTTGTGTATTCTTTATCAAACAAGGACCATACACCGTATCCCCATAGTCTAATATGGATAAAACAAGACTATCTGTCAGCAGTTTGCGAACATTGACCGAAACATATTCTCGAATTTTATATAAAAGGCGTAACCTTGAATAGCCCCATTGCACCTTTTTTTTACATGTTCTTCATATTTCAACCGTTGGTCCATTACTATACCGAGATTACGTGCAACGCTTACGAATGGAATATCAGTGGAATCAATGAGAACCCTAAAGCCGCTGCTTTCCACAGCAGTATTTTTTTGTTTTGGGCCCACAACCAGTGCTACAGTCTTTTGGGGGTTGAGAAGTAGTGCATGGGCTTGTGCCCATGCATGAATTTTATTCAAATCACTATTTATCATGCCCACGGCCGATTGCGCTCAATGTTGCTCAAAAGACAAATAAACTTGTGAGTCATCTGCTTACATATGTGATTTGCAGTAATTAAGAACATTCATCATATCAGCTGTGTATATAGCAAATAACAATGGTCCAAGTATGGACCCTTGTGGAACGCCACGAGTCAGCTTAACAGCAGTAGAGTATTTCAAAGACCCACCGACTTCACTGCAGACCAGAGGCTGAGTTCTGCCTCTGAAATAACTTTGGAACCATCTGATAGTTCCATCGTCAAATCCATAGAACGGCAATTTCGATATGAGCAATGGAATACTTATCATGTCAAAAGCTTTGGAGAAATCAAGAAGAACCAATATTGATACTTTTCCCTTGTCACATGAAGTGTGTAAGTCATCGGTAATGCATTGTAACGCTGAAGTCGTGCTGTAACCCTTACGAAAGCCGGACTGATGAGGGGGTATAATTTTACATTTTTCCTCATATTTTACTGTTTGATCAAACACGATTTTCTCAAGTAATTTAGATAGAGTGGGCAATATACTAATTAACATACAGCGCATGAACACAAATAAGTTTAAGTGAGAAAAACGAATAATATGGATATTTTTGAAAGTGACGTCAGTTTTTCACATATTACCATTTAAGTATTTAAAGTGTTTAAAGGTTATAATAATTTATTTACTTTGCTGGTACAACACGTTTCCATGCAACTCAGTAATGGTGCAGCTCACAATTCATTTAGCTAGTAAAAAAATAATATCAAAGTATAATATGTAGGTATTGTATTTTATATAAGTAAAGATTATTATTATATTCATTATATTTCATGTACATGTTTAAAAATATCACAACTTTCCCGATTCTACTTTTAAAAGTAAAATCGGGAAAGTAAGTTTGTCGGTTAAAAAGCAGACAACTCAATAACTCAATACCCAACACTGTTTGCATTCTCCCGGTCTAGCACTCACGACTCACTGCGCCGTGAGCAAATACATTTCGAAGGAGTGAGTTAACACACCAAGGTTTTTATGTCATTAAAAATATTTTTTTTGTTATAAAAAATAATTTCCGCACCGTAAATTGTCATTAGATAAAATGTCCTCTCTCTCTCTCTCTCTCTCTCTCTCTCTCTCTCTCTCTCTCTCTCTCTCTCTCTCTCTCTCTCTCTCTCTCTCTCTCTCTCTCTCTCTCTCTCTCTCTCTCTCTCTCTCTCTCTCTCTCTCTCCCTCTCCCTCTCCCTCTCTCTCTCTCTCCCCCTCTCCCTCTCCCTCTCCCTCTCCCTCTCCCTCTCCCTCTCCCTCTCCCTCTCCCTCTCCCTCTCCCTCTCCCTCTCCCTCTCCCTCTCCCTCTCCCTCTCCCTCTCTCTCCTCTCTACCTCTCTTCTCCTTATCCCTTTTGTTATCATTGCTATGATCTGTTGTTATATTCAATTTATTGTCTTTTTTTTACTTCTGTAATATTATTTGGTTCACCCTCTATTGAATATTTAACATTAAGACAAAACAAAAAGCCCGCCAGTGAACAAATTATATGTACAGATAGCTACTAACAAATAAATATGAAATTAAATTAACACTTGAGATAATTTTTTTTCCCTAAGCCACCCAATATCCAACCACAAAAAAAAAAGATAAATTTTTCGAAACAAAATTGTAATATGTTGATGTTGCGCCTTACAACAGTCAATCAGTATAGCTTATAGGCATTATATGTACGAATCAGGAGTTCGGCATTATTCGTGAGTTGAGAGATTTATATAAACCAGTGTCTGGAGCAAGGCCGGGGCTGGATCGATCGGTTTTAGTGCTCTCACGTTATGGTTTATTTGTATAAATTATTATTGTACTTCTACCTTGTAAATATCAATTACTGTATTCAAATAATAAAATAAACAATAACATCTTACATAGTTCAGCAATGAGGTTCACCACCCATTCTGTATGTTGCCGTTTAAGGTGAGACAAGACTGGTGAGTGGAAATATACGCATGTATTGTGCTTCCTATTTTTAAAGGTAATCCACATTCGCACACCTGTTGCTGGTTACCCCACCCTGTGGGATATGCCGTGATGGTATGTATGTATGTAATAATCAAAGTGTAAATAGTCAAACGGGTCTATTTATTTATAAACATATGTTAATAAAAGTACCATAAATTAAAACGAGTGGGTTGTGGCCAACGCTAAACTCCTCACTAACATGAGACACACTATAAAGTATTTAAAGTTTGTATAGAAAACTTACAGAAATTTAATGAAATAAGTCTGTTTAATTATTTTTTTATTTAAATATTTTATTAAAAAACTTTGATATTTATTCAATGCTATTTTATGAAAGTGGTGTGCCTTTTTACCAATTTGAAAATAAAATTTCCTGAGCTTGCGGTCACCTTGAAATATTTGACAGTTAAAAAAATTGAGATGCACTATTCAGATATCCTTCAAAATCTAATGAGGTCTAAGTGAGTATTGGATATACAAAATTGCAAAATTTTAATAGAATCGAATGAGTACTTTAGTCTATAATCGATAAAGTAAAATGAACATGCCGTACATAGCACATAGCACACACACACAGATACATTGTGATGAAACTTTCAGAATACAATCTCAGCATGATACTAGTTGATAACCTGCAATAAAAAAAACTCCCCACTATATCCCCTTGGGTTAGTGAGGAGTAAAAATAAACAAACAAATAAACTTACCCTGGTGTTTTCATTTTCATTGAGATCATATCGAGTAATTACTGATAATGGTATCTTCATCTTTTTGTCTAATGTCAATGGCATCTTTGAAGTTATTTTGATAGAGTAAACAATTCTCCCAAAGGACCCTTGGAAGGAAGATGGACATGCCAATGGAAGATCAAAATAAAACTTGAAGCAGTGAGAACCTGGACCCAGAACCACAAGTCCGTCTGTTGAAATAACATATTATGTGAAAAAACACTCATGACTCCAAAACGTACATACATACATACATACCATCACGCCATGTCCCTTACGGGGTAAGCAGAGAGAATCGAGCGCCATACTTCTCTATTTTTGCACACATTTCTGGCTTCCTTTACATCCATGCATCGTCTCATACATGCTCGTCGATTGTTCAAACTTTTTATGTTTCCTTCTTTCAAAATATCATTCACATGGTCATGGAATCCCTTTCTGGGGCGACCTCTGCTATTCACTCCATCTCTTGCACCCATGTATATTTTTTTGGTCAGTCGTTCATCGTTCATTCTTTCTATATGTCCAAACCACCTTAAAGCATTCACTTTCATTTTACATATAATATCCTTCTTTAACTGGCATTCTCTCCTTATGTCCTCATTTTTTATTCTATCATATATCGTTCTATTACATACTCTTCTTAGTGATCTCATTTCTACAGCATTTATTCTATGTACTTTCATGTGTTCTTTTCCAGGTCCATGTTTCACTAGCATACGTCAAAGTAGGCACCACAATTGCATTGTGTACTGCAATTTTGGCTTCCTTTGAGATGCTTGGACCGGCCATTACTGGTCTAAGTGCTCCGTTTATTCTATTCCCTGCCATAACTCTTCTTTCAATATCTTTATCGGGTCTTCCATTCCGTTCAAACATACTCCCCAAATATAAATACTCCATAACACATCAAAATAAAATATATTACAAGTACCTACATATGTAAAAATGCATCAAAGTATTATAATATATTAAAAATACATATGTAAAATCGCATTAAAATTACATATATTAAAAATGCACAATAATATGTAGAAAAGCATCAAAATAGTATATATTAAAAATACATGATATATAAAAACGCATCATAAAATATATTCAAAATACCTATGCAAAATTTTTTTTAGAAATATCATAAAAGAGTGGTTTGTGGCCAACGCTAAACTACTCACTAACAAGTCATTCGATAAATTATTCAAATTTTGAACAAAATTCAAAACAAAAAAAATATCAGCATTTTCATGAAATGAGTTAGATAAATTATTTTTTATTTAAATATTTTATTATGAAAATGCCATTTTATGAAAGTGATGTGCATTTTTATCAATTTGAAAACAAAAATTTCAAATTTTAAATTTCCTGAGCTTGGGGTCACTTTGAAATATTTGACAGTTAAAAAAATTGAGAAGCACTATTCAGATGTCCTTCAAAATCTAATGGGATCTAAGCGAGTATATTAGATATACATATTTGCAAAATTTTAAAAGAATCGAATCAGTACTTAGTCTATAATGGATAAAAGAAAAATGAACACGCCGTACATAGCACATACACACATACATATACATTGTGATGAAACTTTCAGAATACAATCTCAACATGATACTAGTTGATAATCTACAGTAAAAAATCATCATCTTCATTTCTTATCCTGTCATCTTGTCAAACATTGTCCTACTACATATAAGTACCTACATAAATTATTTGCTTTCTCATTTTAAATGCATTTCTTCTACTTCATGCGAATTCTACTATATTCAAAAATGACATTTTATAATGGACACTAGACACGTTATAAACAAAACGCTTTACGAAAAATGGTACAGTTTTGACGAATTTTTACAACATCACCAAGAAAGAGAACACGCGACAGAATACACTAAGTGAGAAAGAGATCATACAATAATAGACACACACTGTAGTTATATTTTCTCTTTTACTCCAGTGCAATCACATTGTAATTATCTCTCACACTAAATGAATGTGAAAGAGACGAGTACAACAATATAATCCCTCTGCATAATAATATATGTACAATCGAATATGACTCGACTACTCTCTCGTTTACTCAAAATAAATAGGTATCGAAAAATATAAATATGTAGCATGAAATGATATATCTGGTCGTTCCTTCACAGTTCTAGTGTGATTTTTACATGTTTTCAGTTTTCATCACACAATATGGCATTTTGCCTACGAAAATACGTCTGAATACTACAAGATCTTGCGTGTAAGAATTAAGTGTACCGAATTTAAAGACTAGTAACGAATTTTTTATTGTTTTATATATCATTGATGTTCAATGTACAAGTCTTACTTGCATACGTCAATGTTGGCACTACGATTATACAAAGAATTGCAACTTTGCAATAGTTCATGATATTATAATATTAATTGGTGTGTTTTAAATAAAAATAGATAACCTGTTCTTGGGTTGTCAGCAAACAGAGAAGTGGAATATCTGAAATGTTCCTTGTGACCAACATATCTGGTCGACGAACGAGTCCGGCTTACTGTCCATCCACAGTGTGTCACACCTTTAGATTGAAACAATAAATCTAGAAATTTCAAAATTATATAAATATTGTGTTATTATTTTGTCATAAATACGGATTGAAAAATATGATAATGTACACAGCCACGCCATCACGCCATTTCCCTATTTGGGGTAGGCAGAGAGAATCAAACGACAGACTCGACATACATTTCTCGTCTCATTCACGCTCTTCTGTTATTCTTACTTTTAACGTCTCTATCTTTCAAAATTCCATGTATGTGATCGTCATCTCTCATTCTTTATATGTGGCCAAACCACCTTATTGCATTTATTCTTTGTTTATTTATGTACATTGACTGTTTTTCATCATTTTCATGCATCAATCATTGATTGTTGAATTGTTTTATTCTTTCTAGTTAATAATTTATGATGTGTTTTTGTTTATTATTTTTTTATTACTTTCTTATTTTCGGTTTTTTGTATGGTACTTTATATATTTTTTTATTGTAAAAGGCTTCTAGCCATATATATAAATAAATAAATAAAAATTATTTTCATCTTACTTAGGTACTGACGCTACCTCAACTGTTCGCTTGGAGTTTTAAATTCGCCGCCAAATCAGACAGCAACATAAAAAAAATCAATGTTAAACGTCAGTAGAACAAAAAATTGATAACCTTGAGAATGTTAAAAGTGACAATTTTGAAAACTATCGAGACATTGGTCGGGCTTTGCCCCTGGAGCCATGAACTGTCCTGAAATGTCACTCTTGAACCCTGCCGTCCTGATGACACCTGCCAAGCCGTTGCGGTTCCCAATATAGCGGCTCAACCAGCATTTTTCTCGGACAGGGTAAGCGTTTCCCTGGTATCCTGCCCCCATCAGTCAACATCGACATCTTTCATGACATTGAATATGCCCATGCTTGGTCATGAACAGACAAGACAATATGTGCCCATCAAGAACAATAATATTTTTTGTGACAAAAATACTTATTTTTCTGTGATATTAATAACTGTGATTTTATTTGTTGACAATTATAGCATTTCGATTGTACATTCAATTTGTGACGTCCTAAATTATTATTATTATCATCTCAACATAGTGACGTCCTAAATTATTATTATTTTCAACTCAATAATGTGACTTCCGAAATTATTATTATTATAAATAAATAAATTATCATCTCAATATTGTGACATCCTAAATTATTATTAAGTATTATCATCTCAATGTTGTGATGTCCTAAATTATTATTATTATCATATCAACGAAGTGACTTCCTAAATTATTATTATCATCTCAATATTGTGACTTCCTAAATTATTATTGATATCAACTCAATATTGTGATTTCCTAAATTATTATTATTATCATCTCAATATTGTGACATCCTTATTTATAATAATTATCATCTCAATATTGTGACGTCCTAAATTATTATTATTATCATCTCAATATTGTGACGTCCTAAATTATTATTGTTATCTCAATATTGTGACGTCCTGATTCTGATGTAATTAAGACTGATTTATTATATTTTATTTTGTGACATCATACATCGTTTAACCACACATTCTTTTTAGCGACTTCATTTCTACCGGGTTAATTCTACTTTCATGCGTCTTCTGCCATGTCCAGATATTGTCGTACCGACTCTAATGTACCTATAGTATAAACAATTATACAATATATATTAATTGTAACCAATGAGATACGAGATATGATTTTTGTGTTTCCAAAAACGATGTTCTCAGATAAAAAACTTTTCAGAACAGCAACTGTTCATTTTTTACAAAACATTGCTCTGTTTCGACACTCACGGCGTTCACTTCTTTGGAATTAAATTTATTTTAAACAAAAACAGATTGTTTTATTTCTACAATATTTGTTGGAAGAAATTGCCTTGTGGCAATAAACCCGCCATTGTACACAGCGTTTACATGAAGTTTAACAAATGAATATATAAATAAAATAAAAGGCGAAACGATCGTTCTGCTAAACATTGACTTGTTATTTATAAAAATAAAATTTCATATTTTTGTAGACAGTTTTTTCTCCTTTTGATAGAAACCCGAAATTACGTAAATAATAATGAACACTTTCTTGCACCCTGCGCAAGTGGCAAATTTATTGCCATATCGCAATTTCTTCCAACTAACCAGTGTTTCCAGCCCAGAAAGCAATATTTGAGTGAGAAATGAATTTTAAGAAATTCTTCCTTCCTTTTGATCGAACCCAAGACGTCCGCACAGAAGGCTTTATCAAAAACATCTGTGCCACGCCGGAATCTTCGAAATTAAATTCTAATTATTATGAAGACTACAACCATGTTTCATTACAGAAAATATCTGAGCATCAAGCATAGACAAAAACATTATCCATAGATGTTTGTTTACCTCATAGATTTTTATTATGATATATTAGATGTCGTAGTTAGCAAATTATGTATGAATCCAAGTGAGGCATTCTACCGGGGGATTTTTTTCTATAGAGAATAACGACTAATGTGAATTGTTTTTGGATTTATTTATCGAAAAAAACACTTTTTTTATAAAGATTTAGAGAGCAGTTATCTAGGATGTGTTGAATAACTGAAATATGTTGCAAAACAAAACGTCAAACGCGCGATATTCCATGACTCACTCATTGCACGGAGTACTACATCAAGTATATTATAATAAAAATCTATGGTTTACCTGTGAACTTTTCTGTCTTTTTCAAATTTAAAATGATAACACCACTCACACTGTCTCCAGTATAAAATACACCTTTACTTCCATTGTCAAATATTATATTACAACTTTTCAATAACATTTTGTTGCAAAATCACAGCAAAAACATTGTCGTGTTATTTGACGTTTGTCTAACCTCACATTTAGATTACGAGGCAAGGCACGCCCGATGATCGATAACCTCGAATGGGAACTGTAAATATTCAAGGCGCCTGTTAGGCGAGGCGGCCATGGTTCGTGGAATATAATACACATGAGGATTCTGCCCAAATTGCTGATGTGACGTCACAGTCCATGACGTCATAATTATATGATGCGTATTTTATTAGTTGCTGTATTAATTGTTCCGATTCGAATGTTTGTTGAGAGTCAATTACTGTTGAGAGTCAATTACTATTTTAAATAGATAGGTATATTTTTGTTTATTATTATACAATCCTTTTTATAAAACCACATCTATGAACAATTGCGGTAGATGCTTATCGTCCCAAAATTACTGATCAATTATTCTTTATTATAAGGTCATTCATTACCAATGTTATAAAGAAAATTAACATCCATGCATGGTCTCATACATGTTTGTCGTTTGTTCAAGCTTCTAATGTTTCCTTCTTTCAAAATAGGTATCATTCACATGATCATGCCATCCCTTTCTGAGGCGACACTTACTATTCACTCCATCCCGTATGTATTTTTTTGGTCAACCGTTCATCGTTAAGTCTTTCAATATGCTCAAACCATCTCAGGGCTTTCACTTTCATTTTACTTATAATATCGTGGTTTATCTTGCATTCTCTCCTTATGTCCTCATTATTTATTAAATCGATACATCGTTCTATTACATACTCTTCTTAGTGATCTCATTTCTACAGAATATATTCTACTTTCATGCGTCTTCTGCCACGCCCATGATTCACTGGCATACCTATGTCAAAGGTCAAAGTAGGCACTACAATTATTGCATTGTGTACGGCAATTTTGGCTTCCTTTGAGATGCTTGGACATTACTGGTCTTAGTGCTCCGTTTATTCTATTATCTGCTATAACTCTTCTTTCAATATTTTTATCAGGTCTTCCATTCCGTTGAAACATACTTCCCAAGTATAAATATTCCCCAACTTCTTCTCGCTATTCGTTCTCTACTTTTATCATACATGCAGTTATACTTTGAGTTTTTTCGAATACCAATATACGATTTACTCACATTCATTCTCAGTCCGTTCTGCAGGCATCTTTCGTATACTTTATTCACTAAATACTGCATGTTCAGCAATCAACACTTCATAATTTGCATACATCAAATCGCGTAAATATATAGGTATCTTAGTCATCTTCTAAAAAAGAAATAAACAAACTCCAATCCATTTATTTTACTATCCACAAATATTTTGTAGTAGACAGTTTTTTACATCAAATTTTCTTCAATGTAATTAGAGAGAGCACATTAAAAATCAATAGCAATACAATACTCCTTTATTCCAAATCTGAACCCATATGATTGATATGATCTGGAACCTTTATTCTATAAATTATATACAAAGCTAGTGTATCCCCATGCGTTTGGCACTTGCTCTGTAAATTAGAGATTCATAATGAAATTTGTTTCTTGGTATTTTTGATAAAAAGATAGTGATTTTTATAAGCTTCGAGGAAGTCTCTTGCGCGTTGTCGACACCATTTCTTTAATTTCTATTTTTCCAGCGTCACAATTCAAAGACATCTAGCTTGATCTTTTGATAATATATTAATGAACATGTGTCTTTTAATGGGTTGTCGATGTTTAAGAAGATAATGCAATAAAAAGCACAACAAGCGAGTATTCATTGATTTTATTATTACATAGCATATACACGTTAATAACCTACTGATAAATCAGTCAAGAAAAAAATCGTAAAAATATTGTAAAAAAATACAGTAAAACATTATTGTATAAAGAAGTCACAAGTTGGGAGGTAGTGAAGGCAATCAAATACTTAGTTAAAATACTTACTTTGATTTCATAAAATCGTTCAATACTTTTGATTGATTAATTGAAATCTAATACCGTCAAACGACTCTATTTTTTAAGTATTATAATTATACTATTACCGATACTTTTGTTGAAACAACCCAGTCTTACTTTAAATATACTTAAAATATCCTAAGTACACACATAAGGCAATAACATTACATTTTTTATACATATTAAGTTTTTCTTTCTTGGTGAAACTTCTTGATGGTTGAAAACCCCAAAAAAGTATCTGAAAGATCAATATAAGCAAATATCATTAATACATCAACAGCGAAACGAAACTTTTCTGGTATTTATAATATCACAACAGCAATCGAACCATTGTCAGTAACAATAAAAATTATTATCAATTACATAAAAATCATCATCAGTTAAAATAAAATCATCACCAGCAAAATTAAAATCATCATCAGTAAAATTAAAATCATCACCAGTAAAAATAAAATCATCACCAGCAAAATTAAAATCATCAGTAAAATTAAAATCATCACCAGTAAAAATAAAATCATCGTCATTTAACATTTTAATTTATAGTTATTTGATTTGATAGATCATTAAAGATCAACTTATTTCTGACAAGATCATTCCAATGGCGCTGTTGCTTGATGCTCTACGAAGCAAACAATATTCTATTCCTTTCCTGCTCCCAGTAGCCTTATTCTTGAAACTCGATTCCGATCCCACCTTCAAATTTTCATTTAAATCTATTTGTCACCTGCGTACATTCAAATTGTCGACCATAATCATTAAAATATACCTACCTACCGCATATTCTACGTAACTAAGGTAGGTTATTAGCAAATCGAATCGGATTTGCAGTGGAAAGTAAGGCAGCAAGTTTGAACCGATTTGGGACCCCTTTTTGCGCAGGTCCTGCCTACCGCAATAAATAGCAAACCAATTTGACATTTCTTTTTTTTTTGTTTTTTTTTATAGTGTCATTGCGTTGAAAATACTTCCGCCAGTGAAAAAAATATATAAACGTAGACAGACAAAATATTCATCTTTTCGTATTTTTGTCAGCATTTGCTTTAAGTTATAGTACAAATGTATAGTCTCCATTTCAAAAGGTTTCGTCTGGTTCAGTTCTTTGTGCACCAGACAAATCTTATATTTTACAAGTTCTAGACACTTCAACCAATTCAGTTGTTTGAGGAGAGGTGTTATGTGAAACTTTTGTCAATTTCCTAAATCAGCCTCGTAGCTGCCTTAAATCATACTTTATTCTTATTTAGTTTATAAATACGTTAAGCTAACATATTGATACAAAACATTTGTTTATTATAAAAGTAATACATAAATTTGTTCAAACAATCCTTTATTATGGTGTTAGTAATAAGGGAGCTCAATGAAAGACATCATTGATGACAGCGTTGCCAATTTGTGGGGAATTCCCCAAATTGCGGGGAATCTCAACTCGATTGGGGATTTTGTGGGGAAAATGTGGGGATTAATCATTTTACCATTCATCGATAGCTGATACATCGATAGTTTAATAATTAAAACGTCTATCATTTGAAAATTGATGAAAATATATATTGTTCATCTATTACAGATTTAATTTAATTGGGCCAAGATTTTTATAATAAATTAATGTCGGACATTGTTAAAAGGTTTGATTTATTTTTATTATATATTTTGTGAATCCTTCAAAAGCTCAACAAATCAAAGTTAAATCACTGTGCTGAAAGGATTTTCAGTGTTTGAAAACTTTGTGGGAATACAAAAATTAATGACAAATTCACGCCATGCTGGATTTGACTCTACATGGCCTTGATGGATATGTTAAGTGTATAAAATTTTAATATAATCGTTTTTTGTGAAACCATGTATTTTTATTGTGATTATAATAATGTGGGGAATTTGTGGGGAATCGGGACTTTGTAATTCCCCAGTTTGTGGAATTCGATCTAGATTTTTGGAGAAATCGGAAATTTGGCATTGGCAACGCTGTAATGATGAACGTTGAGCAAACGCAGAAAGTAATATTGTGTGACCCAGCCTAGGTCATGATCGATATAGGACGTCAGAATTTCCCAATTTATCATTTTAAATAAACCTCGTGTTTCGTCCCTTTTTGATATATAATTAATCACATAACATTTAAATTACATATGAGAATAGTACCTATATTTACAATGCGTATTATAGGTATGAGTGTAGTGTATATTATGCAGTGTATAATATATGAGTTTAATATTCAAAACATATTATAGCGAAATCAAAACACTCACGATTACCCATAGATATATGTAATTATTATAAGGAGTCCTATGACATCATAATTATATCCATGATATGGGTAATCGTGAGGGTTTCGATTTCGCCGGTTAGACCATACTTGCCCCCTGATGATTAATTCCATAGAGTAGATACAAACAAAAATTATAGGAATGCGCATGCGTGCGCATGAAAAGAATGACAAACAGATGCATAAAAATACATTCCATTCATTATAATTTCGTAATTCCGACTTCAAAAATTGAGAAATTCGACGAGATTTTTTTTATCTTTACATGTTCTCTTCGTCAATCGTATAAACGTTCTTTCAGATCATTGATTCATTTATTCTTGAATCAAAGATATTACCAAATTGTTTTATGCGAACGCATGAAACAGTTTGGTAATATCTGATTTTTGATCTATCGGACAACATTGTAGTAACTATTATAGCTAGCAACCAACATTGATGATTTCAAGGACACCCAATAACTCACCAATTCACAATAAGTTCACATAGAATTAGGTATATTTATATATAAAGCACTTATGGAAAACCCGTTTAATTGGTTCTTGGAGGAACCATTCATCTCTAACGTTTCGGACCCTTAACTATCCTACGCATGATGATATAGTCCGTTCTTTAGTTATGATCTGTTGCATCAGTTGTATCAAAACAATCAAACTCCCTCAATACGTGATGAAGTAGATGGTTCATTATTCTCGGTCTTCCAAATTCATACCAGCTAACAATATAAGAGATTCTTCGTACGTTGGAGGAGCTGAAACAAAAATCGTCATTATTATTCCGTAAATTGTTAATTTTGTATCAAGCAACAAGCAACAGAAAGAAAAATGCGTCTTCGTTCGAAGCCCTGGCATTTGTGAACTCGCTTTGGTATTATCAACCCTTACAATTACATCACTAAGATTTATAGAAGGTTTGGATTTCGTGTTGTGGACACGAAATCCAGAAATTCTTTTTTGGAGAATCTGTCAGTAAATTGACAAAAATACGAGATCTATATTCAATATGTCAATAAAAAATGGGAAATCGCTTTGACAACAAACAGATTTTTATTCAATATATACTACTAACCTTCAACTGATGAGGATGAAGAACTAGGAGGTATTGAAAACCCAATGGAAGGTGGTGTTCTTATTTCTTCATTCGTAGCACTGGGATTTGTGGACTCGTTTAGGTATGCTGGTGGATTAACGTTTAAAATTAGATTGTTGAGATTAATGGACGGTGGATTGGGAGTTATAAACAGGGAGCAAGGATTCTCAATGGCACCATAAGGATTAACGAAAGGGACGCTCGCAGACTCCCCGCTGGCCATTGAATAACATGGTGTAGAAATTTTCAGATTTTCGTCAACTACTGGCATCGTTCCTATATTTATGGGAATATGTTTTTTGAAATTCTTGTGTATTCCAGATGGCACTGCTTTTATCTGAAAATACAAAATATTTAATCAACAAGATAATTTATTGTCGTTCTTTATTTATAAACACCAACAGGAAAGTAATAATTTAAATAAATAAAAAAACAAAGTAAATAAAACACCGAAAAAATATGGGTTATGAATTATTTTTCTGTGAAATTATAACTGCGTCTTGTATAACTCTGTAGTAGTTTCTTATGAAATTTAGAGCAGAGGATTGTTGAATCTTTAGAATAAAATGGCGTATATTAGGATTAAGCGATGTAAATAAGTCAAAAATAGATTTCCTATTAATTATTAATAGGTAATTATTTGGTTAAACGTGTGGTAATATTAATTTTAGTTTTAATTGTCATTACCTTGATGGAATATTGAACGTTGATGGGACACGTATGACTGCGAGTCGATGGCAAAAGGGTGTCTGGTATTTTAATCTTCTTCATTTGGGTGGAGTTTTTACCATATTTTACACTTACGCCGGTTCCCTCAACAATATTTTCTTTTATTATTCTGCATTTATCTCTTGGGAAATCAGCTTTGTAAGTTGTGGTCTGAAAGTAATAGTCATATTTAAATCAATATTGTGATTTTTAACCGACGGTAGCTGTATTATTTTGTGTTTTGCTCGTAGCCAGGATCAGATTAGGTTTGTACATTGTACACTTTTAAACCACTTTATAATTTTCAAAACTTACCTTTCTAAGAGTGTACAATATTTGTTCCAACGACACTTGGCTATGTGTGTTTTTGATATCACAACTAATAATCATTTCTTGATCAGGTACATAGCCCGATTGTGGAATATTTACATGAATATCAGTTTTACCTTTGTTCGTAAAAGTAAAATATTCATTGGTTAGAGTCTCATTTATGGGCAACTGAAAACAAAAACAATTTGAATCAAAATTTTAAAATATAAACTGATTTCAATAGAATCTCCAGACATGTTGTAAGTTCTCCAAACATGTTAATTACTCGCAAGCTCAAGTGCGCTCAAAATAATCTTTCTCTCCATCGTATACATATGTAGAATGGGGAAAAAGTATTTTTTTTATATATTATATTACTGATGGTTTTCAATTTATCCATATGTATGAGCCAAATATCAAACATATGAAACCGCCGTTTGTGGCCATAGTAACGCCATTGACCTTGCACCCGTATTCTAAGACAAATATGATATCATTGTTGTAATGATGTAATTATTTCAAATAAAAGTAATAATTGAGTCCTGAGATATCCTCAAATTTTTGTCTCTTGAAGTGTCTGTCTAGTGCGGCCACACTATCAAGCCTAGTTGCCTAGGTAATGAGCAATTAGGTGCTAAGGCGGGTGTATCAAACCATAAACCAGTCATCGGTGAATGCGCGTTTATAAGCAGAATATCGTGTGATTTTTTTTGTAAAATGACGATAATGTTTGTACCTTTTTCATACATTAGAATCATCAATGATACAATTTTTAGTTTGTGTAAATTTAAATTATTCTTGTTCTATGTTGTTTTTATTTAATTCTGTGCAAATTTGTTATTTTTTTTTTGGTTATACTAGGTGTAGGCAAATGTATTTATTTTTTACATCTAAATAAAATGTACATACACACAAATCGAAATCCACAATAAATTGAAGAAACTTTTACAGATTTCCTATTCATTCTTTAGAATAGACAGTAAGGATTTTCGAATTTGTTGGACAAACGAATTCTTGCTAAAAAACTTATTATAAACTTTCCCTTAGCGTTTTTGTCCCGTTTCTATTGGGGTACGCTTTGACCATGATCCTGGAATCGGCGAGTCTGGTTATTACATTGAAGCAATCTGACCATCTGTCCTTCGTAACCCTTAGAAAGGGCAACCAGACAAATTGGATCATGGGTACGCATAGCTAGTGATATAAATTCGCAGAGATTTTTTGAAAATCCATAGGTGCGTACGGATTCGAACCGTCGACCTCACGCATGGAAGGCGACGACCTTACCGCTGGGCTATCACCGCTAAATAACTTATATTTTCGAACTTTTATTTCGAAGAACCTATGTGTGCAGTTTGACAGCTTGTTACAATTTGACAGCTGATTAAAAATTCCGAATAAATTACAACTGAGTGTTATAATAGTGTGAATCGTTATACAATAGTATAATTTCTTGTCACGAATAGGTGGAAGTGTTCGTGTGTAAATAAAATACCGAGCTGCGGAGAAATCTAGTGTTTTTGATGTCGAGTTTAGTGAAAAATATTACCTGACATTACTGTACTGAATTCTCGCCCGGTGGAGACGGCTCGCTATTCGCTGTGCATTACTCACTAGTGCTCGCTTTACTACTGCCATCTATATTTGAATAGTTCAACCGACTAAATTACTGGCATCTATATTATAATAGTTTAACAAACTTAATTACTGCCTCTATATTCTAATAGTGTAACAGACTATATTACTGCCATCTATACTATAATAGTTTAACAAACTAAATTACTGCCTCTATATTCCAATAGTGTAACAGACTAAATTACTGCCATCTACATTATAAAGGTTTAACAGACTATAACTTAATTATAACAGTTTACGCTCAATCAAAATGAACTCCCAGCAGTTTATTATTATGAACAGGGATTATATCAACCAGTTAATAACTGTAGTCATGGATCCAATTAACAAATTCAATAAGGATCAAATATCGAAGCTCATCCCAATAGCTAATGATATAATGGCTACCAATAGCCAGATGGCGGCTTCAATGGCGAACATGGAAGGTGAGTTGTCGGCTTTGAAGAATACTGTCTCCACAAAAGCCTACCCAAATATACAGTCGTGTACGGCTTCTTTGGTAGAGGAAACAGTAGGTGAGATCGAGGAAAGAAGAACAAGATCTAAAAATATAATAATTTTCAACGTGCCAGAGTGCCCATCCGAAGTATCATTTAATGGCATGCAGGAGGACGTTAATAGAGTGGGATCAGTTTTGAAACAGCTGAATGAATCGGAGAACTTTAAAGTATCCAGAGTATTCAGGTTGGGTTCAAAACAGGCTAACAAAACGAGACCCATTAAGGTGGAGTTTGAGGATGCCAGACAGGTCAATTCAATTTTCACTTACCGACATACGCTACCAGATGACATAAAAATCAAACGAGATCTGACTCAATCGCAAAGGAAACAAATCAGTGATTTGTGGAAGGAACTGGAATCGAGAAGAAATAACGGTGAAGAAAATATAGGAATAAAATATTTCAACTCTGTACCGAAGATAGTTCAACTGCGAAAAAACTAAATAGTGTCATAAATTTAAATATATATTATCAAAATGTTCGAGGTCTAAATACTAAATTGGACATTTTAAGAGACTCCTCTAATTCATCTTGCGCTGATATAGTTATTTTCACAGAGACATGGTTATCAAAATCAATTTATAATGGTGAACTTGGGTTTGAAAACTTTAATATATATCGTAAAGATCGTTGTGTTTCCACTAGTGACAGAAGTAGGGGTGGTGGAGTTCTGTTGGGGATCGCCAAAAGACTAAGGTCATCCATTTTAAAATGTACACACAAAGATGTTGAGCAATTATTTGTTAAAATTGATTTCCCATCACATAGCTTGATCCTATGTTGCGTGTATATCCCCCCTTCCTCAGACAATACGATTTATGTGCATCACAGTGAGGACCTGGAAAAAATTAGGTTCAAACATACAGATGCACAAATACTTATAGTGGGTGATTACAATCTTCCTCACATACAGTGGCACAGAGATCAATCTTATACATTGATTGGTATACCGCGTGGTAACGAAAATGAGATTGAAATACTTAACATGTCCTCATATCTTGGTTTTGAGCAACACAATGATGTATTCAATCACAACTCAAAATTACTTGACTTGGTATTTACAAACGCAAAAAATGTGAACGTTGATAGATCTATTGATATTTTTTTGCCAGCTGATCCTCATCATCCTCCACTTGATATTAAGTTAAAGATATGTGCCGAATACTCAACCCCCTGCAAACAATATAAACGTTTTTTTAACAAATGTGATTATGCTAAGGTTGTTGATGATCTCTCTGCTATTGACTGGACCTTTCTTACTAAAAGTGTTGATGTAAATTATGTTGTTGAGAGTTTTTATAATATCATGGATTCCGTAATATCCACACACATACCCCTGAGGGAGGTTAAGAAGTCCTCATATCCTGGGTGGTACTCAAAGGAACTAAAAGATTTAATACGTCTTAAAAAATATTATCACAAACTGTATAAGGAAACAAGAAGCATAAACGACTATATGCTATTTAGCAATACGAGAAGAGACTGTAAAATTTTGTCTGGACAATTAAAAGCGCAATTTTTATCTAACATAGAAGAAAACTTACCTAAATACTCAATTAACTTGCATAAATTTACAAAATCTCTTAAAAACGACATTAATGACTATCCACGAGTCATGAAATACAAAAACAGGCTGTCCAATTCCGTCGAAGACATGGCAGGCTTGTTCGCTGATTTTTTCGATACAGTATATGACGACCCAACGCCCGATACCGAGGTACCAAATTTCGACTCGATCGATGTACTTGATGCCTCTCATATATCAATTGAGGAGGGAGATGTATACAAGGGCATATGTTCCTTAGACTCCAACAAATCAGCTGGACCTGACCAACTACCTCCTATATTTGTGAAAAGCTGCTCGAGAATCTTATGCGGGGTTCTGACAAAAATTTTCAATATGTCTTTAAGTACCGGTGTTTTTCCTGACAAGTGGAAAACAAGTTACTTGGTACCAGTATTTAAGAAGGGTGATCAGTCTGATGTCGAAAATTATAGGCCAATTTGCATACAATCGTGTATTCCGAAGCTATTCGAACTTTTAGTGTTAGAGAAGATCAAACAAGACTTATCCCGCATCATATCTCCCAATCAGCATGGGTTTTTACAAAGTAAATCGACCCAAACTAATCTTCTTACCTACCAAACACATATAATGGATGCTTTTACAGAACGACAACAGGTTGATTGTATATATACGGATTTCGCGAAAGCATTTGATCGTGTGTCTCATAAAATATTGCTAAAAAAACTTAAAAGTATGGGATTGAATAACTCAATTCATGTTTGGCTGGATAGTTATCTGAGTGATAGAACACTAAAGGTAAAAATATATAATTTTGAATCAAAGGTCATCTTTGCTTCGAGCGGAGTTCCACAGGGGTCTCATCTAGGACCTATATTATTCATTTTGTTTATTAATGACTTAACGAAGAACTTTTTTCATGTACAATACATTCTTTTTGCAGATGATTTAAAACTTTATAAAACCATCACTTCCATTGATGACTGTCGAATTTTGCAAAGAAACTTATGTATTCTGCATCAGTGGTGTGAACAGAACAAGTTATTCCTTAACATTTCTAAGTGTCAAGTGGTTAGATTCTGTAGATCCAAAATACTTAAATATGACTATGTTATTCACAACTCAATATTGGAATCTGTAGTGCAGATGCGGGATTTGGGTATAACATTTGATGATAAGCTTACATTCATTCCCCACATTAACATCATTGTGAACAAAGCATTTAAAATCCTGGGTTTTTTGCTTCGGCTCAGTAAGGATTTTAAAAACATACAAACATTTGTTACTTTGTTCAAATGTCTGGTGAGACCTATAGTTGAATACAACTCCATTGTGTGGAATCCCTACTATAGAATTCATGTAGCGAATATCGAAAAAGTGCAAAACAAATTTCTTCGATTCGTTAATTTTAAGCTAGGAATTTCATTGAAAGACATTAATTATGCTACCCTACGCTCTAATTTCAGCCTACCTAGATTGGAATGTAGGAGAACTGTAACAGATTTGGTGTTCCTCCACAAACTGCTTAACGGCAAGATTGACTGTCCATTCCTTCTAGAGCATATCAATTTACATGTTCCCACCCGGTATACTAGAAGCAAAACAACCTTTGCATGTGACAGTGCCAAAACAAATTATTACTATAATTCACCTTTGCAAAGGCTGTTGAGGGAAGGGAATACTTTTTGTGAAGTTGACATTTTTGCAACCCCATTGAGTTCATTTAAACAAAGTATTTTACACAGTATTACATCTATAACAATTTAACATTTTTCACAACCACTGATCTCAGCTTCCTTATGCCCATCATGTAATTGTGGTCTGATTTTGTGTATCTCTTCTATATTTTTACTGATATACTTTAATGTCTGTGTTTTTAGCTTTAAATTTTATTTGTGTTTTTTTTCTCTTATTGGTTATATGTTGTGTTATATAGTTGATTTTGTATAGCATTTCTTTATTTTTACTGATATATTTTATTTTCTATGTTTTACTTTTAAATTTTATTTGTGTTTTTTCTTTATATATTCTTATTGGTTATGTGTTGTTTTAGATTGTTGATTTTATATATCCCTTCTTTATTTTTACTGATATATTTTATTTTCTTTGTTTTTTCTTTAAAATTTAATTTGTGATTTTTCTTATATTCTTATTGGTTATTTGTTGCTTTATACTGTTGATTTTATATATCCCTTCTTTATTTTTACTGATATATTTTATTTTCTATGTTTTTACTTTTAAATTTTATTTGTGTTCTTCTTTTTTATATTCTTATTGGTTATAAGTTGTTTTATATTGTTGATTTTATATATCCCTTCTTTTTTTTTACTGATATATTTTATTTTCTATGTTTTTACTTTTAAATTTTATTTTCTATGTTTTTACTTTTTAATTTTATTTGTGTTCTTCTTTTTTATATTTTTATTGGTTATAAGTTGTTTTATATTGTTGATTTTATATATCCTTCCTTTATTTTTACTGATATATTTTATTTTCTATGTTTTTACTTTTAAATTTTATTTGTGCTTTTTTTTATATTCTTAATGGTTATATGTTGTTTTATATAGTTGCTGTACGCTGCACATGTGTTTTGTATGTTTTGTAAAAGCCCTTCAAATGGGCGTTGAAGGAATAAAATAAATAAATAAATAAATATTTTTATATTTGTTATTATTTTGAAAAAGATACAGTGGTGCTGAATTAGTTGATGTAGAAATATGGAAACAAGCATCATGTATATCAATTATCCAGACAAATGTATAAACAACGTACTTTATTTGATGGATTGTCGTTCAAATTAACAGAATTGCCGACTATGAAATTCCACGAAGCAGACTTGTCGAAACACGTTTCCCTTTTGGCTGTAACTTTGATAGAATATTTTATCTGGCCATATTCAAACGTATGCGATGCAGGTATTGCATTTGGCAATTGAATTGAGAATGGAAATTTGTACACTCCTTTGGGCAACGCCACGGAACTGGAACCATCTAAAAAAAGTCGCAAAAAACATCTTTCAACTATGAAATATCAATCTTCTTCAACTTTATCTATAATATTCACTTCTGCAACAATCGAATATATTGTTTGTTATGTAAAATAAGCTAATTAATACAAAGCTATATACAACCGACAACAAAATACAACCGACTTGATTGTGGTGATAGAGGCAGAGCTTACAAAAAATACCATATTAGACATTAATTATCAAAAATCTCCTGATAATCTCATGACTCGTCGATACTCGACGAATACAGGTGAATAGACGCGAATACGATTATGTAATCGGCTCATTTGTGTGTATTCGCTATTCGCCACGAACATTCGTAAGTTCTCCGTTCGGTGTCGGTTTTTTTTTTTGCACGAATCAAAGGATTATTCGTCTGTATTCGTTATTGTTCAGTTGACTCTTGAACTTTAACGTGAGCGGAAAAGATAAAAAAACCATTACTGATGCTTGGATCAAATTTGCAATGACGCTTTCTCATATCCAATTCTTAAGGTAGCATGAACTAGTTCGTTTACAAAATTCTTTTCCTTCATTAAATTAAAAATAATCTCGTCGTTAGTCCATGTCTTAAAGAAAAAATACTTTTTAAGAACAACTCGTCACAACAATTTATTTTGCACGCCTCTTTAAAGAATTAACTATACTTAACAAAATGACTTTATCAGCCGCTGTTGTAATAATTTAAATGAACTTGGATCTCAACCCGTTTTTTTTAAATTTATTTTCATTTAATAAAAATAATTACAATAACATTTTCCACCCAAGGCAGGGCAGATTCTCTCTTTCACATAAGAACTTAACTTATGTCAACATAAAAGAAAAACAACAGAAACAAAAAGAAAAAATACCCGAATAAAATACTGATCTTCTTAACTGACGTTAAGAAGATCAACTGAATAACTTTGACAATTTACTGATCTTCTTAACTGACGTTAATACAGAATTTGACGTAATAATCCTGACAGAATGTTGGACGACAGACAACACTTTACTCAGAAACATCAATAATTATGAAGCATTCAGGACAGAAATTTCACAAAACAGGTCGGACGGTGTTGTTGTATATATTAATAGACAAATAAAAAATTTCACTGTTATTGAATCAAACTTATTACAAGCAAATTGTTTAAAAATAGTTTTAAATAATACACTTGCAATACTAGCTATCTACAGATCACCTAGCAACCCATGCATTACAGAATTCTTAAACTCCTTAGAAGAAAACATTCTCAACATCAATATATATCAAACTAGCATCATAGCGGGTGACATCAATATCAACACTATTGGTCTCAAACACAAACAATCGCATGAATACGAGTGTCTTATGTCAGCACACGGGTATCTTAAAACAATAAACGTAACGACACGGGAATGTAGAGATTCTGATTCATGTTTAGACCACATATTTGTCAAATCAAAACTGAGCATACAGTCTGGCGTTATTAAATCAACAATCACTCACCATTACAGTACTGTACTAGGACTATACGACAGCACAACAAAACAACAGTCTAAACAACATATAACAAACATTCAACAAACTAACTTTGAATTACTAAAAACTGATCTAATCACAGAAAGCTGGATAGACGTAATAAAGGAAAAGCAAACGGATGTAGCTTTATCAAAATTTTTAGACATTCTTAACAAACATATTGAAAAAAATACTACCACTCATGTTAAAAAAAGAAACAAATGCATAAAACCTTGGATAACAACGAATATAATAAAGTGCACACACAAACGTGACCAACTGCATCAACAAGTAAAAAAACATCCATTTAACCAATCACTATATCAGTATTACAAAAGATACCGTAATATATGCAACAACATAATAAAAAAGAGAAAGGAAAGATACTACAAACAAAAAATTGATCAAAATAATAACACTAAAACCATATGGAACGTCGTAAAAGAGTTGAATGGTATTGAAAAACATAAAAAGACAAGCATTAACTCATTAACTCATAACAACACTACCATAACCGACACCAAAGAAATAGCAGACAAACTAAACCTACATTTCTCCACAATTGGTGAAACATTAGCCCGAAAATTATTAAACAACTCACAACAGCAACCACACCAAGACAACATAATAACAAACGGATCCCACCTTCCCAAATTTGAAATCACAACCATCTGTTACAAAGATGTAGAAAAAATCATAGACGACCTGAACATTGACTGCTCTCCAGGCCCGGACGGTATTTCCGCTAGAGTAATTAAATCATTCAAAGAGAGATTATTAAAACCTATAGTTCATATTTTAAACTTAAGCATCACCAACGGTATTTTCCCTTCCCAATTAAAAACTGCTAAAATTACACCCATACACAAAGCAGGCAAAAAAGACGATCCAAACAACTACCGACCTATATCCATTTTAAATTTATTATCAAAGCTTCTTGAAAAATGTGTATGCAATCAACTCACCAATTTCTTAGAAAAACATCAAATATTAGCCAATAACCAGTTTGGATTCAGGAAAAATCGGGGTACGCAAGAAGCAATTCAGGAAGTTGTTGGTTATATTTCTGATAAACTTGACAATAAGAAAAAATGTTTAGCAATAGTACTAGATTTAACGAAAGCTTTTGACACGGTATCACATGAAAAAATGCTACACAAACTAAAACAGACTGGATTATCGGAAACAAGCTACAACTGGTTCAAAACATACCTTACAGACAGAACACAATTTATACAACTTGACAAGACTAAAAGTGACGATCAATACATCAAATACGGAGTGCCTCAAGGCAGTACACTAGGACCGGTCTTATTTCTTTTATACATTAACGATTTATGTAAGCTAAAAACGGGGGGAAAAATAATTACCTTTGCGGACGATACAATACTACTGTTTCACGCTTCAACATGGGATCTTGTTTTCAAAGGGGCAGATCTGGGTTGCAACATAGTAAAAAGCTGGCTGGACAACAACTTGCTAACAGTAAATCTTAAAAAAACTAAATATTTGACATTCAGTATCGATAAAAGAGGGCAACCGTCTAGCGATTTAAAACTGATTATGCATGACTGCCAACACCAAAATTGCAATTGTAACCCCCTCGAAAATACAGATAATGTGAAATACTAAGGAATAATAATAGATAGACACTTAAACTGGAAACCACACATTGAATTAATTTCGGGAAAACTTCTAAAACTCATTTATCTATTTAAATCCATTCGCAATATTTTTAAGAAACACCAACTCAAAACTATCTACTATGCCCTTGCCCAGTCATTCTTAAGCTATGCGATTCCCAGTTGGGGAGGTACTTACAAAACCACATTAAAAACGGTTATAACGGCGCAAAAAACTTTACTTCGTGTCATTAATAAAAAACCACTTAGATACTCTTCAGACAGACTATTCAGTGAATTTAATGTACTAGACGTAAGACAGCTTTTTGTTAAGTCAACTCTCACTTTCTACATCAAAACTTCAAACCACCAAATGACAACCAGCAACTCACATTCACACAATACTAGGCAAGCACTACTAAACCTTGACGAAATTCCAAAAACTAAGACAACACATGGCCAGAAAAATTACGCGTACATAGGTCCAAAAATATTTAACCTCTTCAAAACTGACTTTCCACTATTAAGAACCTACTCACATATCAAATTGAAAGCCATAGCAAACAACTGGTTAATTACCAAAGGACGAAAAGAAACAGAAGAATTATTTAATATTACTGCTTAGACGACTTATAAAAAAAATCAAAATTATATTATCATTAGCCCTTTCTACATCAAGCATTTTTTTTTCTCATACAACACTAAAATATATACATACATACTTGCACATCATTACTTTAACCTACCACAAAACCTTACAAAAATAACTAACACTATGACGAATTAAAATAATAGAACTGATTTATATAACGCTACTCTGGTACAGGCATAGCCTAGTAGAGTAGCCTAATCCACAAATTAAAATATATAAACGTATACACAAATGACAAACTTAACTTTTTCTTACTTATAGTATAACTTATAATTTTTATTAACTACTGTATAAAGTTATATTGTACTTATTGTTATTATTATACTTGTAAAAAGGATTTTAATAAATAAATAAATAAATAAAATAAATATTATGTGCACTAGATTGTGCACGTCTCCAAAGATGCTCATGCAGATCTGTCAATAAGACAACCGAAAACTGAAATAAACTTTTTTTATTTATTTAATACTATCTTTAATGTCCCGCCGTTGGCCAAGAATGTAAATTTGTGAAGGAATAAGCAATCGTTGTCACATAATTTGACAATATATAAAACTTGGAGTTGTGTCCAATACTTTTAAATTCTTTACAACGTAGATAATCAGTCATATTTAAAACCACTTCCCATAATCCAATCATGTCGAAATTTCATAAACGTTATTCACACTTGATGGCAATATATAAAAACGAATGGACTGTGGCCAAGTTTTGAACATTTTACAATGCTTTAATTCAATCAAATTTCAAACCATAGTCCGATTTTGCAGAAATTTTTTTGACATTATATACAAAGAAACTGGCTGGCCAACTTTAAATGATTTACAATGCTTATCCAACTGTCGATTTGTTCAAGAGAATTTATTTTTCTTAACATATCGACAAATTATCAAGCCAAGTTACGCGAGATTTGTATGCCCGTTCGATATTCTTCACGGTTCTTTCAAATTTGAAGTAAAAAAAATACCGACTTAAAGACTTCGCAGTATATATATTAAAAACAACTGAAATAAAAGATATTGGAGTGACATTTGATACAAATCTCTCCTTATTGTATTGAGAGTGTCAAATGCCTTCACAAATATATTTACTCTACTATATAAAACTCTCGTAAGAAGCCACCTTCAATACAATTCTACTTTTTGGTCCCCTTGCTATTCTATACATATTAATACTTTAAAAAAAATTCAGAGAAAATTCTTTAGGTTTATTAATTTTAAACTTGGAATACGGCTTGAAGATATTAATTATAGTAGTCAAATGAAGCTAACTAATTTATTGTCATTATCACAGAGAAGAATTTTAACAAATCTGCTATTCTTATATAAAATATTAAACTCACATACTGACACCCCATACTTGCTCAGTGCTAAGAATTTGCGGGTGCCGTTCCTGGTCACACGCAGTACCGCGCCATTTTATAGCCTCACTAATATAAGCGTATATCGAGCTAATTCAACATTGCAAAGACTGCATAGTTTGGGGAATCAGTATGCCGAATACACAGACATCTTCAATGATTCAATTGATTTTTATAAAAGATACCTTCACATTGCACTTGTAAACGAAACCAAGCATTGAATTGATTTCTTCGCTTTTTTAAATAACTAGCCTAAAACTTCAGAATATATAGAAAGTAATAGGCCTTTTTCTTCTTCTTCGATGGCTCTACAGCCCATATCGAGCCTTGGCCTCCACGAGTCTTCGCCTCCAACCTTTCCTGTCTCCCGCCTCGGTCTTCCAATCCGACTCCTCATTGTACGCCATCACGCACCATTAGCCCCTGCACACATGGCGATGGCCTGTAGTGGGCCATCATCGACCAGTGTATACTCGCAGCTTAAAACAACTAACAAGAAATATGACGTTTCCGGAGATATGGTGAGACATGTGCTCTGTGAGGAATTTTGGGCATTAATTTATTATATCACTAGTAAATATTTAAACTTATACTGTTAAATCAATAAAATATTATGCAGCTACTTAACCTACCTATTCGATCAAAATGACCATCAAAAAGGGAAGCATATCGTCTAAAATATTCTTCAACTCCTGTGTATGTATGAGTTCTCGAGTTTTTTCCAGATCCAGAACTCTCTGACCATTTACATGTAGCGTCACCTAAATATCGAATCACTAAATCTGAAATTATAAAAAATCATAAAGTATTTAAGTATCTTACAAAAGATTTCCTGAATATGAAATACATTTATATAGTTGTCGCCAAATAACTTGAACTTTAAGCCGAGAAGGGGGGCGATTTGCACGTAAACCAACGAAGCAAAAATACACAAATTAGCGCTCTGCGCAACCGGAGGCTCGTTCAAGATGTTTGGCGAAAATTATACTGACCGATAAAAAATTCCAATTTCCTTGTGAAAATGTTTATAGGTAATTTATTTTTTAGATTATTTGCATTTTTTTCGTTGCTTTGAATATGATTTTTAAAATGCCCTAGCTTTAAAGTGTATTTTTACGACAGGTTTTGGTTAAAATTACAAAAACTCTCTTTAGCGAGTTTCACGAATTTATACCTACTATGAGCAAATCAAATACAGATTTCTGTCACAATAAAAAGATCTATTCGCATTTTCAGAAAGTTCATAAAAATGACAATTTTTCAAAGAGAATTTATTTAGTCCCGTGTGAGAGAATTGTGCATCAAGAGGGAATCAAGAACTGCGCATCACAGTGAGATTGTCGTCTCTTTGTCTGGAACGAATACTTAAGTTTTTTGGTCACATAGCTCGTAGAGGGGAAGACAGCCTTGAAAAGCTGATTATGGTCGGAAAAGCGCCGGGAACAAGACCGAGAGGTAGATCGCCGATGCGCTGGTCCGAACAAATAAAACAAAATATCCCTGCCTCGACACTCCATAGAGCCGTACATATGGCAACAGACAGGACGACCTGGAGAGCAATGGTCAGCAACAGAGTACATGATGGCCACGACCCTCAGCACTGAGGACGACGACTGGTAAGGTAGGGAGAGAATTGTATGGAGTAGCGGGCTTTTTGCGTGGTTTTTCCAATTTTAGTCAAAATGGACGTATGAACATAGAAGTCGGAGTAGAAAAATTAATAAATGTGTATTTTTATTTTATTTTGTAAACACACATTAGAGGATCAATTAAATTATGTAATTAAGTTAGTGTATATCCGTGTCCCCCCCTCCCCCCCTTATAACTTTTGATCCACTTTTGATGCACAAAGCTCAAAATAGTGTTATGTATTAGGTTTTATAGTTTGGTACGTATTCTTCGACTACACATACTATCGCCATCGACAGGTGGATCTTATGTGTAACCTGCAACTAGTTTTATATACCTACACCTATGTAATATTATTAGCGCAAAGCGCAATTTTGTTTTTTTCCTTGGTTGGTGGTAATTATTTACAAGTGGACTAAGTCGCCAATTTTGTTATTTTTTTGTCTATAGATAGATAATATTATACATATTACGTGGAAAATATTAATTTTTACGAGAAACGTCCAGAAAAATTATATAAAAAAATTAGTTACGAAAAATGTATAAAGAAATTTATTTTTTTATTTATTTATTTATACACATAAATGTCCAATTTCACGACACCTATCGCCGAGTTTGAGAATAAATATTTTCTCATAGGTACATGTAAACGCCAAATTACAAACAATAATTTTATTAAATCACAATTTACACACATAAATACGTATAGGTAATATAAACATTAGATTTTAATGATAAAAAAAAATAAAAAATATTACTATACCTATTCTTATTTTCAACGTTTATTAAGTTAATATGTCAACACGACAATATAAACTGAATATTAAACCACAAATAAAAGCATAAGGCGTAGATGACTATATTAGCGAAAAATTTCCGCATAAAAACTGGTAGGTAAGTACCATTCAACTACCTAAATATGGTTAGGTCCTTACAATCTATTTTCACTCAATATACATATAATGCAACAAGCTCACGCAAATCAACTTTTGAATTTTTAATTTATTTTTCCATATATCTCAGAAACCATAAAAGCTAAAACGCTGAAAATTGGTATAAGCATACAAAAATACAAAATCTCAAATTAGTTTATTCAAAAAAATTCCAGGATTTCTCAAACATTTTTTATTAAGAAAAATATTTTTTTTATGATAAATTTATGAGTTAAACTGCCTATATTTTCATTTTTTTTAAAATATCGAATAAAGCCGAAACACCCTAACTAGATAATTTAATTTTCAATAAAAAAATATAATCATAGTATTTGCACATCTCAAACTTTTTTTAACAATTTTTATAAAAATTGAATGTAGTGACGACATTGCTTCATACAATTTGTAGGGCAGTCGCCTATACACAATATGTAAGAAGACTTAATAAATTTAAATTGATACTTAATCTCCAAACATACATACAGAACCATCATGCTGTTTTCATATTCCGGGTAGGAAAACAGGACTGACCTCCATACTGTCCTATCTTGACATACATACCAACATGTGTTAAAATTTTCAATAATTTGAATTTATGGGTTTATAGTTTGATTCTTATTCTTCAACTATACATACTATCGCTATCGACAGTTGGATCTCATGTGTTACATGCAACTAGTTAAGCCAAGATGCGTGTACGAAAGAAAATTTTGTATGGTGTAGTGGACTTTTTGCAAGCTAATAACACCAACTAGAGGCCTCGCAGCATATATGTTCGGAGCATATATGTTCAGAATTCGGAGTAGAACATTTTATGTGAGTTTTGTGTCTGTGTGTCTGTCTGTGTGTCCCCCCCCCCCTTATAACTTTTGATCCGCTTAATTTACAGATCCCAAAATTTTAAAATATATAAAAAATTACAAGCCTACAAAACTTTTATACTCAGAATTGTGAATTTTTGTTTCAGTCAGGGGTTATCAACTTTTGAAATTTTGATTTATTTTTCCATATATCTCAGAAACCGTAAAAGCTAGAACGCTGAAAATTGGTATAAACATAGACAAATACAAAATCTCAAATCAGTTTTTTTTAAAAGAATTCCAAGGTTTCTCAAACATTTTTTATTAAGAAAAATATTTTTTTTTATGATAAATTTATGAGTTTAACTGCCTATATTTCCATTTTTTTTTAAATACCGAAAAAAGCCGAAACATCCCAACTAGATAATTTAATTTTCTATAAAAAATGTTAACATTGTATTAGCACAACTCAAATTTTTTTTAACAATTTTTATAAAAATTGAATTTAGTGACGACATTGCTTCATACAATTTGTATGGCAATAGCTACACACAATAATCTAAGAAGACTTAATAGTTTGATACTAATCTCCAAACATACATACATACCATCATTTTGTTTTCATATTCTGGGTAGGATCAAAGGACTGACCTCCATACTATCCTATCTTGACATACATACCTAGGTACATGTGTTGTATAGAAAACCAAATATCTTAAAATATTAAATAATTTGTATTTATGGGTTTATAGTTTGGTACTTATTCTTCAACTGTACATACTATCACAATCGACAGTTGGATATCATGTGTTACATGCAACTAGTTAAGCCAAGATGCGTGTACGAAGGAAAATTTTGTATGGTGTAGTGGACTTTTTGCATGCTAATAACACCAACTAGAGGCCTCGCAGCATATATGTTCCCGTACATAGATTTACTCAGAATTCGGAGTAGAACATTTAATGTGAGTTTTGTGTGTGTGTGTGTCTGTGTGTGGGTGTGTGTGTGGTGTGTGTATGTGTGTGTCCGTCCCCCCTTATAACTTTCGATCCGCTCAATTTACAGAGCCCAAATTTTCAGAATATATAAACAGTTATAGACCTACAAAACTTGTCATGAATCGAGCTCTCCATAATATTATACAAATTATTATTTTATAGACGATATATGGAATGGTTTAGGTAGTGTAACGAAGCTGTATTTCTGTTAAAGATTTTGAACACATATGTTTCTCGTAAATCTGTCGTAAGGGGTGTAGTTTTTTATATGCATTCCTGAGAGCTGGTAGGGGAGTCAAAAAGTTGTATCGGGATAGTCAGCGGCGCGCTACGAAAGAGGACGGTCGGGGTGTTGGTTTGGAGCGGGCGAGACGAGCGGTATCGTTTTAAGAGCGAGATTTTGAGTTGTGAAGTTTTGTTTATATGTGTTTCGGACGTGAGTTGAATCCAGAGACTTGGCGTTGCACTTCAGATATCGCGTAGATTAAATCTATTTCCGCGCGTCGCGATCGCGGGAGGTTACGAATTCGCGTAATTGGAGGACGAGCCTGCAACGTCGGAGAGTCCAGCTGAGTTCTTTAATTGTTTTATCTAATTGTCTCTGTTATCGCACAAATGTCTTGTTCTTATTCTTATTATTTATATATTTCATTTATTTATTTATTTATATTCTGTGCAGAACAAGTAGTAGATATAAGTTATAAGATAAGGTACATTATTTGTTTATCGTTATGTAGGGATTGTACGAAATGGATTTGTCAAGATATTAAATTTATCATTTATTGTTTCACGTATGCTGTTATACCATACCGAATCTTGAATCTTTCCCAGAATGACAAACCCCTTTCAGACAACCCCATTATATTGTGAGATTTTATGCTAGCGAGATAGAAAATGCACGTTTTCACGGTATGCCTGAATCGAGCGTACACTACAATTTACTCAGTCCAACAAAGTTGACTGTACATTGATTACAGCGACTAACAAAAGAATTAATGTTGAAATCATGCCTTAGCTCGCGAGACGATTACTCGGCAGATCCCCCTCGGCCAGTAGAAGTCGCAAGGCTAGTCAGTGTCAAGGGGCGGGAATCGTACTTGCTCAAGCGGAGGTATCGATGCAAAAACTGAATGACCTCCTTTTCCTCATACCTAGCGGGAGTATCGTGTGAGGGGAGGGATTGAAGCATTGAACCGGCGCCTCAATGTGGGACCCTCCCTGACGACGGTATTTCTCGCTTCCTTGACTAACAAACTCACTACCACAACACTGTGGAGGTACCCACACAACCACACTACAGTATGAATTATCCAGGACGCGGGATTGGCCTAACCGTGTCCGATAAGTACACATGCACTACACAATACACTAAATTTTAAATTACCTTACACACTAACATTCCTTTTCCAAAGTGGCCGAACAGCCACAGTGAGGTTATTTGAGAAGGGGAGAGGATACTAAGTTGGAAGAGAGGAATGGATGCACTCTGACCTTCTGTCGTATGAATCGAACATAAAAAGATGGAAGATTTCTTATGTACACTGAATTTTGTTATGCTCACAGGACTATACATGCAGGTGGTCAAGTAGATTTGCATCCTTTACTAACCGCCTGTTAGCAGAAGTAGTTAGTGATAGACGGTAGTTTGTAGATGCTCGTTCTACCAACGAAATGTACGTTCCCCAGATCGCAACCTGGTCGAGCGTATATCTCGTTGGTATTGTAGAAAATAAGCCGCAGGCTCGATACGAGCTGCGAAGGCCTAATACTCCTAGGGGAACACATCAGTGTCACCCAAAGGAAAGGAAGAAGTAGAAGCACGGGGTAAATTGACACGAGTTGCGAAACGTGATCATTGCTAAATCCTAGCGATTGTTCCAGGATGTGGAAGAGCAGGGTCGGGCTAGGTTAAAGTAGAAGGACGGCCTAGACGGGGACGAGCGGCGAGGTATGTGAGCTCGTACCACCGCCCCTAAGGCGGTTTCCTTATCAAAACCAATATTTAGCATAAGAATGCATGATTAGATTATATCTAATATACCTATGTTCAAGTTATTATGAATTCACATATTATATAAATGTTAATTCCTATGTCATTGTCTCGTTCATTTCTTCTGAATATATGTTTATGTACATCTTTACTTTACGATTTATTGTTGGAACACGAAATCCGTGTACATCAGTCGTTGTAGGTTAGGGCCGTGTTAGGTGACAGGGTAGGTATTAGAAAACTAGTACGGTAGGTAGGTTGTTCTAGGAAGCCGGGGTTCACGAATCTGGGTTATTGCGGAACACAACGAGAGTCCTATGCGAAACTAGACGATCTGGCCAAATAATTACCGTAAAATACTCGCGTATTTAAATCATTTCAGGTAATGACGAATAGGAGGCTTGGACATCGCCATGAGAAGAAGAAGAAGACAGGTGAGATAATGCAGTCGGCAGGGGTGAGTAATTTTATTTTCTCGCATGCACGGTAATTTCAGAATTATGTTGTTTTCCTCCTCCTTAGGTTACATACAGATATGTCCTGAAACGGCTCGGGAAATCGGGTGTCATCGATCGACAACCGTCGGTTCGCGTGCGTTCGTACGTTAAGGGCATGAATTCCCCCTCGACGAAGAGGCGATTCTTGTCAAACTTTTATACTCAGTATTGTGAATTTTTGTTTCAGTCAGGGGTAATCAACTTTTGAAATTTTGGTTTATTTATCCATATATCTCAAAAACCATAAAAGCTAGAACGCTGAAAATTGGTATAAATATAGACAAATACAAAATCTCAAATTTACTCTTCCAAAAAAATTCCAGGGTTTCTCAAACATATTTTATTAAGAAAAATATTTTTTTATTATATAATTATGAGTTTAACGGCCTATATTTCCAATTTTTTTTTAAATATCGAAAAAAGCCGAAACACCCCAACTAGATAATTTAATTTTATATAAAAAAATATAAACATTGTATTAGCACATCTCAATTTTTTTTTAACAATTTTTATAAAAATTGAATTTAGTGACGACATCACTTCATACAATTTGTATGGTAGTCGCCTATACACAATATGTAAGAAGACTTAATAGTTTGATACTTAAATCTCCAAACATACATACATACCATCATACTGTTTTCATATTTTGTGTAGGAAAAACAGACTGACCTCCATACTATCCTATCCTGACAAACATACCTACATGTTTTATATAGAAAATAAAATATCTTCAAATATAGTTTGGTACGTACCTATTCTTTGATTATGCATACTATCGCCATCGACAGTTGGATCTCATGTGTTACATGCAACTAGTTTAAAGAAAAAAATCAATGGTTTGCCCATAGAATAATAATAAAAGGTTTGCCATATCAATGTGAAATAAATTTCATATTTGTGTGAAAAATGTATATGTATAACAGAAGTAAAATAGCTTCTGTAAGGAAAAATTGAGTGATCAACTTCATATTGATATTATATTATGTGTCTCTATAGACAAGTGTATTTTTTACTCTCCACCTTTATCTTCCTCAAGAGATAGGCAGTGAGAACCCAACACCGCATTCTTCTATCTTGACACATACATCGCCTCATCAACATGATACACTGTCTCGCAATTTTACTTAAAATTTCTCAACAGGTATCATGTAGAAAATACATACTATGAGTTTCGTGACAATGTTTTTGTGTGCATGGTGTATCTTTTGTGAAAACTTTTGTCCTCTGGGAATCTTATATTTGTTTAAGAATCTAATAGAAATGTACTTCATAAAAATGCATTTGGAGATTGTCAACCTTTCAAGAAGAAAACATGAACGCTTACTATGGTGTGGAGAGTTAAGTGTTGGCCCAACCTTTCAAGAAGAAAACATGAACGCTTACTATGGTGTGGAGAGTTAAGTGTTGGCCAGAACCCACTCTTATTTTTTTTTTAATTCGTCTAGGCGTTTCCCGGGAAAATGAATATTTTTCCCGTAATCTTTATAATTTTATCTATCTATAGAGAAAAATCAACAAAATTGGCGTTATAGGCCAATAGTAAACAAATACATGTGTTTAAAATCTATCAATTTGAAAGTTATTACACATTCGTATAATATAGGTACATACCTTGAAAACTTTTTTCTTTTACTAGATTTAATTTAATGAAACCACTAACAGTGTCACCCGGATAAAATAAACGACCAAGTCTGTCATATTCTATAGTACAATACTTACTGAACACCATTATTAATTTTCACAAATATTTGCGGCAAATAAAACAAAATATAATTTGACATTTGTACGCATAACCTAACTTTTCCCACTCACGATACCGAACAAGGCCGCGAGTCGAACCGAACTGACAATGGGAACGTCACTCACGAGTGAACCATTTCGGCATTTCACTTCATATGAATATGAAGACTAGCGTTACACTTCACCCACCACTCCCAGCCACAGGCGCGTTCAGTTCTTATTTCGTATTGAATAAATTGAAAAACGAGTGGGTTGTTGACAACACTAAACTCTCCACACCATAGTAAGCGTTTATTTTTTCTTCTTCAAATGTTGACAATCTCAATATGGTAAAATATGCTTATGTTATATTAAATATTTTATTCATTCTAAATTTTACTACCAGGAATATAAATTTTCTAACGATAGTATATTTTTTATATTGAGATAGACAAACTATTAATGCAGTATGGTGAAGAATGCTTATGTTGTATGAAATATTTTAATAAAAGCATATAAATTTTGTTTTAAAGAACGCGAGAGCATTTTGACAATTTTGACACGTGATATCATACGAAGAAATTTTTTTGTTATATGGAAAGCTAATCAGTTGTATGTTCAAGCTCTTTACATTATAACATGAAATCAAATTACTGAACTTTTCCACACATAAGAAATTTATCTTATTATATACATTTTTATTCATTCTAAATTTTACTACCAGGAATATAAATTTTCTAACGATAGTATATTTTTATGTTAAGATAGACAAACTATTAATGCAGTATGGTGAAGAATGCTTATGTTGTATGAAATATTTTAATAAAAGCAGATAAATTTTGTTTTAAAGAGCGTTAGAACATTTTGACACGTGGTATCGTATGAAGAAATTCTATGATATCTTTGAAAATCTAATCAGTTCTAAGTTCAAGCTATTAATATTCTTATATCAATATGAAATCAAAGAACTGAACATTGCCAAACATAAAAAAATTCTCTCGTTACATATATGTTTCATACAAAAATCCATTAAATAAAATATAATTTTTGAAACCGTTGAATATATTTCTTTTAATATTGACCAACTTTGAATACAATTTTATGAAGATTCATGGTGTTGTATAAATAGTTGAAACCAAATTAAAACATCTCTAATTTCCAGGTCGTGAGAGCATTTTTTCAGTTTTAATAGATGAAAACAAAGAAACATTGATAAAAAATGAACCGTTATCTATGGAAAACTAATCAGCTCTAAGTTAACACATATGATATCAATATATGGAGTCAATCGGACTTATAGTTTGGGTTGCAGAGAAGACACAAAAAAACAACGAAAATGATGAATTCATAGAGAAGAAATCAAAAGTTGTCTATGGAAAACTAATCAGCTCGTCTTTGCACTTTGAACATATGATGTTAATATGAAGTCGATCGGACTTATAGTTTGGGCTGTAGGTAGAGAGGACACAAAAAAGATAAATGCTACGGCGTATACGGCGCCGTATACGCCATAAACACAAACACATCACGACGAAACTCTCTGTGCGAAACTAGTGTGCATTCTCTACACGATACCTATTGAGAAATTGATGTAAAAAAATATGCTTAAATTTTGCGAAATCATGACTCTCCCCTATTCCATAATGTGGAGAGTAAAAAACATAATGCTCAAAGATCTTGATAGTTGTGATCATTTATTTATATAATTTAATAGACTGTCTTGTCCCTGACCTACGAGCTCATTGGTTTAAAAGTAAAGTTTAAAACATCAATTACCAGGCAAAATGATATCTACATACATACAAACTGATCTCGGTAGAAAAAAACTAACCTATCTGAAATATTTGCAAACAATAATTGTTATAATGTTGTCGGCCTTCGTGGCTCAGATGCTTAGATACCTGACTCCTGAACCAAATGTCCCGGGTTCGATCGAAGCACAGTTTTTAATTATGTTTTCAGTCTGGATCCGTGAGTCTTGTTATTGGGCTGGTGTTAAATTAATATTTTACATTGTACCTGTTTACTTGTCCAAAAACAAATTAGAAATAATATACGTAAGTTTTTCAAATTAAAAAACCAAATTTGAACAATGATTATTCAATTTCGATTTGTCAATAGAATTTCGAACAAATAGACTAGTTTAAGCCTTAGTCCCGTGTGAAATAATATTGTGGGGAGTCTTTCAATTGCAAGGCATTTCCAACTCAGCCAAAAAACAAGCATTAATTAAATGTTAAAAACGTTCCCCTGTAATTTATTTTGCACTTATCACTTCTGTGAACTTTACCATCGATTTGGTATGTAGGTAGGTACTATCAATTTTTACATAATATATTTCGAAACATTTGTAGCTGCAATGCCCCACTAGGTAAAAAAAACTGTGCCGGGGCTAAAGATTTTTGAAATAATGCCAATGCTTCTTATTCTTCTTCTTCGATGGCCCTATATACCATTTCGAACTTTGGTCCAAATCAACCTTCGCCTACATCTCCGTCCTTCAATTCTGTGTTCGTAGCAGCTGGGTTGATTCCTTCCTAACTTCATCCTCCCACCGTAGCCTCAGCCTAGCTAGACCTCCTACCTTCCTTCCTCCTCTCGGATGTTCTTCCAGAATCATTTTGTGTATTCGCGATGACGGCGTTCCCTGGACATGTCCAGCCCACCTGAGTATATCCAGTATACTCAATCTAAATAATAACGACATTGACAGTTGGATCTATTACAATTAGTTATAGATGCAGAATCGTTTACAATTTGCAACCAATTGTAATCCTTTCAATTATTCCATTTAATCTGCTCAAACTCTTGGTTCCTTTAGTATAGAATCAAAATTTGAATATTTTTAATGTTTTATTTTCTTATACTTAGCCTAAACGTCATATTATGATGTGATGTTTTGGGTGAAGGCGGCTGACACTAACAGAGTTTTTGTATTGCAAAAGCAAGCAGTTGGGATTATTCTTGATTTGCGCCCAAGAGGTTCTTGCCATACATTAAAGAACAGAGCATACTCACATTGGCTGGCGCCCATATTCAGGAATACCTTACCTATGCTCGACGCAATAATGAAGAACACTCCCCTGAACTCGGAATATCATCGGTATAGGTAATACGCGAGGTACAAACAACATTCAGACCTGCAAAGATCGCAAATAGCTTTTTGGGACAGATTATTAAGCTGTTTAATAAACTGCCACCTCACATACGGTCTTTGAAAATAGGTGGCATCGAAAAATTATTTTATACAACTGACGAAATACTACATGAAAGTCATTTCAATAGGCATAGAATTTTTCCCTTTGTTTATTATTCAGCATATATTTTTTTATTTATAATCAATGCCGGCTATGGAGGATAAACCAATACAAATAACATGAAAATCACATAGGTCTTTGAAAGTAGGTGGGTTTGAGAGAGATACAAAATAAGTATCTCATCGAAAAATAATTTTATACAACTAACGAAATGAAAGTCATTAAAATAAGCATGGAATTTTTCCCTTTGTTATTAGGTATTCATATATTTTTTTTATTAATAATCAGTGCCGGCTATGGAGGATAAACCAATACAAATAAAATGTAATTGTTTAATAAGTAATCCAACTGTTGATTTGTTCAAGATAATTTATTTCTCTTAATATATCGACAAATTACAGGTCTATATTTTTCACGGTTTTTTCAACTTTGAAGTCAAAAATCAACAATTTAGAGACTTCACTGCATATGTACATGTTTCATATATGGATTTACTAAGAATTGAAGTAGAATATTAATTTAGTGTCTAGTTTTTTTAATTTTTGTTTCAGTCAGGGGTTATCAACTTTTGAATTTTTACTTTATTTTTATATATATATATATCTCTAAAACCATAAAATCTAGAACGCTGAAAATTGGTATAAATATGGACAAATACAAAATCTCCAATTCAATTTTTCAAAAAAGTTGTACAGTTTTTCAAACATTTTTTATTGAGAAAAACATTTTTTATGATGAATTTATGTGTTTAACTGCCTCTTCATGAATATCTAAAAAACCCAAAACACCCCAACTAGATTTTAAGAATTTAATTTTCTATAAAAAAATATAAATATTATAGTACCTAGTACATTTCAAACTTTTTGTAACAATTTTTATAAAAATTTAATTTAGTGACGGCATCGTTTCATACAATTTGTAAGGCAGTTTTACACTACAATAGTTTGATAGTTATACTTAATCTTCAAACATACATACATACACACCATCATGCTGTTTTCATATTCTGGGTAGGAAAAATAGACTGATCTCCATACTATCCTATCCTGACATACATACCTCAATTTTTTTATATAGAAATCAAAATATCTTAAAAAATGTTTATTAATTTGTGTTTATGTATTTATAGTTTGGTACATATTCTTCAATTATACATACTATCTCCATCAATAGTTGGATCTCATGTGTTACATGCAACTAGTACATACTATCGCCATCGACTGTTGGATCTCATGTTGTACATGCAACTATAGTATCAAAAAATATATTAGACATATTTTTCGATTCACATATAACATTCAAAAATAAACTTATATCTAACATCGTGACATTATAACAATTAGGTACTGATTAATTTTATTTTTCCCAAGCACCCTCAGCAATATATTTTCTTTTTCTTCCCAAATATATGTTCGTCTACACACACATGCACATCCTCTCTCTCACACACACATACACACCCACACACTCCACTCTTTCTAGATATCTCTTTCACTCACACATGTATTACTCTTCTCTCATGCGCGCACCCCACTAATTCACACTTTTTTTGTTGTATTAATTTGATATTAGGTATAGTACGTAAGAGGTACATGTTATTTTTGTATTTTTATTTATTTAATTTCATTAATTGTATGCATGTACTGTGTGCTGTCCTTGGTAAAATAAAATAAAATAAAATAAAAATAAAACTGTTAAGCTCCATCGATATGTGATGAAGATGGTTTATTATTCTGGTCTTTCAACTGCATACCAGCTAATAATATCAGAGATTCTTCGTACGTTGGCGGAGCTGAAACAAAAAATGTACTTTTGAAAATTGATATTCCGATTACTGTGAAATATTATTTTTTTCTCTTGTGGATCTGAAGGTCGATATCTATAGTGGGATGTGATGAAAACTGCTGGCGTTCGGTTACATGATGTTTATTAGTACGACTGGTCCGAGAGAACGTTAAATTTAAATGAGAACTGGGGGGCAAGTCTGACGAAATCAAAACCCTCGTGATTATCCATATCATGGATATAATTATCATATGGAGTTCTATGACATCTTAAGGTATGCAGTACAACATGAGATCCAACTTACATTTACCTAAATACAAATAAATGTGATTTGAATAAAAAATGCCGTTAAAATAGTCTTTTTTACTATTTTGAAATTATTTAAAGCATATTATCATTTATAGTGAAAAATAACATGTATATTAATTTACATATTTTGTACAAAATAACATCGCTTTTCTAAAATATCATCCTTTTTCAAATAAAATAACGCGAACGATAACACCGCTTTTCCAAAAAAATAACGCGAACGATAACACCGCTTTTCCAAAAAAATAACGCGAACGATAACACCGCTTTTCTACAATAATATCACTCATTTTCCTTAAAAATAACCAAGGCGAATAATCATGGACTCAAAATACATGTAACGTACATCAATCTAGTATACCAATTATTTTTTTTTTTTTGTATTTTTGTTAACGGTCAATTTTGATAGAAGTCATAGATAATATATTCACTATTCTAACAAATGCTGCTCTTCGAAGTTATAGTACAAAAGTATAGTCTCCATTTCAAAAGGTTTCGTCTGGTTCATTTCTTTGTGCACCAGACAAATCTTATATTTTACAAGTTCTAGACACTTCAACCAATTCAGTTGTTTGAGGAGAGGTGTTATGTGAAACTTTTGTCAATTTCCTAAATCAGCCTCGTAGCTGCCTTAAATCATACTTTATTCTTATTTAGTTTATAAATACGTTAAGTTAACATATTGATACAAAACATTTGTTTATTATAAAAGTAATACGTACTTGTAAAAACTAAAATGAAATACATTACAATAATAAAATTGCACTATTTAGTCTAGTCGACGCATCTGCGTAGTAAAAACATTAATGTAGCCATAATAATATATAAAAATATTTACTTTATTGTTCATACAACCTTTATAGATGGTTTTAGTGTTAATAAGGTTGCTCAATGAAAGGCATCATTTATGAACGTTGAGCAAACACAGAAAGTAATATTGTGTGACCCAGCCTAGGTCATGATCGATATGGGACGTCTGATTTTCCCAATTTTTCATTTTAAATAAATCTCGTGTTTCGTCCCTTTTTGATATATATAAAATTTAAATAACATACCTATGAGAATAGTACCTATATCTACAATGCATATTATATGTATGAGTGTATATTATGCAATGTATAATATATGAGTTTAATATTCAAAACATATTACGGCGAAATCAAAACACTCACGATTACCCATATCATGGATATAATTATTCTATGGAGTCCTATGACATCTAAAGATATTATAGAACTCCATATCATAATTATATCCATGATATGGGTAAAGGTGAGGGTTTTATTTCGCCGGTTGGACCATAATTGCCCCCTGATGATTAATTACACAGAGAAAATACAAAAAAATATATACGAATGCGAATGCGTGCGCATGAAAAGAATGACAAACTGATGCATAAAAATACATTCCTACATATCTTTGACTCCCGACAGGGAAAAAAATCCAATGTTTGCGCATATGCAATAATAAAAATATTTGATTACTTACACATTGGTACAAGTAGGTATGTAAATAAGACAAAAATGACCTTATAAGTCTGGCGCAATTCAGGGGTGACTTCTATGCGAAAAATGCATTGTCACCTCAGATTGTAGCTTTCATTATTTACAAAAAAACAATTCTCTCAATAGATGGCGTTACAACAAAATAAATAAAAAATAATAAGATTGTTGTTCATAATTTCACCCATAGATGGCCGTAGTAAAAATTCCTTATTTTCAAGCGAAAAGAATTTCAGTATTACAATATATAGAACTTTCAAAATTGAATTGATAGGGATCTCATTAAAAAGGCATAATTGGTGAACGTTGCGCAAGCGCATAAAGTGATCACGTGAACCAGCCGATGACAGGTCGTAAGCCCTGTAGGTGCCTTGATTTCCCGGTTATCCTACAATAAATATTCCAACTTCGTCTCTATTGAGATAATTAAAAATCTGTTAAAAAAATATTGTCAATAGTATTGTCAATAAAAATATCATTTGACTCCCGACAGGGAAAAAATCCAATGTTTGCGTATATGCAATTAAAAAAATATATTCGGTTCTTTCAGATCATTGATTCATTTATTCTTGAACCAAAGATATTACCAAATTGTTTTTTTTCGAACGCATGAAACAGTTTGGTAATATGTATCTGATTTTCGATCTATTGGACAACATTGTAGTAACTATTATATCTAGCAACCAACATTGATGATTTCAAGGACACTCAAAAACTCACTAATTCACAATAAGTTCACATAGAATTAGGTATATTTATATATAAAGCACTTATGGAAAACCCGTTTAATTGGTTCTTGGAGGAACCATTCATCTCTAACGTTTCGGACCCTTAACTATCCTACGCATGATGATATAGTCCGTTCTTTAGTTATGATCTGTTGCATCAGTTGTATCAAAACAATCAAACTCCCTCAATACGTGATGAAGTAGATGGTTCATTGTTCTGGTCTTCCAAATTCATACCAGCTAACAATATAAGAGATTCTTCGTACGTTGGAGGAGCTGAAACAAAAATCGTCATTATTATTCCGTAAATTGTTATTTTTGTATCAAGCAACAAGCAACAGAAAGAAAAATGCGTCTTCGTTCGAAGCCCTGGCATTTGTGAACTCGCTTTGGTATTATCAACCCTTACAATTACATCACTAAGATTTATAGAAGGTTTGGATTTCGTGTTGTGGACACGAAATCCAGAAATTCTTTTTTGGAGAATCTTGTCATTAAATTGCCAAAAATACGAGATCTATATTCAATATGTCAATAAAAAATGGGAAATCGCTTTGACTACAAACAGATTTTTATTCAATATATACTACTAACCTTCAACTGATGATGATGAAGAACTAGGAGGTATTGAAAACCCAATGGAAGGTGGCGTTCTTATTTCTTCATTCGTAGCACTGGGATTTGTGGACTCGTTTAGGTATGCTGGTGGATTAACGTTTAAAATTAGATTGTTGAGATTTATGGACGGTGGATTGGGAGTTATAAACAGGGAGCAAGGATTCTCAATGGCACCATAAGGATTAACGAAAGGGACGCTCGCAGACTCCCCGCTGGCCATTGAATAACATGGTGTAGAAATATTCGGTTCACGTTCTCTAATCAGATTTTCGTCAACTACTGGCATCGTTCCTATATTTATGGGAATATGTTTTTTGAATTTCTTGTGTATTCCAGATGGCACTGCTTTTATCTGAAAATACAAAATATTTAATCAACAAGATAATTAATTGTCGCTCTTTATTTATAAACACCAACAGGTAATAATTTAAATAAATAAAAAACAGTGTAAATAAAACACCGATAAAATATAGGTTATGAATTATTTTTCTGTGAAACTATAACTACGTCTTGGTCCATTAAGTTCATATATTATATATATATATTTTTTTTAAATGAATATGTCCTTGTTAAACGAGTACATATACATCTTCCTACGTTCCCTAAAATAAGCAAATAAATGCTTGTGCTATAGGTGAACGAAATCGGTCGAGGCAGGATTCGAACTCGCGACCACTGGATTACTAACCCAGCGCGCTAACCGCTCTGCCACCGACCCATCTATATATACTATTCTAAAACTCCTATGCTTTTCTCTAAACTTCTATTGCCTACCTTAAAATTTCTGTTAAATTACTTATGAAATTTAGAGCAGAGGATTGTTGAATCTTTAGAATAAAATGGCGTGTATTAGGATTGTGCGATGTCAATAAGTCAAAAATGGATTTCCTATTAATTATTAATAGGTAATTATTTGGTTAAACTTGTGGTAATATTAATTCTAGTTTTAATTGTCATTACCTTGAAGGAATATTGTACGTTGATGGGACACGTGTTACTGCGAGTCGATGGAAAAAAGGTGTCTGGTATTTTAATGTCCATCATTTGGGTGGAGTTTTTACCATATTTTACACTTTCGCCGGTTCCCTCAAAAATATTTTCTTTTATTATTTTGCATTTATCTCTTGGAAAATTAGCCTTGTAAGTTGTGGTCTGGAAGTAATAGTCATATTTAAATCAATATTGTGATTTTTAATCGACTGTAGCTGGATTATTTTGTGTTTAGCTCGTAGCCAGGATCAGATTAGGTTTATACACTTTAAAACCACTTTATAATTTTAAAAACTTACCTTTCTAAGAGTGTACAATATTTGTTCCAACGACACTTGGCTATCTGTGTTGTTGATATCACAACTAATAATCATTTCTTGTTCAGGTACATAGCCCGATAGTGGAATATTTACATGAATATCAGTTTTACCTTTGTACGTAATAGTATAATATGCACAGCTTAGAGTCTCATTTATGGGCAACTGAAATTAAAAACAGTTTGAATCAAAATTCCAAAATATAAACTGATTTCAACAGAATCTCCAGACATCTAATAAGTTCTCCAAACATTTTAATTACTCGCAAGCTCAAGCGCGCTCAAAATAATCTTTCTCTCCGTCGTATATAGAATGGGGAATAAGCATTTTTTATATATTAGAATATGACTGAAGGTTTTCAATTTATCTCGTTTTCAATCATTTATCCTTATGTAACGCTTTGTGGCCATAGTAACGCCATTGACCTTGCACCCGTATTCGGAGACAAGTATGATATCATTGTCGTTTAATCCAACTGTCGATTCGTTCAAGAGAATTCTCTTGAAGGAATCGGCAGTTTAAAGCCATGACGCGTGTATGAAGGAACATTTTGTATGATGTAGTAGTCTTTTTGCGTGCCAAAAACGACAATTCTAATTTGAATTCTAATTTGAATTCGAATTTGAAGTAGAACATTTTGTGTGTTTTTTGTGTGTTTGTGTGTCCCCCCCCCCTTATAACTTTTGATCCGCTCAATTTACAGATTCCAAAATTTCATAATATATAGATGCTTATAGGCCTACAAAAGTGTTTTCAGAATTTTGAATTTTTGTTTCAGACAGGGGTTATCAACTTTTAGATTTTTACTTTATTTTCCATATATCTCAAAAACAATATAAGTTAGAACCCTTAAAATTGGTATGAATTTAGACAAATACAGAATCTCAAATTTGTTTTTTCAAAAAAAATCCAGAGTTTCTCAAAGATTTTTTATTAATAAAAATAATTTTTATGATAAATTTATTTTTCCAAATATATTTCCAAAGTTTTTGAAAAAATCGAATAAAGCCGAAACACCCCAACTAGATAATTTAATTTGCTATAAAAAATATTAACATTGTAGTAGTACATATAAATTTTTTTTTTTAACAATTTTTATAAAATTGAATTTAGTGACGACATTGTTCAATACAATTTGAAAGCAGTATACACTACACAATATCTACGGGGACTCAATAGTTTGATACTTAATCTCCAAACATACATACATACCATCATCCTGTTTTCATATTCTGTCATACTATCCTATCCTGACATACATACCTACATGTTTTATATATAATACAAAATATCTTTAAGTTTAAGTTTTGTACGTATTCTTCAATTATACATACTATAGCCATCGAAAGTTGGATCACATGTGTTACATGCAACAAGTGATAATTATTTCAAATAAAGATAATAATTGAGTCCTGAGATATCCTCAAATGTTTGTCTCTGAATACGGATGCGTGTGCGGCCACACTATCAAGCCTAGTTGCCTAGGCAATGAGTGATTAGGTTCTAAGCCGGGTGTATCAAACCACAAACCAGTCATCAGTGAATGCGCGTTTATAAGCAGAATGTCGTGTAATTTTTTTTTGTAAAATGACGATAATGTTTGTATCTTGTTCGTACATTAGAATCATCAATGATACAATTTTTAGTTTGTATAAATTGAAATATTTTATTGTTTTTATATAATTCATCAATTTTTTAAATTTTTTTTCAACTTATTAATATTTCTTTTTTGTTTATACTAGGTGAAAGAAAACGTATTTATTTTTTACATCTAAATAAAATATACATACACACAAATCGAAATCCACAATAAATTTAAGAAACTTGTACAAATTTCCTATTCATTCTTTAGAATAGACAGTAAGGAATTTCGAATTTGTTGGACAAACGAATTCTTGCTAAAGAACTTATATTTATATATTTGTCATTATTTTTAAAAAGATACAGTAGTGCTGAATTAGTTGATGTAGAAATATGAAAACAAGCATCATTTATATCAATTATGCAGACAAATGTATAAACAACGTACTTTATTTGATGGATTGTCGTTCAAATTAATATTATTGCAGACTATGAAATCCCACGAAGCAGACTTGTCGAAACACGTTTCCCTTTTGGCTGTAACTTTGATAGAGTATTTTATCTGGCCATAGTGAAACGTTTGCGATGCAGGAATTGCATTTGGCAATTTAACTGAGAATGGAAATTTGTACACTCCTTTGGGCAACGCCACGGAACTGGAACTATCTAAAAAAAGTCGCAAAAACATCTTTCAACTATGAAATATCCTAAGGGAGCATGAACTATTTCATTTACAAAAACGAAGAAAAATAACAAACATCCTCTTCCTTCATTTAATTAAAAATAATCTCGTCGATAGTCCATATCTTACAGAAAAAATACTTTTTAATTGTCCACCTAGAACAACTCGTCACAACAATTTATTTTACACGCCTCTTTAAAGAATTAACTATACTTAAAATGACTTTATCAGCCGCTGCTGTAATAATTTAAATGAACTTAGACCTCAACCCGTTTTTTTCTAATTTATTTTCATTAATTAAAAATAATTACAATTATATTTTCCCGACTTTAACGAACGCTTGACTTCAAATACAGACATTTCAAAGTATTTTTTATAGTTACTATTTTCGTTTCGTCAGACTTTAAAATATTCCTTATTCGAATCGGCAACGCGTTATAAATATGCGGTACAATTATATTTCAAGATATCTCCGTACACATTATTTGATTTTGGTACCTGCAGGGCGCGCTCCATCGCCAGCCTTGTCCCATATTAATTTGTGACTTATTTATATTTCAAACGATTCCTTTTGGTATTCCTCCAAAATGATGCAATGTTTTTATTTCCTTTCTGTTTTACTTGTCTCAACCATCATTAAATATCCTTCTCGGAATCCATTATGGTACTTAAATATGATTTCGTGTTTATTTAAATACTCATTAAGCCTTCGTTTATCAATTTTTTCTATGACTTTGGAGACAACTGACAGAATAGAGATTGGTCGATAATTATTTATATCTGGCAAGTTCCCACTTTTATGCATTGGTAATATTAGTGAGCGTTCTAAGCCTTTTGGAAAATCTCCAGACGAGAAACTCAGGTTTATAATATGATTTAATGGTGTAATTATAAATTGTCTGGTTGTTTTTAATATTGATGCTGTTAGATAATCACAGCCAGAAGATTTAGTATTATTTAATGATTTAATTACTAGGTCAACTTCTGCATTTGATGTTGGAGTTAAATGTAGTTGATTTGGAGAACAAACTGATGACTGTGATTCATTATTTGCAAGCTCAATTTCAGTTTTTGACTTTTGATTTAGTATTCTGTTGCTAATTTATACCCAATGTCACAAAAGTAGTCATTTATATAATTTGTTATTTTATACGGGTCATCTGATAATGGTATTTTTTCATCATTAATATTTAGAGTTGATGGGATAATGTTTGTTTTTTTTTAATCTGACGCCTCTTTTATTATATTCCAAATAGCTTTTTGATTACCTCTAGCCTCCTCAAGTTTATGTTTGTAATAATTACATTTAGTGTCTTTAATAAGTTTCCTAAAAATATTTCTATATTTTTTATAGTAGATTAGAGCCAGTGGGTCCAAGTAATGTTTAAGCGCTTTATGAAGTTTCTTTCGTTTGTTAATGGAAAAGATTAAACCTTCTGTTATCCATGGCTTTTTTTATGTTTTTTTTATGTTTAATTGTAGATATCGTCTTAGCTTCTTCAATGCAATTTGAATAGGTTAATAAAAATTGATCAAGTGCTTTGTCTGTGTATGTACACACTAATGTTTGACTCCAATTTTCAGATTGTAATTTAAGGTTTAACTTTGAATAGTCAATCGCTGTTCCAATCACTGTTTTTGGTTTCTCATTAGAGCGGTTTTTTTTTCAGAAAAACCTATTATTGTAGAATAATGGTCAGTTATGGTTGAAGTAAAAACAAGAGCTATGGATTTTAATTGAGATCTTAACATAATTGACTGCAAATAAGTTACTTGTGAGCATTTGGTGGACTAGTACTGGTGTCGTTCACTACAGCTTTCTTAAATCTGGCCAGACGATTACGGCAGATGTCTATTGTCAGCAACTGCAAACCATGATGGAAAATCTAGCTGCTAAACTCGCTCTAGGTCACTGCTGCTTCATGATAATGCTAGACCACACACTTCACAACAGATGGCTACCAAATTAGAGGAGCTTCAATTGGAATGTCTAAGATATCCATCGTACTCTCAGGACCTTGCTCCAACAGATTACCATTTTTTTCGAAATTTGGATAACTTCTTGCAAGGGAAAAAATTCAACTCCGATGGGGCAGTCCAAACCGCCTTCAAAGATTTTATTGATTCCCGTCCAAATGTTTTTTTTTTAATAAAGGGATCGATGAACTTGTAAGATGGCAAAAGTGCATAGATAGCAATGGTACATACTTTGATTAAATAAATATATTATATTAAAAAAATATCGACATTATGTTCCTCCCATACAAAACGCCAATTTCATATGAAAGGACCTAATATTATGGATAGGTCAGTAGGTAGATCATTTATCAGCTGTGGACTGTCAGTGTTACTGCCGTTGCGTATTTATATTTAACAAACAGTTGTTATCTCAACTTTAGCACTACAAACTTTTATTTACGTTATTTTATACTCTTTGTCGAGCCCGTTTATACACAAAGACTTTTTTGGTTTATTATATTTTGTTATTTCACTATTAAATCTTTCGAACAGAAACGGATTGTGTTAATATATATGGATTTACTCAGAATTCCGAGGAGAATATTTAGTGTGTCCCTTTTAACTTCTAATCCGCTTAGCGCGCAGAGCCTAAAATTTCAGAATATACAGAAAAGTTATAGACCTTCTTCTTCTTCGATGGCTCTACAGCCCATATCGAGCCTTGGCCTCCATGAGTCTTCACCTCCAACCTCTCCTGTCTCCCGCCTCGGCCTTCCAATCCGTTTCCTAGAGCAGTTCACGAAGCATGGCCCACTGCTCATTGTACGCCATCACGCATCATTAACCCCTGCACACATGGCGATGGCTTTTAGTGGGCCATCATCGACCAGTGTGTATTCGCAGCTTAAAACATCTAACAAGAAATATGTATATATATATATATATAAGTTTCCGGAGATATGGTGAGACATGTGCTCTGCGAGGAATTCAGGGCATTAATTTATTATATCACTAGTAAATAATTACAAGTTAGGTATAGCTAAACTTATACTGTTAAATCAATTAATTATTATGCAGCTACTTAACCTACCTATTCGTTCTAAATAATCATCAAAAAGGGAAGCGTATCGTCTAAAAAATTCTTCAACTCCTGTGTACGTATCAGTTCTCGAGTTTTTTCCAGATCCATGAGTCTCGGTCCATCTACATGTAGCGTCACCTAGGTATCGAATCACTAAATCTGAAATTAATAAAAAATCATACAGTAATTAAGTATTTTAATAAAGATTTCCTTGAATATGAAATCCATATAGTTGTCGCCAAATATCTTGAACTTTTAGCCGAGAAGGGGGGGCGATTTCACGCAACCGGAGGCTCATCCAAGATGTTTGGCGAAAATTATACTGTCCAATAAGATCTTTCCAATTTCCGTGTGAAAATGTTTATAGGTAATTTCTTTTTTACATTATTTGCATTTTTTCGTTTTAATGTGTTTTGAATATGATTCTTAAAATGCCCCAGCTTTTCAGTGTATTTTTACGACAGGTTTTGGTTAAAATTACAAAAACTCTCTTGAGCGAGTTTCACGAATTTATACCTATTATGAGCAAATCAAATACAGATTTCTGTCACAGTAAAAAGATCTATTCGCATTTTCAGAAAGTTCATAATTGTCAATTTTTTAAAGAGAATTTAGAGACGTGAATTGCCGCTGAATGAATCACGACGCTTGTAGTTCGCTCCTCATATTTTTTGTGTTTTTGATGTTTTAAGTGGTGCAAAAACTTATATTTTGTGTTAATTTTTGTTTAAATGCTTATGTGAACATATCTTAGTTAAAATATTGTCCCCACGTAACCGGTGAGTTCGTTCCATTTTTATTTATTTTTTTTTTTTTTGTAAGTGTGTCAAAACAATTGCTTAGTGGAGGTAGGTAAGCAAACAATTTGCCGGCGCTTCATGCGCTGTGCTAGCGAAATGTTACCTAGTAACGTTGTTGCCAAGTCAACAGATAACAATGTATTAGAATGTACGCCATCAAAACAAACTCGTAAGGCCCAGTCCACACCGATAGATCATGATAATACATTATTGGATAGTTCAGTATCCAAAAAATTCAAACCAAACATAAACCCCTCAGTACACCAAGAGAATTCTTTACTGTATAATGAATCCTCTCTTTCCCCATTTATTGTACATGTACAAAAGAAAGTAGCGGGAGAAAGTCTTCAAATACAGGCTATCTCATTCGGTTCGTTTATCTACAAAAATAAAATTGATAATATAAAAAAAATCAAGCCGTTGGGTAAACGCACAATTGCAATCGAATTCAAAAATTATTTAGCAGCAAATACTTTTCTTAATAACAAAATTTTAGAACAAAACAACTACTTAGCATTTATACCTTCCTTTCACGTAACTCGTCTTGGAGTTGTAAAAGATATACCTACATCTCTTTCTGACGAGGAAATATTAAGTAATTTGGAAGTCCCTCCGGGATTCGGAAAAATAATAAAAATTCGAAGGCTTAACTACAGAGACCGTAAAATTGAAATCCCGACATGGAAACCATCTCAAACTGTTGTGGTCACAATCGAAGGGCAAAAACTCCCATCACACCTTTACCTCTTTTACAATCGTCTACCAGTAGAAACTTACATATTCCCTACTATTCAATGTCATCAATGTTTAAGATACGGACACACTAAAACTAACTGCAAATCTGCAGCACCTAGGTGTTTTAAATGCACTTTACATCATCTTGGAAACACATGTAATGTAACTCAAGAAAATACTATTTGTGTTCATTGCTCGGGAAATCACCAGGCTATCGATATAAATTGCCCAGAATTGACAAGACAGAGGAACATTAAGACCGCACATGCACTGGGGATTTTTAGCGAGTTGAACCCAGTTGTACCCCACTTCCCCGCGCATGCCGCTGTAACAGTGCCCGTTCCTAACTGTGTTCCTAACCGACTCACGCGCTCGCCACTACGTAGGTACATATCGTAGCGTGAGTATGTACGTTCACCAAAGTACCTACCTAGGTACCTATATTTGGTACATACCAACCTGTTGCATTATTTCTATTTTTCTATTGACAATAACACGATATTTTTCCTCTGTTTTGTATTGATCTTGTTTTATAATTATTTATTCACAGGTTTTTTTTTCGAGATATTATATATGTACTTACTAATATCTTATAAATAGGTGATATTTCTGGTCATTCACTCCAAAGTAATTAATCATTATATATATAGTTATTAATCTTAGATCGGCAAACTTTTGCTGTAAAAGGGACAAATTAATATTTTATAAATATTTTTGAAATACAGTATTTTGTCTATATGTGAATCTTGGGAGCCGCTGGATGCCGATCAATATTTAAATATTATTATAACATTACATAAAATTATAATCATCGCGAAATGAAATTAATAAACGTTTCAATAAATAGATCAACACAAACACCTTACAAAATTACGTAGGTTTTGATTATAAAATTCATGACATTACATAACATTATAATCATCGCGAAATGAAATTAATAAACGTTTCAATAAATAGATCAACACAAACACCTTACAAAATTACGTAGGTTTTGATTATAAAATTCATGACATTACATAACATTATAATCATCGCGAAATGAAATTAATAAACGTTTCAATAAATAGATCAACACAAACACCTTACAAAATTACGTAGGTTTTGATTATAAAATTCATGACATTACATAACATTATAATCATCGTGAAATGGAATAAATAAACGTTTCAATAAATAGATCAACACAAACACCTTACAAAATTACGTAGGTTTTGATTATAAAATTCATGACATTACATAACATTATAATCATCGTGAAATGGAATAAATAAACGTTTCAATAAATAGATCAACACAACACCTTACAAAATTACGTAGGTTTTGATTATAAAATTCATGACATTACATAACATTATAATCATCGTGAAATGGAATAAATAAACGTTTCAATAAATAGATCAACACAAACACCTTACTAAATTACGTAGGTTTTGATTATAAAATTCATGACATTACATAACATTATAATCATCGTGAAATGGAATAAATAAACGTTTCAATAAATAGATCAACACAAACACCTTACTAAATTACGTAGGTTTTGATTATAAAATTCATGACATTACATAACATTATAATCATCGTGAAATGGAATAAATAAACGTTTCAATAAATAGATCAACAAAAACACCTTACTAAATTACGTAGGTTTTGATTATAAAATTCATGACATTACATAACATTATAATCATCGTGAAATGGAATAAATAAACGTTTCAATAAATAGATCAACACAAACACCTTACAAAATTACGTAGGTACCTGATTAAATTCATGACAACACATAAAATTATACCTAATCATCAAGTCAACTGTGTCTCCACCGGGATTCGAACCCGGGACCTTTGATTCAGATACCTAACACAATTAAAAACTGTGTTTCCACCGGAATTCGAACCCGGGACCTTTGGTTCAGATACCTAACACAATTAAAAACTGTGTTTCCACCGGGATTTCAACCCGGGACCTTTGGTTCAGATACCTAACACAATTAAAAACTGTGTTTCCACCGGGATTCGTACCCGGGACCTTTGTTTCAGATACCTAACACAATTAAAAACTGTGTCTCCACCAGGAATTGAACCCGGGACCATTGATTCATATACCTAACATAATTAAAAACTGTGTTTCCACCGGGATTCGAACCCGGGACCTTTGGTTCAGATACCTAACACAATTAAAAACTGTGTCTCCACCAGGAATTGAACCCGGGACCATTGATTCAGATACCTAACATAATTAAAAACTGTGTTTCCACCGGGATTCGAACCCGGGACCTTTGGTTCAGATACCTAACACAATTAAAAACTGTGACTCCACCGGGAATTGAACCCGGGACTTTTGGTTCAGATACCTAACACAATTAAAAACTGTGTCTCCAACGGGAATTGAACCCGGGACCTTTGGTTCAAATACCTAACACAATTTAAAACTGTATCTTCACCTGGAATTGAACCTGGGACCTTTGGTTCAGATACCTAACACAACTAAAAACTGTGTCTCCAACGGGAATTGAACACGGGACCTTTGGTTCAAATACCTAACACAATTTAAAACTGTGTCTTCACCGGGAATTGAACCTGGGATCTTTGGATCAGATACCTTACACAAATTAAAACTGTTATTCCACCGGGAATCGAACCCGGGATCTTTGGTTCAGATACCTAACACAAATATGTGCCGACCGCTGTGGCACAGTTGGTAAGCCGTTCGGTTTCTGTGCGGGCGTCCTGTGAATCCGAGACGTCAAAATGTGAATCCGAGGATCTTGCAAGCCGATGGATGCCGACCCATAGTATAAATAATATAATCATCGAGAAATTAATAAACATGTCAATAGATATGTATATAGAATATGTATGTAGATCAATAGAAACACCTTAGAAAATTAAAAAATTACGTAGTTATCTAATAATAAAACTTAATTCAATATTATAACATCACATAAAATAATAATAATCGTAAATGAAATTTATAAACATTTCAATAAATTAGATCAATACAAACACCTTTGAAAATTACAATTTTCGTGAAATGAAATTGATAAACATGTAGATATGTATGTATGTACAATATGTATATAGATCAATACAAACACCTTAGAAAATTATGTAGTTATCTAATAATAAAACTTTATTCAATATTATAACATCACATAAAATAATAATAATCGTAAATGAAATTTATAAAAATTTCAATAAATTAGACCTAATAATAAATTAAATACAATATAATAAACGTCACATGGATGAATGAAGAATGTTGACAGTCTGTTCTGGGTCAGCACTAGTTTAAAAATTCCCATGGTTATTCTACGATCATAAAATAGATATTTCTATATTTATTTATTCACAAATTACACAGGACAAACGAGAACCAAGTCAAGAGAGCAAGTCTTGTCAAACGGTGGATTCAAAACCCTCATGATTACCCATATATCATGGATATAATTGTCTTATTGATATATAATTATTCATAAGATAATTATATCCATGATATGGGTGGTCATGAGGGTTTTTTTCCACCGTTTGACCAGACTCGCCCCCCTGGATGCAATACAATTATACAAAATAAAATACACATGATTTATTCTAATTCCCTAATGGGCATATTTCTAGTATGTCTGGGGTCACAAATTTCCGGTAACAAACACTTCATATTATATAAATTAATATATGCGTCATCTTTTTCAATTAATTCCACTTTTAAATCTTTGCCGACCCCAGACTAAACGGCAAATATACATATTTTTCTTCCAGTAACGTGTAGTTGACCTTGGACCTGAATATACCATGGATGATTTTTGTTGACTGCGAGACCAGATCGTGTGTTCATCCAAAAATTTACTTTTTTACTTTTTATTGCCTCTTCCAATGATGTTTTGTAAGCGGAAATAGGACATTTGATCTCCACTATTTTATCTTCTCCAATCAGGCCATCGGGTGTTGCTCCGAGAAAAGGATTTTCCCCGTCAATAAAAAGGCCACAAGGTTCTATTTTGCAACATAGTTGCTGTCCCAAATGCTCTATTGCAATTCTTTCATTTTGTATTCCGTGTCTTATTGACGGTACATGGCTGATATCTTTCTTATAAAGAATATTTTTTACCAAGTTTTTTACGATAGTTGCTGCTCTTCTTTTTACTATTTTGTAAAAATTAGAAGCTGTAATAAGCCTTCTTCTCAACTCCAACCATTGACTGGAATCTCTCTGCAAAATAGTAATTCTTTCTATTTTATGCCTTTCTTCGTGTGTTCGCGGCAGGTCTTTCAATTACACGACATAATATCACAATCCTATTGAGAATCAACTAATGATCGACGTCGTCTTCTGCAACAAGAATGTTTTTTTTTAAATATTTATATACTCATAATAATAAATACCAATAATACATAATACCTAGAATCTGCATATAAATAAATAAGATCTCGTACTAGAATAAAAAATAATACTCAATAAATACTTCCCTTGGAACAGTTGGTTGACCATTTGGTGCGAGCGTACTGGGTTCGATCCCCAGCAGAGGAGAAATGTATTTAAATTAATTTCTCACGCTAATATTGCTTCTCCTGGCTGGAAACACTGGTTAGTTGAAAGAAATTGCCATATGGCAATAAACTCGCTACATACGCAGGGTGCAAGGAAGTGTTTATTATTATTATTTCCTATAAAAATAAAAAATAATAATGAACACTTCCTTGCATCCTGCGCAAGTGGTGAGTTTATTACCGTATGGCAATTTCTTCTAACTAACCAGTGTTTCCAGTCCAGAGAAGCAATATTTGCACGAGAAATAAATTTCTCCTCTGCTGGGAATCGAACCCAGGATGCCCACACAGAAACCGAACGGCTTACCAACTGTGCCACGGCGGTCGGCCTATAATATTATACAATAATACTAAATATCAATTTATACTATAATACTAAACGCCTATGATTGGTTGGAAGAAATTGCGTAATGGCAATAAGCCCGCTAGTGAGCAATTTTTTTTTTATAATATGTACAAAAAGAAAAATAAGTAAATAAAAATATAATATTAAATTTCAATATTAAATACCTATAATACTCACTAATAATAATAAATTATTACTACTTTCAATAATTGTTATACTCTTTATCTAGGTATGACAATTGCAAAAAAGTAGGTACATACCTCATGATGTCATTCATATGTTTAGCGGATTTCTTCCGACTCGTGGTAAGCTTAGGTATCTTCTTATTTTTTGCCATGTTTTGCGCGAGAGTAGTAATAATTGACGCGTAAACGAGTAACACACCCTTCCCGTTCAAATGTTACACTCATACTGAAGTAGAAGCAGCGGGGTTCGTCCCGCCATACATTTTGTACGACTTGACTAGCGCGAACTGGAACGACGTAAGTCGCAATATGAATAATACCTTTTTTTCAAAAATCAGGACATAAATTAAAAAATATAAAACTGTCAATGTGTTGACATCATACTTAACAATATTTTAGCTGAATTATAGTTTTACATCTAATAAATTAAACGGATAACGTAGGAATCCTTCAAATTTCGGGGGAAATTTCGGATTTTTTTTTTATCGAGAGAATTTTCAAATATTATGATTCTGGAACCGTCAAATTGTAGACACAACTATGAATTATACTTGTCTTTAGTTTCAAAACGATAGTGTTGGTATTGGCTGAGTAGATTAGGAATCGCTAATGCAACTATTCTCTCGGGAGTACCAGTCTCCCCTTAAGAAAGTAATGGCTGACCAAAGTATATCGTATATCGAAGCAGCTGGAATGTTTCCCTCCGTGAAAATATCATACTCAGAAAAAACGAAAGCTGTCAACAATTCAAACAAAATTGAAACACAAAATAATTTCACGCCTAAATGGAGGGTAATCACCCCTTCAAACAAAAATAATCTTAAAAAACATGGTAATACCCCCCCTTACTTGGATAAAAAACAAATCAACTCATTTTTAATTGCACCAAATGGAAACCATCCAGTACCTAAAAATGGATGTGCTCTCCCGTTAACAAATGAAACTACCCCAGATACAATAATACCTGAAGACATTAATTATAGTCGTAAAGAAATAATTCTAAATTGCATATACAATATGATCCATGAACTCCTTACCACAGGACACTATATCTCAGTACCGTCCAACGATGCACTTATTAATAACACCTTACAAAATACTGTCAATATACTCAATAACAACCTAAATAAAGAAGATATCGATTCAAACTCTATCACAGAAACAAATTAGACCTTAAACTTGTAACTCGCACAATAATTCCCTGTATAATCTTTCATACAAAATGGCCTTAAATATTGCCCAGTGGAACTGCAGAAGTGCAATACCTAATAAAGACTCTATTTTAAAATTGCTATCCGAGAACCAGGTTCAAATAGCGGCACTATCTGAAACCTGGCTCCGCGATGAAAAAACATTCAAAATTCCCGGCTACCAATGCCTAAAAGATAATAGACATGATGGCAAAGGTGGAGTTGCGTTATTAATAAAAGACACATTTTTCTTTAACCAGATAAATTTAAAACCAATAAATTGTCCATCACAAGTTGTTGCTGCGGAAATAGACGGTACAACTTTTGTCTCAATTTATATTTCTCCTAATTTCCAACCCACCAAAAATATTTTAAGAACCATAATTTCTCGAATAAAACATCCCTTTATAATTATGGGAGATTTTAATGCTCACCATAACATGTGGGGTTCATCATCATGCACAAAATTAGGTAGAATTATAGTTGATCTGCTAAATGAGTTGAATCTTTGCATTATTAACGACGGATCACCGACACGTATCCCTGTGCCAAATCAACGAATCAGCGCAGTAGATTTAACAATATGTAGTCCCGATATTGCTCCATACTTGAATTGGAAAATACTTTCTGACCCATTCAATAGTGATCATCTTCCAATAATTTTGCATTATTCACAACCGTCATACAGATACATATATACCTCTCATATTGAAAACTCAAAATCCAAAAGAAACAACAAATTCGATAAAAATGTTTGTAATTTTGGAAAAGCTAATTGGCCAGGATATAATCATTACACCAACAACCCCAATATAACATTTACTCCCCCCTCAATAGAAAACCTACAAGAATGCTACGATGAATTTATTAAAAAGATTGAAATATCAGAAAAATTTATACCTAAAAAGAATCCCAAATTCAAAAAGTATCCCTTACCTCCTCCTTGGTGGGACTCAGCGTGCGAAGAACATTCGTCAATTAGGAAGCAAGCATATAAAGACTACAAGCATAACATGACACTTGAAAATTTCTTGTATATTAAAAATGTTCAAGCTAAAGTCAAACGGTTCCTCAAAAACAAGAAAAGAAAAGGGTGGAAAGACTTCTGCACATCACTTAGTATCCAAGTTCCAATTTCAGAAGTTTGGAATAATATCAGAAAATTTCGTGGCTCATACAAAACCCCATCTTCTAAATCATGCCCTAAACTATGGTCAGAAGATTTCTTAAATAAAATGGCCCCACCGTATGCTGTTAACATCGATGAAATCTCGTTACAATATTCACATACTAGCAGTAACTGGCTAGATGCCCCATTCCAAATAGACGAATTAAAATCAGTCTTACAAGTGGTAAAAAATACTTCACCTGGAATAGACGGGATCCCATATATTATCTTACATAATAGTAGCGACAAAATTCTTGAATATCTCTTAAAATTAATAAACATAATGTTCGATACTGGGGTTATCCCAGAATCTTGGAAAACTCAACTTATTATCCCAATTTTGAAACCACTAAAGGACCCTAATTCAGGTGTCAACTACAGACCAATAGCATTATCATCAACTCTGCTTAAATTAACAGAACATATTATAAAAAGACGAATTGATTGGTTCGTTGAAAACAAAAATATTTTGCCGTACAATATGTTTGGCTTCAGAAAAAAAAAATCCTCAGTAGAAAGTGTAGCCAATTTAACAACGGATATTCTTTTAGCTTTCTCTAGACAAGAACAGGTCATAGGAGTAAGCTTAGATATCACAAGTGCATATGATAATGTGCTTCTCTCCCTTCTTAAATCTAAACTTCTCCGAATTGGAATCCCCCTAAAATTAGCCATCTTCATAATGAATATTCTCCTGGATAGAAAAATCATTCTCGACATTCGAGGAATTGATACTCAAGAAAGAAAAGTCGACAGAGGCTTGCCACAGGGGTCAGTCCTTAGCCCTATCCTCTTCAATATTTATATTCACGAGATTTTTCATGTACTGTTACCCTCGGCACAGTTACTGATATATGCAGACGATTTTTTTATTTATGTATCAGGGAAAAAAATCCAACAAATGGAGAACATTATGAATAATACTCTCAAAAATATTTCTTCGTGGTTATCTGAAAATGGCCTGAATACCAGTCCTCCCAAATGTAAAGCCATTATGTTTACAAAAAAACGCTCTATACCACATATAAAAATTCAACTAAATGACATTATCCTCCCTGTCTCTTCGGAATTAAGATTTCTTGGTATCACTTTGGATTCCAGACTATCTTGGAACTCTCAAGTTACACATATCATTAACAAATGCCAGTCTGGACTAAATGCAATGCGAGCTGTAACCCGTACTTGGTGGGGAGGTCACCCTTCTGTTCTACGTTTAATGTATATATCATACGTTCGCAGTCAAATCGATTATGGAGCGTTTTTACTTAGTCCAATTTCCAAGAAAAATTTACAACGCTTAGATAGAATACAATTTGAAGGTCTGTGACTTATATTAGGCGCTATGAAATCGACACCGGTATGTGCACTCCAGGTGGAAGCCGTGGACCCACCACTTGAGCTGAGAAAACAGTATCTGTCAGATAAATTTGTTTTAAAATGCAATATTATTAAATTCCACCCTCTAATTAGAAAAATCGCTATGCTTAAAATATTCACAAATCTATCACCATTTTGGAAACATAAAATCTCCCCTCCTCTTGTAAATAGCCTCACCTTTTTAGACCAATACCCATCGGATTTCATTAAATCTGAGACACTCCCAGTTTACTCATTACCCTATCAAAATTTAATCGAGCCGCCAAACATAATCCACTCATTAGGAATAACTCCAGATGCTTTTGCATCTAAAAGACTTAAACACGTAATTGAATCCAAATGGAATGACTGGAAAATACTTTATACGGATGGATCAAAAATGGACTGCAAAAGCAATACTGGAGCAGCAGTATTTAGTGATTCAGATAAAGTTGAATTGCTTTTGACTCTCCATAAAGATTCTACAATATTCTCAGCAGAATGTATAGCTATAATAGAGGCTTTGAACTATGCAAATAAAAAACGATTCTTAAAGACATTAATATTGACCGATTCCTTAAGTACACTCGAAAAACTCTCTAAATCCCCTATTTTGTATAGTGATGACCACTACTGTATAGATATATGGAAAAAAAATAAAGAAATATGCAACCAAAACAGAAAACTTTGTCTGGCATGGATACCAAGTCACTGTGGTATACCAGGAAATGAGAAAGCGGATGAATTGGCTAAGAGAGCAACATATGGAAACACACGGACACATCCCAATATTACACAAAACGATCTCCTACCAATCGCAAAATACCGTCTGATGAATAAATGGCAGTTATATTGGGACACAAGCTCACTGAAAAAGGGTAGACTTTACAAAACGACCCAACAAACAATTGTCAATAAGCCATGGTTCCATGATAAAGCTTTTGACAAACATTCCATCAGCGTTATGTGTCGTATCCGCATGGGACACTGTTGTACCAGAGAGCATTTAAAAAAATAGGGATCATTGATAGCAGTCTCTGCGAATGTATGATTGGTGATGAGACACTGGATCATTTGTTTCTTGAATGCCCCATAAACGATAGGTATCCGTCCTTTTTTACCGACCTCACAGAGATTGGGGTTCCAATGCCAACAAATGTGAGGACATTGTTGAGCTACAATTCCAGGCAGGTAAACATTTTGCTCAAAAAATTCATCAAAATTAATGACATTAAAATATAACTCTGTTCATAAAATTTAAATTGATCGAAGTAAAATAAATATACAAAAATAATTTAGGTTTCTCTATTTTGACAGTTTAATATTTTAACTTAGATGGCTGAGAACACTCTTAACGGGTGAAGAGCCAACAAAAAAAAAAAGAGAATTTATTTTTCTCTTAATAAATCGACAGTATTAACTTTAGTCCCGTGTGAGAGAATTGTATGGAGTAGCGGCCTTTTTGCGTGGTTTTTCTAATTTTAGTCAACATGGACGTAGGTATGAACATAAAAGTCGGAGTAGAAAAATTAATATATGTGTATTTTTATTTTATTTGGAAACACACATTAGAGGATCAATTAAAATATGTAATTAAGTTAGTGTATGTCCGTGTCCCGTCCCTCCCCCCGTTATAACTTTTGATCCACTTGATGCACAAAGCCCAAAATAGTGATATTTATTAGGTTTTATAGTTTGGTACGTACTCTTCGACTACACATACTATCGCCATCGACAGGTGGATCTTATGTGTTACCTGCAACTAGTTTTATATACCTACACCTATGTAATATTACTAGCGCAAAGTGCAATTTTGTTTTTTTCCTTGGTTGGTGGTAATTATTTACAAATGGCCTAAGTCGCCAATTTTGTTATTTTTTGTCTATAGATAGATAATTTTATACAGATTACGGGGAAAATATTATTTTTTACGAGAAACGCCTAGAAAAATTATAAAAAAATATATTAAATTACGAAAAATGTATGAGGAAATTCACATAAATGTCCGATTTCACGACACCTATCGCCGAGTTTGCTAATAACTATTTTCTCATATACACGCCAAATTAAAAACAGTAATTTTATTAATTCACAATTTACACATAAAATACATATAGGTAATATCTATAAACATTCGATTTAAATGATAAAAAATAGAAAAAAATATAACTATATTCTTATTTTTAACGTTTATTAAGTCAATACGTCAACCGCAACAGTAAACTGAATATTAAACCACAAATAAATACATACATACATACCATCACGCCATGTCCCTCACGGGGTAGGCAGAGGGAACCGAACGCCACATTTTACTATCTTGACACACATTCATCGCCTAATCAAAATTCATACAACGTCTTATACACGTTCGTCTGTTGTTCACGCTTCTTACATTTCCATCTTTCAGAATATCGTTTACATGGTCGTGCCATCCTTTTCATGGGCGCCCCCGACCTCTTATTCCATTCCTGTCAGCTTTGTATATTTTCTTCGTCAGGCGTTCTTCATTCATTCTCCCCAAGTGGCCAAACCATCTCAATGGTTTAAATAAAATAAATAACTATGGTTCAAATAAACTAACTAAATACAAAACAACAAACCTATTCATACCAAGAGTTTGTATGGAATTGATTAGTTAGGTTTGCATGTAGACATTATTACGACTCGCGTGAGCGAGTTGCATTGTATACTGGTTTATAATATCGTAAAAAAAACAATAATATTGCGTGTGAATATCAATTCAACTGTTTTTCAATTTGGTTAGGTTGAGTTAGCATGGTGTTTCCCTATATACAGTCAATTTTCACTCAATATGTATATAATAATTACCAAATTATACATTGAGTGAAAGAATGTATAATTCGACTTCATATTAACATCATATGTGTAAAGTGTAAAGACCTAGAGCTGATTAGTTTTCCATAGATATTCGTTAATTTCTTCTCTATGATTTCATCCGTCCACATTTTCAAAAAACTCTCACGGTCTGGAAAATCGCGGTACTGTTTGAAATTATGATACGACAAAAATACACTCATCAAAAATGCATTCAAGGATTGTCATAATTTAAAGAAAACAATCTATGGTTTTCCATATCAATGTGAAATAAATTTCATATTTGTATGAAAAATGTATATAACAGAAGTAAATATGTAGCTTCTGTAAGGGAAAATTGAGTGATCAACTTAATATTGATATCGTATGTGTCTCTATAGACAAGTGTATTTTTTAATCTCTACTTCTATCTTCCTCAAGGGGTAGGCAGTGAGAATGCATACAATGATTTCCGTGACAATGTTTTTGAATGTATGGTGTATTGTGAAAATTTTGTCCCCTGGGAATCTTATATTTGTTTAAGAATTTAATAGAAATGTACTTAGAGACTGTCAACCTTTCAAGAAGAAAAAATGAACGCTTACTATGGTTTGGAGAGTTAAGTGTTGGCCACAACCCACTCGTTTTTTTTTTAAATTCTTTTAGGCGTTTCCCGGGAAAATTAATATTTTTCCCGTAATTTGTATAATTTCATCTATCTTTAGACAAAAAAATCAACATAATTGGCATTATAGGCCATTTGTAAACAATTACACGTGTTTTAAACTTTTATGAATTTAAAGTTATTTTAAAAACATTCCACATTCGTATAATATAGGTACATACCTTGAAAACTCTTTTCTTTTACTAGATTTAATTTAATGAAACCACTAACAGTGTCACCCGGATAAAATAAACGACCATGTCTGTCATATTCTATACTACAATATTTACTGAACACCATTATTAATTTTCACTAACATTTGCGGCAAATAAAACAAAATATAATTAGACATTTGTACGCATAACCTAACTTTTTCCACTCACAATACCAGACAAGGCCGCGAGTCGAACCGAACTGACAATGTGAACGTCACTCACGAGTGAACCATTTCGGCATTTCATTTCATATGAAGACTAGCGTTACACTTCACACATCACTCCCAGCCCCAAGCGTGTTCAGTTCGTATTGAATAAATTGAAAAAAAATATATTATGGTCAAAGATCTTGATAGTTGTGATTATTTATTTATATAATTTAATAGACTGTCTTGTCCCTGACCTACGAGCTCATTGGTTTAAAAGTAAAGTTTAAAACATTAATTAGCAGGCAAAATGATAACTACATCCATACATACTGATCTCGGTAGAAAAAAAACTTACATAATATCTGAAGAATTTGCAAACAATAATTGATATAATGTTGTCGGCCTTCGTGGCTCAGATTCTTAGATACCTGACTCCTGAACCAAATGTCCCGGGTTCGATTGAAGCACAGTTTTTAATTATGTTTTCAGTCTGGATCCGTGAATCTTGTTATTGGGCTGGTGTTAAATTAATATTTTACATAGTACCTGTTAAGTTTTCCAAAAACAAATTAGAAATAATATAGGCTTAGATTATATATGATACAGATACCTAGTCAGCGCAATGAATGTATGCCAACTAAAACTACGCTGAAACAGACGAATTTCACTCGCCCGGCCGTATACGTACACTTACCGATACGCACACCTACATAATACGTAGACCAACTGATCTACCGCCTCACACACACATGTAAAAAAAACTTGGCATACATTTGAATTCGAAATTTGTACTACATGCGGCTTCTGTACATTATAATTCTATGAATATAGGTAAGTTTTTCAAATTAGATAAACCAAATTTGAGTCCCGTGTGAAATAATATTGTGGGGAGTCTTTCAATTGCAAGGCATTTCCAACACAGTCAAAAACAAGCATTAATTAAATATTAAAAACGCTCCCCTGTATTTTTTTTTGCACTTATCACTTCTGTGAACTATACCATTGATTTGGTACTATTAATTTTTACATAATATATTTCGAAACATTTGTAGCTGCAGTGCCCCACTAGGCAAAAAAATCCTGTGCCGAGGCTAAAGCTTTTTGAAATAATGATACTGTAAATAATCAATGCATCTTATTCTTCTTCTTCGATGGCCCTATATCCCATTTCGAACTTTGGTCCAAATCAACCTTCGCCTACATCTCCGTCCTTCAATTCTGTGTTCATAACAGCTGGGTTGCTTCCTTCCTAACTTCATCCTCCCACCGTAGCCTCAGCCTATCCAGACCTCCTATCGGATGTCCTTCCAGAATCCTTTTGTGTATTCGCGATGACGGCATTCCCTGGACATGTCCAGCCCACCTGAGTATATCCAGTATACTCAATCTAAATAGTGAATGCTAATAATAACGACATTGACAGTTGGATTTATTACAATTAGTTACATATAGATGCAGAATCGTTTATATACAATCACAATTTAGAAGCAATTGTAATCCTTTCAATTATTCCATTTTATCTCCTCAAATTTTTGGTTCCTTTAGTATACATAGAACCAAAATTTGAATATTTTTAATGTTTTATTTTCTTATACTTAGCCTAAACGTCATATTATGGTGTGATGTTCTGGGTGAAGGCGGCTGACACTAAAAGAGTTTTTATATTGCAAAAGCGAGCAGTTGGGTTTATTCTTGATTTGCGCCCAAGAGGTTATTGCCGTGAATACATTAAAAAACGAAGCATACTCACATTAGCTGGCGCCCACATTCAAGAATACCTTACCTATGCTCGACGCAATTATGAAGAACACTCCCCTCCCTGAACTCGGAATATCATCGGTATAATACGCAAGGTACAAACAACATTCAGACCTGCAGACTTCCAAAGATCGCAAATAGCTTTGTGGGACAGATTATTAAGCTGTTTAATAAACTGCCACCTCACATACGGTCTTTGAAAGTAGGTGGCTTTGAGAGAGATACAAAAAAAGTATCTCATCGAAAAATCATTTTATACAACTGAAGAAATACTAAATGAAAGTCATTTCAATAAGCATGGAATTTTTCCCTTTGTTTATTATTCATATATTTTTTATTTATAATCAGTGCCGGCTATGGAGGATAAACCAATACAAATAAAATGTAATTGCTTAATAAGTAATTCAACTGTCGATTTGTTCAAGAGAATTTATTTCTCTTAACATATCGACAAAGTATCAAGCCTAGATACGTGAGTTTTGTATACCAGATCTATATTTTTCACAGTTATTTCAACTTTGAAGTCAAAAATCACCAATTTAGAGGCTTCATAGCATATATGTTTCATACATAGATTTACTACAAAACTTTTATTCTTAGTATTTTAAATATTTGTTTCAGTTAGGGGTTATCAACTTTTGAATTTTTACTTTATTTTTCCATATATCTCAAAAACCATAAAAGCTAGAACGCTGAAAATTTGTATGAATATAGACAAATATAAAATCTCCAATTTAATTTTTCAAAAAGTTACAGAGTTTTTCAAACATTTTTTATTAAAAAAAACATTTTTTTATGATGAATTTATGTGTTTAACTGCCTATATTTCCAAAGTTTTCAAAAATATCGAAAAAACCCAAAACACCCCAACTAGATTTGAAGAATTTAATTTTCTATAAAAAAATATAAATATTATTATTACATCTCAAACTTTTTGTAACAATTTTTATAAAAAATTAATTTAGTGACGGCATCGTTTCATACAATTTGTAAGGCAGTTATACACTACACAATATCTACGGGGACTTAATAGTTTGATAGTTATACTTAATCTTCAAACATACATACATACATACCATCATGCTGTTTTCATATTCTGGGTAGGACAAAAAGACTGATCTCCATACTATCCTATCCTGACATACATACCTACATTTTTTTTATATAGAAATCAAAATATCTTAAAAAATGTTTATAAATTTGTGTTTATGTATTTATAGTTTGGTACATATTCTTCAATTATACATACTATCTCCATCAATAGTTGGATCTCATGTGTTACATGCAACTAGTACATACTATCGCCATCGACTGTTGGATCGCATGTGTTACATGCAACTAGTACATATTATCGCCATCGACTGTTGGATCTCATGTTGTACATGCAACTATAGTATCAAAACTGTTAAGCTCCATCGATATGTGATGAAGATGGTTTATTATTCTGGTCTTTCAACTGCATACCAGCTAATAATATCAGAGATTCTTCGTACGTTGGCGGAGCTGAAACAAAAAATGTTACTTTTGAAAAATTGATATTCCGATTACTGTGAAATATTATTTTTTTCTCTTGTGGATGTGAAGGTTTCTCTTGTCTTGTGGATGTGACCTATAGTGGGATAAGATAAAAACTGCTGGCGTTCGGTTACATGATGTTTATTAGTACGACTGGTCCGAGAGAACGTTAAATGAGAACTGGAGGGCAAGTCTGAAGAAATCGAAACCCTCGTGATTACCCATATCATGGATATAATTATCATATGGAGTTCTATGACATCTAAAGATATTATAGAACTCCATATGATAATTATATCCATGATATGGGTAATCACGAGGGTTTTGATTTCGCCGGTTGGACCAGACTTGCCCCCCCCCTGGTTTGAAATAATATTATTAATAAATAACATTCTGAGTATCATATTACAAAGAAAGATATATTGAAATGGTACAAAGAAAACGAGATTTTTATGTTTAATTTTTTTAGTCAGGAAATTGATCAGTTTTGCTGAGATTGAAGTTCAGTTATTAATAGGTTCCTTGGAAAAACACACGAACTTAGCCGTGTACAAAATGATTGGTATGCAATTTTACGAAATAATGAAATTTTACGAAATACATAAAAAATCTGGCTTGTGTAATATTGTAGATACTGTTAATAATAATAATAATAATGAAAACTTCTTTACACCCTGCGCAAGTGGTGAGTTTTATTGCCGTATGGAAATTTCTTCCAACTAACCAGTGCTTCCAGCTCAGAGAAGCAATATTTGTGTGAGAAATGAATTTAAATAAATTTCTCCTCTGCTGGGAATCGAACCCACACGATTTGATATTTGGCAGGAGTATTTTGACACTGTATAATAATATGTTGGAGAAAACACTTAGAGGACACTAGAAAGTAGAACGATTTTCCATGAAACTTAGTGTTTAAAATAATGACTAACATAAAATAGAATGAAAATGTTGATATGAATACTGTTGGTTCTTGTTGAACGAAATTTATTTATTTTAACATTATACAGCTTCACGCCATTATACAAATACACATATAAAAACACTTAAAAATAACACCAACTCCTATTTTTTTTTTTTTAGTACATAGATTCACAATTCACAATAAGGACACAAGTTAACACAATTGACAATTAGGACACAAGTTAATTAATAAAGTTAATAAAACTCAACAAACAATAAAAACAAAATACAATTAGTTATCACAAAAATGATTGTCTGAGAATAATCACTTGTACATAGCTAGGGAATCTGCAAAAATGTCAGTTATATTAGCATATTTATTTACCAATCTATGGAATCTTCTTATTGGGAAATTATAGAAGTAGTTAGTACCGACATTATCACAGTGGTAAGCCAAGCTCTGCCTTGTACCTTTCATCGGAATGTGGTACAATATTGATTGAGTTAAATCTGGCGAGTCATAAACACCCCTTACTATCTTATACAGCATTATTAAATCTGCGATTATTCTTCTGTTGGACAACCTCTGTAACCCAAGCAGTGATAGAGGATAGTCATAATTTAAGTTTTCAAATGATATTTTCAGTTTAAAATTTATAAAACGTAAGAACTTATGTTGGACTTTTTCAACAGTATTTGAGTGGACTGCATATTACGGCGCCCATACCGGAGCATTGGTATTCTACCTGACTCCTACCTAAAGATATAAAAGTACATTTAAAGAGTTAATTGATTTAAGATTCCTAGTTACCCTCAAAATAAAGTCAAGCAATTTTAAAGTTTTATTTGTGGTATTGTCTATGTGAGGTATAAAGGTAAGCCCTTCATCAAATATCACACCAAGATCTCTTATACTTGTTACACGTTCCAGAGATGTATTATTCAATTAGTAATCGTACCAATAGGATTTTTAATCATGTAAAAGCTAATTATTTGACACTTCTTGGCATTCAAGGTTGGACTTCTCAAGTTGATTGTAATGCAAAACGTACTGGTAGCTGCAGGACATCTTCCAGATGAGGAAAAGGTGTCTGAGAGGTAATCTATGAGTGAGTTGATGTAAACGGTGTTGTTGATTTTCGGCTTTGATGGCACAAAAAAATCACCAGGTAGTTTCCAGTATAGCTGGGTTGCTTGCAGCGTGTCGAGCGGTTTTTCGACAATTTTGGAATTGTGTTCCATTATAGTTTGTTGAGGTCGCTTGTTGCTTACGGCATGTCAAGTGAGTGATAGCTTTGGAGTGGTCTACCAGTCTAGCCTGACAAGATTGCTTCTTGCTTACGGCGTGTCAAGTGAGTGACAGCTTTGGAGTGATCATCCAGTATAGCCTGTTGAGGTTGCTTACGGCGCGTCAAGTGAGTCTGACAACTTAGTAAAAATGTTCCAGTTAAGCCTGATGATTGCAGCGTGTCCGTGGTTGTGGATCGGTAAGATTTCTTGCGTGTCAGCAACGATGTGAGTTCTTGTCTGACAGGAGCACGAAGGTTGAGACAATGTCAATATGTAAATGTAAAATATGAAGAAAGAGAATTTCTTGTTTGATGAATATGTGTCAGTAAATCAATAAAATCACGCGATCTATCAACAAAATTCGTTGTTTACTGACTATCAAAGTTATAAATAAGTGAAAATTCAATAAAAATAAAATATACACTACTAACCGTCAACTGATGAGGATGAAGAACTAGGAGGTATTGAAAACCCAATGCCAGGTGGCGTTGTTATTTCTTCGTTCGGAGCACTGGGATTTGTGGACTCATTTAGGTATTTTGATGGATTAACGTTTAAAATTAGATTGCCGAGATTTATGGAAGGTGGATTTGGAGTTATAAACAGGGAGCAAGGATTCTCAATGGCTCCATAAGGATTAACGAAAGGACCGTTCGCAGACTCCCCGCTGACCATTGAATAACATGGCGTAGAAATATTCGGTTCAATTTCTCTAATCAGATTTTCGTCAAGTGGAACCGTTCCTATATTTATAGGAATCTGCGCTATGCAATTTTTATCTGCAGTTGACACTGTTTTAATCTGAAAATTAAAAATAATAATTTAACGAGATAAATACTGTTTGCATTTTTTAATAACATAAATGTAAAAGAAAACGTCCAACTTCTCCACTAAAACTAAGTGTCGCCTATTCAATGCGTGCGTTATGCCAGTATTGCTGTATGGTTGTGAATCCTGGCACCTAACAAAGGCTCAACAAAAAAAAAGCTACTGAGTGTTGAGAATAGATTTTTGCGACAGTTGTTGGGCATTAGGTGGTACCATTTCGTATCCAACGAAGTTGTACCAACCATAACAGCGCAGCAGCCAATCATCTCAGTCGTCCAGAACCGCAGATTGAGCTGGCTTGGCCATGTGCTTCGTATGTTCATGTTCCCCGAGAGTGTTGATTATGTAAGCCTTTTTTACACTCCGGACGGGACGAGAAGGCGAGGCAGGCCAAAACTCACCATCAAGCGAGTATTCTCTGCGGACCTGCATAATGCTGGCTTACGCTGTTAAGAAGCTATCCATCTGGCGCAAGATGGAGGCTTGGAGAAATTTCGTGACGTCCACATGCTCGACACTGAGAGCGAACGTGTATTAAGTAAGTAAATAAATAGTTCTGGAAAAAATAAATTATAAAATAAATTCTATAATTACGAAATCTCAACATGGTTTTGTTACTAATAGATCTACTTTAACAAATCTGTTGTTATATGAAAATTTTATTGTAAATGCTTTTGCTGAAAGAAGTCAGGTAGATTCTATCTACACTGACTTCAGTAAGGCCTTTGATAGGATTTGTCATGGTATATTAATAAATAAATTGGAGAAAATGGGTGTAACGGGCATTTTTTGAGATGGGTCGAGAGTTATTTATCTAAAAGAAAGCTATTTATAAAATTAAATGATGTACACTCTGTGGCTTTTTCTGTGGCTCTGTGGCTCTCATTTGGGACCGGTTTTGTTTATATTATTTATAAATGATATTGTCGATATATTTTCAGGGGTAGAATATGTAATATTTGCGGATGATTTAAAGATATTTAAAAGAATAAAAAGTCATGATGATTGCCTTATATTGCAGGAAAATTTGAACAAGCTATTTGAATGGTGTCAGTGTAACAAACTTTCTCTCAATGCAAATAAGTGTCAAGTAATAAGGTTTTATAAAATAAAAAATCCCCTGGTTTATGATTATGATATAGACTTGATACAATTAACTTCAGTAGATGAAATAAACGATTTAGGTGTCATTTTTGATTCGAAACTTTCTTTTACTTGTCATATTACTAACATAGTAAACAGAGCTGTAAAGATCTTAGGGTTTTTAATACGTATCACAAAAAAGTTTACAGATACATATAGTATTCGCTTGTTATACATATCACTTGTAAGGAGCATTTTGGAATATAATTCAACAATTTGGTCACCATATTACAATAATCAAGTTCAACTAATTGAAAAAGTACAACGCAAATTTCTTAGGTATATAAATTTTAAAATGAACATACCCAGAGAACTAATGGATTATAATCTCACTATGCATTGGACTAATTTAACAAAGTTATCTGACCGTAGAATAATTTTTGATTTAATTACATTACACAAAATGGTACATTCGAGTTTTGACAGCCCTGCTCTTATTGAACAAATTACATACCATGCGCCAAATCGTTCTAACAGGCAAACGGTACCTTTTTACTATTCTAACACACGTACACTGCAACAATATTACTCGCCAATAGCACGGCTTCATTATTTGGGTAATGCATACTCTGGTCTAGGCGATATTTATTACTTGTTATTGACAAAATATAGAAACTTATTGCATCAATATTTCTTGATGCAAAATGTCAATTTTATTTCCCTATAAGATGTTATTATTATTTTATCAATTACTCTTTTATTTTGAATTTATATTTAGTTTCATGGCTTATTTTTCAACTGTTTTTATGTTTCATTCTTTTTTAATGACACTTTTGAATTTACTTTATGCCTAGGTATATAATTTATATATGCTATTTTTGTTTCTTTAAAAAATGTTTAGATATAATATGCAAAAAATGTTCTGGTAGATATTTCGTACATTTATACATCTCTTTTTGTTTTATTTTATAATATTATTGTATGTATGTATTAAACGTGTTTATACTATTTTATTTTGTATGTACTTGTAAAAGGCTATTTAGCCGTTGATGAAAAAAAATAATAAATAAATAAATAAAAGAAAACAATGGATAGATTCGCCAGGTCCACGTTGTCCATCAATCTTACCCATATGTCCATCAATCTTAATTTAAATTTATGTCCATCATGTCCATGTCCATCAATCTTAATTTAAATTTAAATAATTGATTAATCTTACCCATCATCAAAACATAGATGGCCTCATATTTTGACCGATGTGACTTTGCGAGGAGGCTTTGCGGACTTTTTCATACCACAATATTATAGAGATTTACAAAGCTCAGACCAAAGATTCGTTATTTGTTAATGTAGTATACTAGAATTTTGTGTCATAAATAAGTCGATAAAATTGATCAACAAGTCAAGATACTGTTAAATATTGTGATCACATTTTTAGTTATTGGAATAAAAAGTTGTTTTAATATTTTAATTTATATTTTCATTACCTCAATGGAATATTTAATGCTGATGGGACAAACATCAATGCTAATTGATGGGGTAAGAGAATCTGATAGTTTCATTTTCAACATTTGTCTAGACCTTAGGCCCATTTTTACACTTTCGCCGGAACACTCGCAAACATTTTCATACGATATTTTGCAGGATGGTATTGGGTCATAGCATTTGAATGTTGTTGTCTGAAAATATTCAATATTAATAATAAACAATTTTATTTTACAATTTATGTAAAAAAAATACGCAATTAAAAACTATATTTAGGGATGCATTAGGCATGAGTCAACAATGAATTACAAACTAATTATCTCAAAAGAGACGAAGTTGGAGCATACATTTATAGGAAAACTGGTAAATCAGGCATCTACAGGGCCTACAACCCGTCGTCGACTGGCTCGCGTGATCATCTGAATCGCCCGCGCAACGTTAACCCATCACGCCCCTTCACAGACTTCCTCCATTGATTCAAACCTTCGAAAATACCATATTATATGCCGAAAGGCAAATTTCTATCACTTGAAAACATCATCGCCATGTATGGAATGGCAATGAAATTTTATTTTTCTAACGCCATCAATTGGTTCGTTTACAATGAATTGGTGACAATGCTTTCGCACAGATGTCTCCCCTGAACAGCGCCAGAATTATTATTTCATTTTTATCTTTTTTCAAAGACCTATTGAATAATAAATTGGGATGATTTTTATAGAGCCGTTTTTGTGATAACCTTAGAAAATAATGAATTGTCCCATCCCTAATGCGGATTTATTTTAAAATCCCAGTTATACCACTAAAAGAAATCACACTATTCAATAAAATGAGTAGCACATTTCGATTTTCACATATTGACCGCATAACGTGTTGCTATTTTGTTGGATGTTGGATCATTTTGTGAAGAATTTTAGAGAGTATCTTCACATCACTGGTGGAGGTTCAGGAGAAAAAAAAATTGATATCCATGACTTGGTTTACAAACGTTAAATTATAGTGAAAAAACGTTTTTTGCTTAATTAACACACCCCGCTTTCAAAAGAAATCTGAGGAATCATTTCCTTTCAAACAAGACTTCAATTTGTCTCCTTATCATATTCTTGTCACCTCCTCTCTTCGCTCCTCCGTTTTTTATTGTTTTGTATGTTTCATTATATATTTTACTTACATAAATTGGCACGTGTAATAAACATAATTTACCTTACCAAATGAATAAGGTTGGTAAAGTAAATTATAAAATTAAGGTTCATAAAAAGTTCATACATTCGCGGAAGCTTAGGAGTGACAGGCATTAACAATAAATTAGAAGAAAGACAATTGAAATGGTATGGTCACATATTAAGAAGACCCGAGGATCACATTGTGAACCAGGCTATGGCCGTAGACATCCCCCGATCAATGAATAGGGTAAGACCAAAAAATACATGGATGGCGCAAAGGAGTTCACAATTGATGAAAAAAGAATTAACATCGGAGGCGGCCCAGAACCGAAGAGTGTACAGCCTGAGGACGAGGAGAGCTGACCCCAACAGTACGACGATAAGTTTGGAAGAGGCCAGGAAGAAATTGAAATGAATAAGGTTGTTTGGAAGATATTAATCATATTACTTTAAAACCAATGTATTATAAAAAAATATACCTTTCTCAGACTGTATAATATTTCATTTAGAGTAACTTGCGTGTTTTCGTTGTTGATATCACAATCAATGAATATTTCTTGTCCACGTGCATAACCCGAATATGGAATATATACATTTATATTAAGGGTTCCTTTGTATGCATTGAACGAATAAAACTCATGGGTTATGGCGTGGTTAATTGGTGACTGAAAAAGAAAATATTTTGAACAAAAATTAATTTAAAGTAAAACCCGGACATATTTTAAATTTTATAATCGACGAAATAGTCCAACTGTTGATTAGAATTGCATTCTCTTGAACGAATCGGCAGTTTAAAGCCAAGACGCGTGTATTCTTCTTCTTCTTCTTCGTCAGCCATCTCTCCACTACTGGATGTAGGCCTCCTCCAATGAACTCCATCTCTCTCGGTCCTGTGCTTTCCCCAGCCAACCTCTTCCCGCAACCGGAATGATATCGTCCATCTTTTTTGTGGTCGCCCTACCGGTCTTTTATTTTCCCACGGTCTCCATTTCAGTATTCTGGGTGTCCACCTCTCGGTACCCTGTCTTGCAACATGCCCATGCATGTTGCATGCAGGGCATGTTGCAAGACGCGTGTATGATGGAACATTTTGTATGGTGTAGTGGACTTTTTGCATGCCAAAAACACCAACTTAGAGGCTTCGTAGCATATATTTTATTTATTTATTGCAAATAATATGTTGGTACAAAGGTATATAATATTTCTTATAATTAATACATTTATATTATAGGTACGTATTACTCCACTGAAAGAGTAAATTTCGTGTTCAGCGGAGGAAGAGCGTAGCAATTATTTCAAGTCCATAATAGGTAGGTACATTAAAAATATTATATTAGATACCTACATAATTGTTTAACATTGATTTGAGAATATAAAATTATTGCATATCCATATATGTTTTATATATGGATGAATTCAGAGTTTGAAGTAGAAGATTGTGTGTTTTTTGTGTGTCTGTGTGTCCGTCCGTCCCTCAATTAATTAATTTTTGATCCGCTCAATTTACAGAGCCCAAAATTTCATAATATAAGTATAGATAGTAAAACTATCTATATATTTATTTATTATCATTGATTGATTGATTGATTTTTAATGACTGGGCGGATATTTTGTGGTAGTTAATATTAACCATGTTTGACATAAGTAACTTCCCTGTTACCACTATATTTACGAGTCACGAGTGACTCGTAAAAAATAGTGGTGACTGGCAAGTTACACAAGTCAAAAATAACAAAAAACTTATTTGAAATAAGTCTTAAACTGGAGAGTGACTGATAGACTGGCTATAAAATAAAAGGAACTTAAACAGATTTTGTAAATGCTAGCATTCTGTTGAAAAAATGAATTTTCTTAAAATATAAATTTGTCGATGAAAGATAAGCACAATCATTAAAAATAATTATCTACGAAAAAAGAATAAATGTTTGATTTACGTACTTTATTTGATGGGTCGTCGTTTAAATTAATTTCATTGTCGACTGTGAAATCCCACGAAGCAGATTTATCAAAACACGTTGACCTTTGAGCTGTTACTTTGATATTATACTTTACCATTCCATATTCAGTATCTAAGGATGGAGGAATCCCACATGGTAGTCGAAACGTGAAAAATAATTTGTGCACTCCTATGGGTAACACCACGGAACCATCTGAAAAAGGTGCAAAACATCTGGAATGCTGGAATGCTAGAATAACCTGCCTCCTCCACTTAAAGCTGTGGAATTCTACGTTGTTCCACTGCTTCTTCCTACATTCCCTTAATTAAGCATACATGCTTGTGCTATAGGTGAACGAAATCGGTCGAGGCAGGATTCAAACTCGTGACCACTGGATTATTAGCCCAGCGCGATAACCCGCTCTGCCATCGACCCGTCATCTTTATTTAATGATATTAGAAAGATTGTGGCTCAAACTGATTATGGATTGTAAAACTTTATTACTTATTTTAATTTTGTTTTAATTTACTGTGCAAACATGCAGTTCAATCGACATATTTTACTAATATACATAATATGACATCGATGACATGTGAACCAATTAAGTTTACAATAAAAAGTAATATTATATTAACAAAAGGAAGTGATTTTGAGGAAGGGAGCAGGATAGAAGTAGGAAAGAGGGGAACACGCTTAAACCACATAACCGCGAAACCGTTCATCCGATTGCAATGAAACTTTGATGAATTGTCAAGAGTATGCCCGGGATGATTTCTGGATTAAATTTTTTTTTCTTCTTCTTCTTTTATCGGGTATTAGGTCATTTTACCTATGAAGGTGGACTATCCTGGGAACCGTTCATCTGATTGCAATGAAACTTTGATGAATTGACGATCGTATGCCCTGGATGGTTTCTAGATTACAAAAAAGTTCCCTGAAGGGACGGGAGCACAGGCGGTTTCTTAGTGTGTGCATAAGTGCACTGCACTGCTTACTAAAATAAAAAAGAAATATCCCTAGAAATTTATCAAAACACTTGTAAACATACATTTCAATAATAATATGTATGTAGTAAATTTCCTGTAGGTACATGGTGAATGCGCGGTGTAGTCGTGACCGTGAGTATACTGTAGTACGAAATATATTTCGCGCATGCGCATTAAGGATTATGTGCACTTTCAATAATGCCCGTAAATACATGTGAGACCTTATACAAATTCTATATTTTGTTCAAAATCGTCGGTGTTATAATGCCTCATTGGTCTACATATGCGTTTGAAAGAGATGTAATCATTCAGTTGTCGTGCACTGCCCGATCTGCCCCGCACATGCGCATTGAAGACATATTCTGTCCATAATAAGAGTTACCAAAAACATGCGTAAAAACGACCTTTTAGATTTGATTAGTAAAGATTAATTATCGATGAAGTTTTTATTTGGTAGAATTCCATTATAAGTTATATCTATAATAAAAAGTAAAGACTTTTTGATTCTACATTAATTTAATTGAGCGCGATAGGCCTATTTCGCCTTGTTAGGGCATTAACTAGCTTATCCTAGCTTAACTGTTAGGGCATTAACTAGCTTATATAAGCTAGTTAATGCCCTAACAAGGCGAAATAGGCCTATCGCGCTCAATTAAATTAATGTAGAATCAAAAAGTCTTTACTTTTTATTATAGATATAACTTAGTAAAGATTATTTTACATTTACTGACGTATAATGTTATACAACGTATAATGTTATACAAATACAACACATTCAAGTTTGACTGTTTGACCGGTTGTCCACACAGAACACAAAGTGTCATTCATCGATTTATCTGTTTTTTAAACAAAACATCTTTCTAGAGTGAATAAAGATATGAAATAATATCGACTGAATTGCGTGTTCTTTATTCTCGTGGTATTTTTTCAACGTCGATGGAGTGATAACAATTTAAAAACTATTTGAAATACCTACGATCCAGTCTTATAGTAAATTATCATACAATTATTTGTACAATCTCAATGACAACTGAGGAGTGCCATCGGTGATTTTCTACGCATTTTTTCTAATATTTTTGAGGATAATACATTATTATATTCTTATTATAACAGAAGACTGTCTCATTGCTTTATCAATGGTGTCCAAAAACAAATCCATATTTAAAACAATCGTGTAATCGAAGTGTTTATACAAATGAAAGTGTCGAAAGTTTTTTTTTTTCATTTGCATCTAGATATACCCAGTGTGAGTACCTACCTAGCATTTAATGAAACTTTAATTTATAAGAAACTAGTGAACACCCGGCAAACTTCGTTTTGCCTGTATAATTAAAAATTGTCCTTCATAACCACCCGTCGCTTCAGACTCTTCAATACCTCCCATCCCTTCAGTACTTCCCGTCCCTTCAGTACCTTCCGTCCCTTCAGTACCTCCCGTCCCTTCAGTACCTCCCTCAGTTACTCCCGTTCCTTCAGTTACTCCCGTTCCTTCAGTTACTCCCGTTCCTTCAGTTACTCCCGTTCCTTCAGTTACTCCCGTCCCTTCAGTTACTCCCGTCCCTTCAGTTACTCCCGTCCCTTCAGTTACTCCCGTCCCTTCAGTTACTCCCGTCCCTTCAGTTACCCCCGTCCCTTCAGTTACTCCCGTCCCTTCAGTTACTCCCGTCCCTTCAGTTACTCCCGTCCCTTCAGTTACTCCCGTCCCTTCAGTTACTCCCGTCCCTTCAGTTACTCCCGTCCCTTCAGTTACTCCCGTCCCTTCAATACCTTCCGTCCCTTCAGTACCTCCCGTCCCTTCAGTTACTCCCGTCCCTTCAGTTACTCCCGTCCCTTCAGTTACTCCCGTCCCTTCAGTTACTCCCGTCCCTTCAGTTACTCCCGTCCCTTCAGTTACTCCCGTCCCTTCAGTTACTCCCGTCCCTTCAGTTACTCCCGTCCCTTCAGTTACTCCCGTCCCTTCAGTTACTCCCGTCCCTTCAGTTACTCCCGTCCCTTCAGTTACTCCCGTCCCTTCAGTTACTCCCGTCCCTTCAGTTACTCCCGTCCCTTCAGTTACTCCCGTCCCTTCAGTTACTCCCGTCCCTTCAGTTACTCCCGTCCCTTCAGTTACTCCCGTCCCTTCAGTTACTCCCGTCCCTTCAGTTACTCCCGTCCCTTCAGTTACTCCCGTCCCTTCAGTTACTCCCGTCCCTTCAGTTACTCCCGTCCCTTCAGTTACTCCCGTCCCTTCAGTTACTCCCGTCCCTTCAGTTACTCCCGTCCCTTCAGTTACTCACGTCCCTCAGTTACTCCCGTCCCTTCAGTTACTCCCGTCCCTTCAGTTACTCCCGTCCCTTCAGTTACTCCCGTCCCTTCAGTTACTCCCGTCCCTTCAGTTACTCCCGTCCCTTCATTACCTCCCGTCCCTTCATTACCTCCCGTCCCTTCATTACCTCCCGTCCCTTCATTACCTCCCGTCCCTTCAGTAGGTCCCGGTCATACGCTCGACAATTCATCAAAGTTTCATTGAAATTGATTGAACGGTTCCAAGGATAATCCACCTTCATCGGTAAAATGACCTGATACCCGATGAAGAAGAAGAAGAAGAATTTTTTTTATCCAGAAACCATCCCGGGCATACACTCGACAATTCATCAAAGTTTCATTGAAATTGAATGAACGGTTCCCAGGATAGTCCACCTTCATAGGTAAAATGACCTGATACCCGATGAAGAAGAAGAAGAAGAAAAATTTTTTAATCCAGAAACTATCCCGGTCATACGCTCGACAATTCACCAAAGTTTCATTGCAATCGGATGAACGGTTCTCAGGTTAGTCCACCTTCATATGTAAAATGACCTGATACCCGATGAAGAAGAAGAAGAAGAAGAAGAAAATATTTTAAATTCAGAAATCATCCCGGGCATACGATCGACAATTCACCAAAGTTTAATTGCAATCGGATGAACGGTTCCCAGGATAGTCCACCTTCATAGGTAAAATGACCTAAAACTCGATGAAGAAGAAGAAGTTAAAATTTTTTGATCCAGAAACCATCCCTGGTATACTCTCGACAGTTCACCAAAGTTTCATCGCAATCGGATGAGCGGTTTAGGAGCGCATTCAACACATACATAGATACATAGATACATAGATACATACAAACATTCAAATTTATAATATAGATATACATTTTTTATACAAATAACAAAAATGTTTTTATATATTTTTTTATTGTGATGTATTTGGCCAAACGATATGAAAATCTTAATTAAAATTAACTTATAAAATCTTACTGTAGTAATTTATTTGTAATACAAAAATTTTGAATTTCTCGCTTGTGTATTTAATTTTTATTAAACCCTTTGTACATAATATATGCAAATTTATTACACACTCGTAGGCTTATTGCCATTAGGCAATTCATTCCAATCAACTTATAGATTTTATTTTATTTTTGATTAGGAAACAAAACAGGAGTACAGATAGAAAAGTACATGATAATTATAAAAGAAGTATACAACAATCTGTACACCCAATAACATTGTTTCACATAATAATAGAATGGTAAGTAGTACAAACTATCCACATGAATACAAAATAAAGAAAACAAAAGAATATGCATATTTAAAAATAACAAACAATTTCAATAAAAAAAAAAAACAACGTTAGAATAAGCATATTTTGTTATAAAAAAAACATATTTTGTTATAAAAAGTGGGAACAGGAAATATGGAAAGGGAGAGGACGGACAGGGAGAGCAAATCTCATATACCTACATATGTAGAAATAATGTTGAAAAATACGAAACCACTATTCATTGCCGCAAATTACACGCATTACCTCGTGGCGAAACTGATTAATAGATGAATCAAAGATATCAGCATGCATCGAAAATAATGCATTAAATCTACGACAGATGCGTGGGATCGTAGCATTCATCCGCAAATTGGTTCTACAGTGTGGAACATGTAAGATGTTTGACTGGCGAACTGACCTTCCCGGGACCCGAATATTCACAAAACTGACAAGCTCAGGCGAGTCCATAGCATCGTTCAAAATTTTATGAAGCATTAATTGGTCGAATAAGGTTCTTCTGGATTCTAGGGTATCATATTTGTGGTATTTAATTGAATCACGATAGCTATCAAAGTTAAGTCGTAATTTGTAATTTAAAAAGTTAAAAAATTTGCGTTGAATTCTCTCGATTCTAGCTATGTGGACGCCATAGAAGGGGGACCATATCTGTGTGCAGAATTCGAGTTGAGGACGTATATATGCTGAGTAGAGTGTATAAAAAGTTTTACTGTTTCTGAAAGGTTTTGATATTCTAATTATAAATCCAAGCATTTTGTTGGCTTTTGATATTACATGATTAATATGTTGGATGAAATTTAATTTAGAATCTAATATAACTCCCAAATCACGGATATGATCTACTTCCTTTATTCCCGAACTATTAAAAGTGTAAGTATAGTTGATTTTATTAATATTTCGAGTAAAAGTTATTTTGTTACACTTGGCTATGTTGAGTACAAGTTTGTTTGATTGACAGTATGCAAATAATCTGTTAAGGTCTTGTTGTAGGTTATTACAGTCAGTTGTAGATTTAATAGTCAAGTAAATTTTCATATCATCGGCAAATGCAAGATAATGAGAAAAAATAAAACATTTATAAATATCATAGGTATAGATATTAAAGAGTAAGGGGCCTAGGTGAGATCCTTGAGGGACCCCTGAGGGTGGATTGAAGAAGTCAGATTTGAACCCTTCGACCAACACCGACTGCAGTCTGTTCCGAACATATGAATCGAACCACCTGAGCAAGTCACCGTGAAAACCTATATGTTGCAATTTCGAAATGAGAATATTATGATCGACCTTGTCGAATGCCTTTGCATAGTCAGTATAGATAACATCCACTTGAGATCGTTCATCCATATTACTTGTGATGTATTCGGTGAAAATTGTTAAGTTCGAAAGAACTGAGCGATGACGTAGAAATCCGTGTTGTTGGTTTTGAATATTGAGTTTAACGGTTGAATAAATTTGATCATAAATAATACGTTCAAAAATTTTGCTAAAAACTGGAAGAATCGATATTGGACGATAATTTTGAATTTCATTAATTGGACCAGATTTATGAATTGGTATGACCAGCGCCTCTTTGAATTTCATCGGAAATTTACCCTTAGAAATTGACATCTTGAACAATAAACTAAGTGGGAAGGAGAGAGTGGTAGCGCATTGTTTTACAAAGAATGGTGATATGCCATCGTTGCCCGCCCCCTTCCTACTGTCAATGGCGTGTAAATATTTAAAAACTAAAGCATCATTAATATTGATATTTCCTAATCCATCAAACGAAGAATCAGTTATGAGATCAGTAGGCACAGATAAATTTTGGTTACTATAATCAATTACATATGTTGATTGAAAATGTTTGCTAAATAAATGACAAATTTTCTCACCCCCAGTACATGATTCATCATTTAAATGCATAGTTTGGGGTATTCCAACATTTTTCTTCTTTTTTTTTGCAAAAGACCAAAGTTTTTTATAATTAAATTGAATGTTGTTTTCAACGGAGGAAATATACTGATTAAAACAATCGTTTTGAACAGTCTTCTGTCTTGAACGTAGTAAAGAAAATTCTAAATAGTCTAAATAATTACGGTATTTCTTCCATTTTTTATGCATTTTATGTTTTTCTCTTATAATTTTAATAAGAGCATAAGAATACCAACAGGGATATTTAGTGTTTTTGATAAAAGTAAAAGGTACATGTTGAGATATTGTATCATGGAGTATATTGTAAAAATGTTCAATGGCGATATCTACATCATCATAATCTTCTAAAAATGACCAGTTAATTATCGATAGATGATTGTTAATGCTGTTATAGTCGGCTTTGTGAAAGGAAAATATTTTTTTAGGTGGAGCGATTATAGTCGGCAGTGAATTAACATTCAATTCAATAACAAGAGACGGATGGTGTAAATCTTCCTTAACTAGAGGATGCTGAGCATGGGTGACAATGCATTCAACGTTACTCAGTATGAGATCTAGGATACGATTATTAGCATTCAATATACCGTTAAATTGATTCAGCTCAGCATACGATGTAGTATCGAGAAAAGATGAATAATTTTGAGGAATGTCAACTGGTAAATAGTAGTTATTATTCAAGTGCTTCGTCCATCTAATATTAGGAATATTGAAGTCCCCCATTACAAATAATGCGTCATCAGGGTGACGATCACGAACAACAGCCAACAAGTTAAGAAAAGAGTTTAGAGCGACGTCGTAGTCTCGACCCTGAGGTAAATAGACACAAGCAACATGGATGATGCGATTAGATGTAATATAAGAGGAAGGAATAGTTATCAAAATGCATTCAGCATCGCAGACAAGGTCGTCCCTGGCATAAGCTTGCAGCTCTTTATGAGCAATTATCATTACGCCTCCTCCACGAGGATGCACTTGGGAGGGAAGGGCCGATCGCCTGTCTCTTCTATATATATTGTAAATGTCAGTGGATGCTAATTCTGTGTCAAAAATACTATCGGTTAACCATGTCTCAGTTATGCCAAATAAATAGTGTTCATCATTTAGTAACACATTACTACTAAATATATTTGTTTTGGTGCGTAGACCTCTACAATTTTGATACAGTATAGAAATCATGAATCAAAATGAAATAATGAATATGTAAAATAAGTGCAGCAAAAACGTACATGAATCAAAATATAAAAAATGATAAGATGCAAGTTGAGATTGAAACTATCGATGAACAGGAGCTGCCCATGCATAATAAAATCTAAGAAATTCAGACACATTAATTCAGTTAATATTGCGAGATTAACAGTACATCTTGTAACATAAGTAATTGCTCTGAGGTTGTGACAGGATGAGGAAGAGGAAGGGTATGAGAAGATTGATGGAGAAGGAATATGGGAGGAAAAGGAATACAAAATATAAGTATAACAAAAAAGAGAAAAATGTAGAGTACATAGAATAACAAAGTAAAACTGTAGATGTATATAAGTAGGTAAGTATGTATGGTCAGTTGGCACGAAATTTGTCAAGGTCACTAATATTAACTATATTTATCACTGGAGATGTTGTGTTACATCTCATGAAGATGTTTCCATTTCGGGTCCAGCAGAACTTGTATCCTTTTTCCCGTGCGATGACTTTACTTTCAAAGAGGAGCTTTTTCTTCAGAGGTGTAAGGTGTTCATTACAGTAAATTGATGCGGGAGCTCCCTGTAATCCGATGTCAGATGTAGTCAAACCTCGTCGTTTCCTGACGGCAGCCAAGAATCCATCTCTAGTTAGTTGTCTAATAAATTTGATAACGATGGGTTTTGGTTTGCTTGGCTGTGATGAAGGTATTCTGGAAGAGTAATCTATATCCTCATTTTGAAGAGGAAAATTAATTGTATTGGCTATCTTTTGCACGATTTCAATTATATTTTCCCCATTTTTCTGGGCTATTCCTTGGATTTCAATATTGTTCCGCCGTGACCATTGAGACTGCTTGTCAGAGAAATGCTGTATATTGTTGATTTGTTTTTGCAGTTCTTCAATTTTCGCATGTAGGCCATCAAAGTTATTTATTTTGTTTTCTTGCGCAACAAGTTTTGCCTCTATGGCATTAAATTTCTCATTCATAAATGACATGCTCTCCTTCATGTTGACCAGTTCATCTCGCATGGAATGGATGTCGCTTTTTAAAGTCCGTAATTCGGTCAGGTCTAAACGGATATTTTTTATTTCACTTAGTATGGACTTGGCTTCCTCACTGTTGATCATCCCTGATGTATGTTCACTGTCAGTCACAGTGCACTTGTCCCGTGAGATACCAGATATACAGTCAGTGCACTTTACCTTATTGCGGCGCTCGACAGACAGTTTTTTGTAAGCAGCCTCTGGCAAATCTCCGCACACGAAATGATTTGTGCCTTTGCACACTGAACAAGTATAGTATGTTCCGGTTGTAACAGACTTTTTGCATACAAGGCACGTACTGGACATTGTGTATTTATATTCTCCCAATATGCGTGTATAATATAATATAGATTCCCGGTATATATAATAATAATAGTACTAGTGAATTGCCCACAATAGGGACGCCACTGTATCCGTCTGGTTGAATGCTAAAGTGCTGTAGGTACCTGTTATGTAGGTGCGATTATTGTTGTATTTTATCAATCTTTGTTAGAACTGACACTGTATAATTTATATGATGAAATATTAACTGTATTCTCACTGATAAAAAGTAAATTAATATAGAATTAACAACAATAATTCCTTTATAAACAAAAACATGCAATTTTATAAACAATACACTCACTTTTAACAGTCTTTAGCAATTTTAAATAACAGCAAAGAAAAAAAAACGTGTGCACTACTATGATGTTTTGACAATCCTTTAGAGATATATAAAGGATCGGGTTATATTTCCAGATGAGGTATAGTTTTAATTGTGTTTTCAGTCTAGCTCTATGAGACGATAAATATCTATCCAGAAAGTGTCAATTTGTTATTGAGTACGTGTTAAATTAATATTTGAATAAGTACATTTAAATTGCTTGAGAAAAAAAATACAATCGACTATTTTATGATAACATATACTATATACGCATAGATTGCACTTTTTTCCTACTAGTAATCAAATAAATTTGTCAAAAAATAATAAATACTTCCTTGCATCCTGCATAAGTGACGAATTAAGTGGCATTTGGCAATTCTTCCAACTTAACAGTGTTTAAAACCCACAGAAGCAAGAATTGCGTAAGAAATATAAAGATGAATGTAGGTACATATTATTATGTTTATGTAAATATGCACCGCCTATAATTTCAATCACGAGCCGCCTCTGGACGGGAGGTACTGAGGGCCTGAAGGGACGGGAGGTACTGAAAGGCCTGTAGGGACGGGAGGTACTGAATGGCCTGAAGGGATGGGAGGTTCTGAAGGGACGGGAGGTACTGAAGAGATGGGAGGTACTGAACGGCCTGAAGGGACGGGTGGTACTGAAGGGACGGGAAGTACTGAAGGGATGGGAGGTACTGAAGGGTATGAAGCGACGGGTGGTTAGGAAGGACCATTTTTAATTATGCAGGCAATACGAAGTTTGCCGGGAGTTCACTAGTAATTATTATAAAAATTGAATTTAGTGTCGACATCGCTTCATGCAATTTGTATGGCAGTGGCCTATACACAATATCTAAGAAGACTTGATAGTTTGATACTAAATCTCCACACATATATACATACATACCATCATACTGTTTTCATATTCTGTATAGGAAAAACAGACTGACCTCCATACTGTCCTATCCTGATATACATACCTACATTTTTATATAGAAAACAACATATCTTAAAATCGAATATTTTTATTATTGCATATGCGCAAACATTGGATTTTTTTCCCTGTCGGGAGTCAAAGATATTTTTTAACAGATTTTTAATTATATCAATAGAGACAAAGTTGGAATATTCGTCCCTATTGTGATAATTAAAAATCTGTTAAAAAATATCTTTGACTCCCGACAGGGAAAAAATTCCAATGTTTGCGCATATGCAATAATAAAAACATTCGATTACTTACACATTGGTACAAGTAGGTAAATAAGACAAAAATGACCTTATAAGTCTGGCGCAATTCAGGGGTGACTTCTATGCGAAAAATGCATTGTCACCTCAGATATAAGAATTGTAGCTTTCATTATTTACAAAAAAACAATTCTCTCAATAGATGGCGTTACAACAAAAAAAAATAAAAAAAAATAATAAGATTGTAGTTCATAATTTCACCCATAGATGGCTGTAGTAAAAATTCCTTATTTTCAAACGAAAAGAATTTCAGTATTACAATATATAGAACTTTCAAAATTGAATTGATAGGGATCTCATTAAAAAGGCATAATTGGTGAACGTTGCGCAAGCGCATAAAGTGATCACGTAAACCAGCCGATGACAGGTCGTAAGCCCTGTAGGTGCCTTGATTTCCCGGTTCTCCTACAATAAGTATTCCAACTTCGTCTCTATTGAGATAATTAAAAATCTGTTAAAAATATCTTAAAATGTTTATAAATTTGCTAGCCATTATTTTTCTACAAGAATTTATACAGAACATTATCAAAATGTTGGGGTGTATTTGATGGATATATTAATACCCAAACTATCTTAATTATTTTTTTCAAAACGATTTGATTAACAATAATGATGGTAGGTTCTTATATCATATTGAAAAATAAGTACGTTGGCAGCAGTCTGCCCCTTAATCTCCAAACATACATACTTACCATCATGTTGTTTTCATATTCTGGGTAGGAAAAACAGACTGATATCCATACTATCATATACTGACATACACAACTACATGTTTTATACAGAAAACAAAATATCTTAAAATATTTAGTAATTTTTTGTACGTACATATTCTTCAATTATATATACTATCGCCATCGACAGTTGGATCTCATGTGTTACATGCAATTAGTTAAATATGGTAAAAAAATATCGATTGGTGTAAAATGTGTCGAAATATTTTATAACGAGTCATACAGAAATCAAGCTTGGACTAAGTATATATTATAATTAAATGTAAGTCTACATACGTACCTATTCGTTCAAAAGTATCATCGAAAAGGGATTTGCTATGTTTAAGATATTCTACGGATATTCGTCGATCTCCCCATTTACATTTTGCTCTACCTCGTGCTTCAAGTACTAAATCTGAAATAAACAAAAAAATCATACACTTCGCCGAAAACTGGCAGGCAGTGTGGAAAATTGCCGATAACTTTACAAATATATCGGTCAAAATTATCATATATAATCTAAGGTCAAAAGTTTAGTTTCTAAATCATTAAATCAGTTTCCTCATGAATATGTTTTATGTAGTATGTATTTTTTTGCGTGTATGTATATACAATGTACATATCTATTATATCAATTATACTGTCAAAACCACATTCAAGGATAGTGCATAAAACATTACAAATTCGTATAATATAACATACCTTCAAAATGTTTTTCTTTTTCTTGTAGATCTAATTTTATGACACCACTAACAATTTCACCTGGATAAAATACACGACTGTGTTGTTTGTCATAATATTCAATACTACAATATTCACTGAACACCATTTTCACTTTTCACTAATATTTGTGACAGATTATTGTTTGAAATCGTTTGTGTACATAACCAAACTTTCGTACTCACAACTCACAATACCAGACAAGGCCGTGAGTCGGACCGAACTGACGATGTGAATATAACTCACGAGTTACGAGCGCAGTCCTTCACTTCACTCGAAGTTCAAGGTACATTATAATAATGCCTGATTTATACGTTGGTATAGGCGCGGCCAACGTCTCAGCGAGCGTGTAAACGGCTTAAAAGTCTACACTATTTACATGCTCGCGAGCCCGTCAGTATGCTTTAAAGACTAGCCTTTGGCCGGAGTAGGTTTTAGTAGTGGAAATACGCATGGGTACAAAAATTGACTGTTGATTAAGGTTGATTATAATAGTACACTTTTCTATGACAAACAGAAACAACTAGATGTCAGAAAATCCAATTTTTTAAATATGACTACATGACAGCTGTCAGATCGGTGTTTGGTTATGATTATGGTTTGTGTTCTTTTGGTCTGTGATTAATATATACGTAATTAAAGTTGGTGGACTTTTCCATAATTATGTACACAAGCAAACCATTACATCGAAAGACTCAACCAAGTATTAGTTGTCTATAAGCCTTGTTGAAAATTTGGTACCCACCAAATGAATATGTCTTGAATTTTTCAACAATCATAATTATTGATTATTATTTTGATGGTGTACAGTGTACGTATTGAAATGTTCCACAAAAGGAATGTCTGTTACCCATGGAACGAGGAGAGCCTTGGATAAATACGTTTGGACAAGATATTATTAGTATAGTCAGTATAGTGTTGGCTGACAGAAAGATGCTCTTTTACCAAATACTCTTTTACCAAAATCTTTTAAATTTTAATTAATTCATTAATAGGTGTTAATTTTATAAACAGAATGAATCGCTTAAAACAGGGCAGAATGGAGATAAAAAGCGAAAAAACTTTGCTGCAAAACCATGCCAAACAAGTGTAAATTGCGCCAAATTGGATTTTCTGACATCTAGCTGTTTTTTCATAGAAAAGCATAGAAGAGTGCGTATTTCTACTCCTAAAACCTACTCCGGCCAAAGGCTAGTCTTTGAAGCGGCAAACATGATGGACGTTGAGTTTATGTCGGCCATAACTTTTGGCCTTACGTATTTTTATTATAATATAGGATTTTTTCAATTATCTCTACATGTACATGTTCTTAATCAAACAATGGACATTTTTCAATAATAATTATTTAAAAATTCTAAAAGAAATGCATATCAAATTATAAAATAAATATTTTAATAATTATTTATTTATTTGGGTTGTTCTAATTGTATGCCAATACCTATACTAATTTGGCAAACCTATACATGCATACAAACATGCATTCATACATACATACATTCATACATACATGCAACTAGTATGTATATACTATTTTATTTAATTTTTCAATAAATCCACTATTTGATATTAATTTTATGCATATGATGTATTAATTAATAAATAAAATAACATGATTGAATAAATGTATTTTATTATAAAACATATAAATAAATATAAAAATATTAAAATTAATGTTTTCACATCATAATATATTTAATCCTAAATAATTCATAATCAGATAAACTATAATCATAAATATAACTTTGAATATTCAAATTCCAGGTGTAAAATACGTGTTATTTTAAATTTGGATGTCAGTTGTCAAAATTCCGATACGTCTTTCCAGCGCCAGAGCTCAAACGATTCTAATGTCAGGGCCAACGTGTAAATGACTCGCAATCGTCTGCCGCAAACCCCCTTTGACTCGTGCCAAATAACCGACACTCGATCGGATCGGGCGCGAGCCCGGGCGAGACCACGCGAGCCTATCCAAACACCCTATTTACACGTTGGAGCTCGGGATGTCTCGCCGAGCCAAGGCGAGCATGGAAACGGCCCATTATACTTCTTATAGCCGAAAAACAGTGTTGCCGAAAAATGATAATTTTTAATTTTTTCCGCGGCAACATTTTTGGCGGAAGACTACTAGCGCCTCTGACGGCGTGAGAGAACGACAAGGAAGCTTATAGCCAACGCGTCAGTGACGCGCTCTCTTGACAACCAACGCTCGCAGTGTGAACATCTATCTTGGCATCTGACATTCGTAGTGTAAACATCTTTTTTATTGAACGGCTGTGGTAAACGAACGGAACGACGCCGTCATCGGTCGACACGCGCGTCCCGATGGCGGCCATATTTTCAAGAGCAGAGGAGGTCTGTGTGACAGGACCCGTCACGCGCATGGACGCTGATGGTGCCCCAGAACCAAGATGAGGGCATCAACAGGACAGGAGGTTGGAGGCAGAGCGCAGTGTGAGACCACCGCGTAGGGAACGCGGCGGCTCGCAGATTGGACCACGAGGGGCAATCCGTGTCGTCTGGGGCGTCGGTTCGCTTCCGGTGAGGCCCCAGCTGGTATGCAACCTCTGTCGAGATGCGCCGTCATAGCGTGCCGTGGGGCACAGAGCCAGCCATGGGTGACGGTCTGGAGGAGGAGATCAGGAGGAGAAGAAGAAAGCACGCCGGACACGAGGAAGACCTGTTAGCCTGACGCAGAGGCTGGGCCCCGCCGAATTACAGTCACCACGTGGAAGACAGTGACATGCCTGGAGGAAGGATGTCGCTGTACCCTGGGGCGGTATATTCTGGTCGGCGTCTTTTCGTGTGTTCGCGTGTGTTTGACAGTTCGTTTCGGTAGATGCCACGTGTTTCTGTTTTATTTGTTGTCTGTTGTTTTTAGTCAATTATTTTTTTTGCCATGGACCATTAATTTGTGAATATTATAAATAAAAAAGCGCCGTACAAAAACAATTTTTAAGTGTCGCCATCATTTGCCTCTCCTTTTCTTCCCCACACCTTGGCTTGATGTTTCCTCGTGGTAGACGAGAGGTCTCATCATACTATGGCTTGGAAAACGCACTGGTCATTTTACCAATGTCGGATGAGCTGTCAAAAATGACATTAATCGCGATAATTTAAAGATAAAAAATAACAAATAGTGTTCAAATGCATAAAAGTAGTTAAAAATATGTTTATATAAATAATTTATTTGAAAAATGTGATCAAATGGCTTGACAAAATACGAATACATAATAAAATTATTTCTAACCTCAAATGGCAAAGGTGTTGATAAAATTTTTTCTGCAACCAATTTCTATTAAATTTATAAAGCAACTCGCTCGCGCGAGTCTCTATTGAATCTGAACTTACATCGGACGTAAAGGCTATGAGTAAATACTTACGAAACTGGAGACTCATACCTAATGCTTCCAAGACGGAGGTCACCTGCTTTCACTTGAATAACAAGGAGGCCAATAGGGAGCTTAACGTGGTTTTCGATGGAAAAACACTCACTCATACTAGTTTCCAAAATATTTGGGAGTCACCCTCGACAGAACACTATCCTTCAAGGAACATCTCAGTAAACTAGCAGCAAAAATAACAGAGTTTCTGTATGATGTTGTAACGAGGAACAACATCATACAGAAACTCTGCGGTACTACATGGGGATCCTCGGTGGAAACATTTCGCATATCGTCACTGAGTCTTGTCTTTTCGGCAGCTGAATATGCATCTCCCGTATGGCTAAACAGTGCCCACACTGGTCAGGTGGATGAACAGAACACTTAGTTCTATAACGTTCCCTATGGAGTGGGGTAGGTGACTGCGACTTTTCCTCATTTTCCTCATTGGTCAGGTGGATTCTCAACTAAATTACACCATGCGCATTATCACGGGAACCATTAGATCTACGCCCACGCATTGGCTGCCTATCTTAAGTCACATACCGCCACCTGACCTTCGAAGGCTGAATGCACTAACCAAGGAGTATAATAAACTCGTCCAAAACCCTGCAATGCCAGCCAACACGGATTTCAATCACCTCTTGCAGAGAAACAGGCTTAAATCCAGGAAGCCTCCACTCCGAACAGCTCCGAACTTATCCATGCAAAACAATGTATACAACACTATGGAGGCATGGATAATCGAGTGGAAAAAAATTGCTGGTGACTCTATATTGAACTCCCTGCCCTGCATCAAGGACATGCCGCCTGGCTTCGATCAGTTGAGGAGGATCTGGTCGGCGCTTAACAGAATCCGAACTGGCCATGGTAGGTGTGCTGATTTTGCCTTCAAATGTAGATGGCGAGAGTCCCCTAGATGTGACTGCGGAGCAGACAGACAGACCATCGAACATATAGTGGCGGAGTGTGTGAGCAGCCTGTATAGTGGTGACTAAACAGACTTTTTCGCACTCACCGACGAAGCAATAAATTACACCAAGAACCTGGACATCTATATTTGACAAGCAGGAAACTTAACCCTGCGCAAAATTAACTTACATTAAAAGAATAGCAAATTTTATATTTTTACTCTATTTGTGATATATGCGGCCAAACGCTAAATAAAATTATCAACAAAAGAAACAGAACTTTCCCTTCAGATGATTTGTATAGAATTTTTACTGTCTTAGATCCAAGACAGTTGTTTTTGATATCCGCATTAATTCATTTCCAAAAGAATATACTTAACTCTGCATAGTAGAAGCCAACAAACGCGTTTAATTAAGCAAGCAAATGAACTGAACTTCTCTGTGCCTATAATGAAAACATCGTTTAGTCAGAGGCGTTTTGGAGTCATTGCTCCTAGAACATTCAATAAGCTCGACAAAAAATAAGCAAACGGAAACTAGTCATGCATTTAAAATTAAAATAAAGGAATAGCTCTTAGTATCAGGAAGACACTATGCAGAGGAGATTTTTCACCCATAACTTTCGATCCCATACTTTATTTTGCTCTAAGTATATTAGTGTATTTTTTTATATTATGTTTATTTGTAATTTTTTTTATTTCCATTGTTGTTTGTGATATTATCACTTTTAATATACGATTGATGTTGGCATCAACTTACACAGTGTCACCGATTTCGCTTAGAGTCTGTTAATAAATAAACGGTAAAAAGATAACTTTAGTGTTTCTTATTTTGTGAGCACATGAACACGCCTTTATGGTTTCCTATAAAATGACAAATGAAATTCTTACTACATTCTACTTTTTTATTTCATTTTCAATACATCTTCTACCAGTGATTTTATATTTCATGTATATTAATTTATGAGATTATTGGAAATTTTCTGATGAAAGGCATTAATTAATAAGACATAAACGATCAGCTTCTCTCATCTGTTAAGCCTTATATGAATTCATCTCAACATGGTTTTGTACCAGAAAGATCCACTGCCACTAACTTAGTAGTTTTTACTGATTATATCACTGAGGGTATGGAACAGGGTGGTCAGGTGGATGCCGTATATACGGATTATAGAAAGGTATTCGACCGTATCAGTCACTTTATTCTCTTGCGGAAGCTTCGGAGGTTGGGCATACATGGTGATTTATATAGATGGTTCTCTTCCTATATTTCCAATAGAAGGCAAGAGGTGGTTGTTGGAGGATATTGCTCTGATTGGATGGATATTCCGTCAGGGGTGCCACAGGGATCCATACTGGGTCCTATTCTGTTTAATATTTACATAAATGACATAAATTCTTGCTTTACATTTTGCAAATCAATTTTGTACGCGGATGACATGAAGATATATTCATGTATTCATTCGGTAGAGGACTGTAGGAGGTTTCAATGTGATTTAGATCGATTGGCTGCTTACTGTATGGAAAATCGTTTATTTTTAAATATTAATAAGTGTTTCTTAATAAGATTTTCTAATAAAAAGAAACCAATAGAATTTTCTTATAGGCTAGAACATTCCGATTTGAGGGTAGTATCGGAGATAAGGGATCTTGGTGTTGTATTGGACGCAGGGCTAACCTTTCGTTGCCATTATGACAACATAATTTGTAGGGCCTCACGCATGCTTGGTTTTGTCTGTAGATTAACCAAACCCTTGCGAAGTCCTGACATCGTAAAGATGCTGTATCAGTCCTACGTGCGAAGGTTATTAGAATATTGCTCATCGGTATGGAATCCACACTTTAAGCTTCACATAGATAGGATTGAAAAAGTACAGCATAAAGTATTGCGACTGCTTGACTTTTTGAGTTTCCGCCAATTTCACTATTACTCGGAAGCGGAGAATTTGCGCTTTTCTGTAATTGGACTTATCCCTGTATTATGTTTGTATTGTTACTTATTGTATAAGTAGTTTGTTGAAAAGCCAAATAAATAAAAATAAAATAAAATAAGACAAAACTTTACTTTTGATTGATATATTTTTAAATAAATTAATAAGAAAATATATGCTTACAATTAAAAAAAATGAAATTACATTAATATCATAAATAATAAATAAATAACTACCCACATATATATTTTTTTAATAAAGAAACATTTTAATATTTCTTAGGATAATCATGTTTCATTCAGTCTTATCAAATTAATATCAGTGTCCAATGAATTATAAACAAATACTATGGGTTAAAAATTATTATAACAACCTTTAACAAGTTTCATTTAGTATACCTAATCTAATTAATAACAGAGTCCAATAAAATTATAAACAAACACATAAATTTTCAACTAAATTAATATCATAAGTACCAATAGTAAATGTTATTACTTTTTGAATATACATACACACCATCACGCCATGTCCCTCACGGGGTAGGCAGAGAGAAACGAACGCCACTTACTTCTATCTTGGCATACATTCATCGCCTCGTCAACATTCATACATCATCTTATACATGTTTGTCTGTTGTTTACGCGTCTAACATTTCCGTCTTTCAAAATACCGTTCAAATGGACGTGCCATCCCTTCCTTGGGCGGCCCCGACCTCTCATTCCATTCCTGTCCGCAATGTATATTTTCTTCGTCAGGCGTTCCTCATTCATTCTCCCCATGTGGCCAAACCATCTCAATGTATTCACTTTCATTCTATTAATAACATCTTTCTTTATCCTACATTCTTTCCTTATGTCCTCATTTCTGACCCTGTCATATTGAACACTAAAATATTCTAAACTATTCATTATAACATATTTCATCCAATAAATTATAAACAAATATTATGGGTTTTAAAATTATTACAACAACCTATAACATGTTTTATTTAGTACCTATAATCTAATCAATATCAGAGTCCAATAAATTATAAACATATATAATTTATTGGTTTTAAAATTATTATAACAATCTATAAGATGCTTCATTTAGTATAATCTAATCAATATCAGAGGCAGATCTCCTGCGCGATTGTGTGACCAGGTTAAGAGCTGGTCCAGATAAGGCGTTTTGCGCGCGAGCCCACTCGCGCGCTTTAATTTCTATTGCGTCCAAATACCGCGTTTTACGTGCATTCTACGCTAGGAGGGACAAGAATGCCAGTTATAAACTCCGTTGGCAAGATAAATAAAGACTCATTTATTAAAAAAATTAAGATTAATGAAGAAACAATGCTATTCGAAAAGAACCCAGATATGATAGTAAAACATATAAACCATTATTTTGCAAATTGTGGAGAAGAAACTGCAAAAAAAATCAAAACACATAAACCACAAAACCAAATCGACAGGATGGTAACAACAGACACAAACTCCGAAATTCGCTCTAAATTTGAATTAAAGGAAATTAAAATTACGGACATAGAAAAAACTATTTCATCACTGAAAACAAACAGTGCACCTGGGAAAGATAATATTTCATCAAAAACACTCAAAATACTACAGCAAGAACTATGTGAACCACTAACACACCTTATAAACTTACACGCATATAAACACGCGTTTAATTCAACTCGGACACAATTTCACATCTATTTCACCCGTTTTATCATTCCTGTTTAATTTATGCGCAGAGGAACCATAACTAATTGCTACTGTATTTCAACGTTGAAATAAACTTGCACCTTACCGAACAAAAAATCTATCAACATGTTTGGAGTACCTACCTATCTATAACAAACCAACTACACTTCAGGGGCTCCATTGAAGCTCAGGTGAAACTCTCCTCCGAAAAATTGATCGTATTATATAGAGCGCTTAGGTAATTTTCAAAAACTCAAATTTTTACGCTCTACAAAGAGCTAATTCGCCCAATTATTGAATATGGTAGTCACCTCTAGAGTGGCGCCCTCTAATTCCTACTGAATACCTTTGATGTTGTACAAAAGCGTACTGTACGTCAGATTGACGACTCATCAATCACTAGACTACAGTCGCTAGGTCGGTATTCTAAGTTTATTCTATAAATAGGTAATACCACGGAAGATGCTCAGATGAACTTGCATTCCTGGTCCCGCTTCCAGCCATTCACAATAGTTATTCGTTTTACTATAATAGCTGGTGTCCCCTCCGTAGCCATGTCAGAAACAAGCCATTGATTACCTAGTAAGTATTGAAAGTATTTTCAAATGTTTGAATGTTAACTTTGTGGTTCATATTTAACAAATTAAATTTAAAGATATAACTTTGTATTAACCACGTTTTTTGGTTGAAACGATGCGACCGGTTTCGGAACTAACCGTTCCCTCATCAGGCCAACTTTCAACTGAAACAGAATGTGACGACGTGCTTACAAGAAATCTATGGGGGCGGAGGTAGAGGTAGGGTGGGGGTACTTAGGTACTTCCTTTTCCTTTCCTTTTCCTTTTACTTCTAATCCTTCAGCCAATCGGACCCACCCTGCACAAGACCCAACCCTAAGTACCCCCACCCTACCTCTACCTCCGCCCCCATAGATTTCTTGTAAGCACGTCGTCACATTCTGTTTCAGTTGAAAGTTGGCCTGATGAGGGAACGGTTAGTTCCGAAACCGGTCGCATCGTTTCAACCAAAAAACGTGGTTAATACAAAGTTATATCTTTAAATTTAAAGTATTGAAAGTGTTTATAAATCATCCAAATAAAAGATAAATTAGGGAGCTCAATGAAAGGCATCTTTGGTAAATGTTTCGCAATCGCAGAAAGAACCGCGTAAACCAGTCGAATTTATTCGTACCCTAGGCGTCTGACTTTTGCAGAAATTATTTTTTACAACAAAACTACATATTTTGCAACCACATATATTTATTTTTTGTTTTAACTAAATTCTATCCATATCTGATAATATTTCAATACGTTTTACATAAATCATTAATAATAAATTCAATAGAGAGCGTAAATAGACACATAAAAATACATAGGTACGAGTCTTCGTCAATCGTACATCAAACATAAGATCTTTCAGATCATTGGTTTTTAAATTATTTATATACTGGTATATTATAATTTATGGTTCTCGAAAGAACCATTCGTCTTCTATAAAGTATAATCATATAATTTTATTTTTTTATTTATTTACGGTATATAACAACCATTTACATAGAAAAGAACAAAAATAATATAAAAACATCATAAAACACATCATCTAAGTGCATAAAAATTAAAAAAAAAATAATCAAGTATAAAGAAAAAAAATCAACCAAAAATGTTCAAAAGAATGACTAAAATACAAATACATAGGATAATAATAAAACAAAATAAAAAATACTTGCTTACAAAAAATAATACTTACGTATACTTTAATATACGTATATTACGTATACTTTAATACTTACGTGTAATAAAAAATAATACTTACGTATACTTTTATACTTTTATACGCTAAATCTGATTCAGAATTGTAAAAAAATGATTAGGATAATAAAAGCATTATCAGATGATATTAGAATGTCTTTCGGTTTAGATAAATGTAAAACGTTACATGTTGAAAAGGGTATAATACTAGAAATGGGTGGAGATATACAGAAAAATTTTCAAATAGATAGCTTGAAAGGGTTTGAGGTTTATAAATATCTAGGTTATCCACAGTCTAACAAATTAGACCACAGTAAAATAAAAAAAGATATCATATAAAATTTAAAGATAGGATTACAAAAATATTAAAATGCAATCTGTCAGCTAAAAACTTAACTAAAGCTATTAATTCTTGGGCAATACCGATATTGACATATTCTTTTGGAATTATTGAATGGTCAAAAACAGATTAAGATAGTTTAGAAAGAACAATTAGAACGCGTTTAACTAAATTTCGTTGTCATCATGCTAATTCCGCGATTGAACGAATCAATTTGCCTAGGAATTTGGGAGGTAGGGGTATAATAAAAATAACATCGTTACATAATAATCAAATCGAATCGCTAAAAACTTTCTTTCACAAAAAATCTGCTAGTTCTTTAATGTATAAAGTAATCTGTGAGGCGGACAAAAAATAACAACATTAAATTTAAATTACGAGAATGCCAATAACAATATTATAAATGACGACCTTCTAAATTCGTGGCTAAATAATATAATTCATTCTATACATCCAAAATTTCTCAACCAACCTTATGTTGACAAAATTTGGTCAAACAAATGGTTGAGTATTGGTGATTTGGACGCGGATTTAGAAGGTTTTATAATAGCAATTCAGGATAGAGTAATAAAAACTAAAAACTATCAAAAATATATAATAAAAGACATAAATGTAGTTGATGATAGTTGTAGGAAATGTTTGGCTTTTCCGGAAACAATTGAGCATATAATATCGGGCTGTTCTTTTCTCGCGCAATCAGAATATAGGTACATTTAGACATAACCAGGTAGCAAAAATAATACATCAAAATTTAGCTATTAAATATAAATTAATTGACGCTATAAACATAAAACCATATTATGAATATGATCCGATTTCATTTTTAGAAAATAATAATATTTCGCTTTATTACGATAAAACAATATTAACTGATCGGTCAATTCAACATAACAGACCCGATTTAATTAAACATGATAAAATTAAAAAAATAACATATATTTGCGACGTGACTATTCCAAATTCTAGTAATATTATAAAAACTTTTGATGAAAAAATTAGAAAATACACCGCTTTAGGTAATGAGATTAAAAGACTTTGGCACTCTCATTATTATCTTTGTCTTCTAACTGCATATCAGCTAATAATATCAGAGATTCTTCGTACGTTGGCGGAGCTGAAACAAAAAAAGTTTTTATTGCTAAATTGTTATTAAAATTGTTATTAAAATTGTTATTAAAATTGTTATTAAAATTGTTAGAAATAAAAAGCAACTGAAATAAAAAAAAATAAGTAAAAAAAATAGAAACATCGAAATTCAACATAAGTCGATAAACATAAAAGACAAAATATATATATATATACTTACGTTTAGCTAATGAAGGAGAACTTGGCGGCGTAATTATTTCTTCGTTCGGAGCACTGGGATTTGTAGACTCTTTTGGGTATAATGATGGATAAATAAAAATATAATAATTTATAAACGTTTAAAATTAGATTGTTAAGATTTATGGAAGGTGGATTTGGAGTTATAAAAAGGGAGCAAGGATTCTCAATGGCTCCATAAGGATAAACGAAAAGACCGCTCGAAGACTCCCCGTTTGCCACTGAATAACATGATGTAGAAATATATGGTACAGGGTCTCTAAACATATTTTCAGCGACTGGTATCGTTCCTATATTTATAGGTATGTATTTTTTGAAATTCATGTGCATTCCTGATGACACTGCTTTAATCTGTAAACAATTATTTCAACAAGATTAATAAACATTTTTAACAAAGAAGTAATAATTCTAAAAATAGACGATAATGTAAGAAAATACAAAAACAATTGGTTTTAAATCATTGTATGTAATACTTTCCATCTTAGTCCGTCAAGCTCTACTATCCTGTATGTAAATCTCCTATGCTATTTTGTATTCCTATTGGCAATCCTGGCTTTTTTATTTTACAAAGGCTTAAAGAAAACCCTTACTGAGAATTGAAAATAATTGCTACGGCGTTATTTGGAATGAAAGTAATTGATTAGTCAAAAATGGATACAAGAAATGTCAGCACATTTTGATCAATCTTGTAACAAGCTAAAGAAATAACTCAAAAATAATGTTGTTTTAATTCTTAGCTATGTAATTTCATTACCTTGATGAAGTATTCAACGGTGATAGGACATGTTTTGTTCTGAAGTGACGGTAAAAGGGAATCTGGTAGTTCAATCTTCAGAATTTGTCTGGACTTGAGGCCCTTTTCACACCTTCGCCGAAACCATTGAAAATGTTCTCTTTCCGAACTTTGAAGGAATCATCTGGGAAATCAGCTTTGAAAGTTGTGATCTGAAAATTTTAGAATTCGATTAGCTATTACTTTTTTACTCTCCACAATATGGAATAGGGGAGAGTTATGATTTCACAATTTTTAACAGTATTTTTTTACATCAATTTCTCAACGGGTATCATGTAGAGAGTGCACACTGTGAGTTTCGTCATGATGTGTTTGTATGTATGGCGTACGGCGTACGTAAAATCTTTTTTGTGTCCTCTCTACAGCCCAAACTATAAGTCCGATTGACTTCATATTAATATCATATGTGTTAAGTCCATAAACTTAGAGCAGGGGGGCAAGTCTGGTCTGAGATGAGACTACTCCATGGTGATATCATATATGACTGTTAGTTCAGCTTTCGGATTCATTACGGTACGTTGAAAACAGCAAGTATTTTATGTTTTACGAGATCAAAATACGCTTTCATGCGGGACTTGGTCTTACAAGCTTAGTCCGTATCTTACACTCATGATTTTACAGACTTTGTCCTGAATTTTATACAAGCTCTAGCATGATTTTCTAGTGCCCACGAATAAATTACGTGTTTGCACAGTGAATCCATTGTATAATAAAAAAACATACCTTTCTAAAAGTGTACAATATATGTTCCACCGACACTTTTCGTTGTTGATATCACAATCAACGATAATTTCTTGTCTAGGCACATAGCCTGCCAATGGAATATTTACATTCATACTAAATGTACCTTTATTTGAAAGCAATGAATAGTATTCATGACTAAGTTTCTCGTTTATTGGTAACTGAAAAGAAAAACAAATTGAAATTAATTTGATTTGAATTGAACCAAATTGGAAAATGATCTCTGTACTTATTTACTTACAGGTGTAGCAGACGCTGCGCCTGGCGTGGAAATCGAAGAACTGAAAATACTGCAGGCGTGGCGAAAGCTCCTGTGATAGTCTAGTGTAACCGTGGCACTGTTGGGAGGGTAACCCTCGCCATGATTGACGGGCTTCCACATTTGTGGTTGGACTCTTAGTGGTAGTGGTATGAAATATGCATGATAGTAGTTTATTGTTTCATCCGACGAGCAGCCGCTTCGGGGATGCACAGAACTACATGTTCTATAACGTTACCTATGGAGTGTGGTAGGTGACTGCGACTTTCCTAAATGTACTTATTGACTACGCTTAGTTAATACCGAATAAATTTTTAATGATTAAAATATTAATATTAACCAAACCTCAGAATCTTTTAGCCGGTTGAATAATACCCTATTTCAGTTTCTTATGGTGTCGGCCGAAAGCATTATGTCATGGTTGAATAATATTCGTAAACGGACCACTTTCTCAAGACGGACGACAACTGAATATAGTAATACAAGCGGGACCGTGATGGAAGAGGTGCGCAATTCGTTTCCCGATGGAATCATTTTTTAAATTTTGATTATTTAGATAATAATGGTTTTAGCTGTAATTGTTAATTTTACTATTCATAATGGTTATAAATTATCAAATCTACAAACTGAATCGTATTGAGTCTATTTTTTAAATGTGCCTCAAAATCAACTCTGATTACATTAGTAATGCCTGGGAGCGCCTCAAAAACAATGTAATTGGTAAAATATACAGTAAAGCTGGATGTGCTAATGAAAGAAAAAAAAGGTGCAATAGTTACCAATGATTACAGTTTTCAAGAAAAACTGTGATAGCGAGTACCTGAGGATTTTGATGGACAATGAATTGTTATTACTTAACATTTTACGAGTGCTGGATATGTTGATGAAGGAATTATATATAAGTAGATACAATCGCTATTTATGGTATCATTTATATAGAAAAATGTATATAATAGATTACGTGCTTTGTTCGATGGGTCATCGTTTAAATTAATAATATTGTTGACTGTGAAATCCCACGAAACAGACTTATCGAAGCACATTTCCCTTTTGGCCGTAACTTTGATACCATATGCTATCTTGCCATAGTCACCCACAAATGATGCAGGTATTCCATTTGGTAATTGAAACGAGAAACGTAGTTTGTGCTCACCTTTAGGAAGCACCTCGGAACCATCTGAAAAAGTTTTAAACAACTATGACTTTCTATCACATTCAATTTTACTCATTATATTCAATTCTGTACCTCTTTATTTGATTGTTATCAAATTAATTGTTATCTTGCATAAGCGAAAGAAATAAAAAGTAACAACGAAAACTCTGCATTCATCCAAAAGTTGGTTGCGTCTTTGCACAATCCAAGAATTCTTTGGTCTTCTTCAAAATGTAAGTGAATGCAGGATATTAAAACGCGTGCAAAATAGAACTTAATATAAAATAACACAGTGTAGTGTTCGAAATCTCTTGGGGTTTCTTTCCGATCTAATTCCATGACAGATATCCAATAATACTACGTCGTATTTATTTTATTCATTAAGGAATACAAATAGTTACAGAATATAAATGTGTATAACTAATAACAATAAAAGGTCATAAATGATAAAAACAAGTAAAAAAGTAATTAAAAAATAACATTAAGGAAATGAAATAGTTAAGAAATTGGTTATACAAAAACATTAGGGGGAAAAAAAACAATAATATTATATAAAACCATTAGAATAGTTAAATATTGAAATAAAAATTAAGAAGCCATAATTCAATATAACAAGTGATGTATGTGTATTATGTCATCGCGTGTTATGGTGATGATTTTTGAATGTTTCGTATTTAATGTTTGAATGGTGCGTATGATTTGGAGAAGATGTGTGTGTCTGGGAAGGTTTTGTTGTATTCATTGCACATTCTGTTTGTTGGTTTCCTAAATCCTGCATTTGTGTTTGAAGTTGAGGGGAGGAAGAGTAAATTATTTCGTAGGCATCTGAGTGGTGCATGTATGTTAATTGCGCTGGCGAGTGCTGGACAGTCAAAAGTGCTATTGATTATTTTGTGTAGTGTTGTCATGTCAACTAGGGTACGTTTATAATCATCATCGTCTTCATAAAAGCAGAGTAATCGAAAATACAACAAAATGCCATATCTCCTTGTCGGCGTTCGTGTCTCAGTTGGTTAGATAACTGACTGCTGATCCTAAGGTCCCGGGTTTGATTCCCGTTGGAGACACAGTTTTTAATTTTATTTTCAGTCTGGATCTGTGAGACGATTGATATCGTAAGTCTCCAGAATGTGGCAACATGTTATTGGGTGCGTATTAAATTAATATTTGATACATAGTTCATCATTGTGGTTCACCACCCATTCTGAATGTTGCCTTTATAGGTGTGAAGAGGCTGGTGTGTGGGGATGTATTCATGTTTCTTGCTTCCTTTTATCGTATGTTTGAAATTTTTACTCTGATGTTTTTTTTTATAAATTAGTGTCTTTAAAACCAATGTAATTACAAGTCAAATTAGTGTCTTTAAAACCAATGTAATTACAATGTAATTACAAGATTATTTTGTGTAGTGTTGTCATATCAATTGAATAAGGAAATTCAGAAACCCCTGTAGAAAACATCAGGTGATGGGTCTTAAAGCTGTAAGGTAGTGGACTGTATTTTAAACGATCCTACCGATGATTCTTTATTCCTGGTTCACTGATTGTTTTTTCTGTGCACACATCCACACGCAGTGGTCTTCAAACTTGTAGTGATCATTTTTAACTTGACACTTATTGTCACCCAAAATTATTGTGACCAACTTTTAAGTGACAATTTTCAAATGCATAGGTGACCAGACAGTTGAGCAGTTGATATTCAATGATGCTGAGAGTATAGTGCAATGATTATCTATTTATTTAATTTGTGTATGGTCATAGTATGGGTAGGCTATAGTTAGTCTACATATAAAGCCTAATATTCTGTATGCTTTCCCCAGCATGGCATCAACATGAATATTAAACAACAATCCAATATCCACGATTGACTCACACTTTTCAAATGGGTGTATGTTAATGTTACATATTTATGTAGATATTTATTTTATTATTTGTGAATGTTATAAACTGACATTAACTAATATTGAAGTTATGAGTTATTTATATTAGTTATATTAACTAATACATACATACCTAAACACAATAACCATATTGGGGTAGAGAAAACCAAACACCACAAAACCAATCTTGACAAATCAATGATCTTGACATAATTGGACATAATACATTCTTTACATTCATTAATTGCCCCATTATGGTCTCTTATTATTCAGATTTGTATGCTAGGTTAATTTTTTCAGGATATTATTAATTAATGTGGTCATATAATACCTTTGATTTATATGTATTTGTATAGCTCATTTTGTTAGATGCTTATTATTCATTCTCTCTTTTGAAAAACGGAAAATACTAAATGGTAATCCAGCTTTAACATCAAAATAGTATAAACATCTTTACATTACATATCAAATGTAAATATAAGCAAATTAACACAAGATATTTGTGAATAATAATGATAATCTTTGACGAATATCTCATCTTAATTCAACTTAATTCAATTATTTTTCAGTGTCACATGTCTAATTTGACGAGTATTATACTTTACTTAATCATTTTTTAATGTGACATATCATATTTGGCGAGAATTATACTTTATATAATATTTTTTTTAATATATCGTGTCAAATTTGAGAAATATTAATATTTTTATGTATAAAATGTCAAATTTGACAGATGCCAAATACAAAATGTCCGTATAGGTACCTGTTACTCGGTAAAATTTAAACAAGTACATTGCTATTGGTAAGCAACTTCATTCTAACAGTATTATATTCGCAAATAATAACCAAGTGCAACTTTGTTATTTTTAATCATGTATAGGTCAATAACTACCAACATGACTTTTTACATTGCTATTGGTAACCAACTACACGTTAACAGTATTCAATTGTTAGATAATAGCCAAGTGCAACTTTGTTATTTTTAATCATATATTGGTAAATAACTACCAATATGACTTTAACCGAGCCAAAAAGGTACTTTGCTAACTTTAGATTTTTTCAGTGTGAGGGGACAATGTGGAAGGAAAGGATTCAAAGGAAATATGCTTCTACAACCCCATAAGTCATTTTTGAACATGATCATAATTTTGATCGCAACAGTGTAGAGGTCCTACATCTGGAGTCCTAGGGACGAAAACTGGATGCTATATAAATATAAGAACAAATCTGTCATCCGGTTCCGGTTCCGCTAAGCAGTAAAAGTTTTCAGTGATATTGAAATTAATTAAAATAACCTTATCATCAGTCAATAGTTAAAGTATTTACGGTGCTATTATTATAAGCGTGAAATTTAACTTCTGACATTTATTTATTGCTTACTAGCGATGTCCGACGCCGTACGAACAGCTGATGTCTTTCTTACCTACAACTAACTACGTATTACAATAAGGTACAATACAATTTATCTTTTAACTGAGGACGTTTTATTGCTATATTGGATATCGGAACACACGCAATTCATAAATAGCATATATTTGCATGTATAGAGACGAGTTTATGCTAATATATTTGGAATAAAAAAAAAAAACTTACCGATTTTTTTGACACTTCAGAATACGAAAAAGGTTCAACTTACACCTGTCAAAAACTAACATTTACTGTAAAATTTTCTCGTCAGTTTACGTTTACACATAATAACTATAATATTTCTCACACATTATAGTTTGTTTATACACACTACTGGCAGTAAGATGTCTCCAAAACCGGCAATTAAATGTAATAGATGTGACGACAGGGTCATATCAGAAGAAAACATAACCTGTCAGAATTGCAAACTTAGTTTTCACTATAGTTGTGCGGGTATGTCCTTGACTAACTATAAGAAAATGTCGAAAAACTACATGAAAAGCTGGAATTGCTACTCTTGCAGAAGCAATATGAACCATAAAGAAATCGATAACAATGATGTAATAAACAATTCAAATTGTACACCGGTTAATACGACAAAAGAAATCAAAAAATTAAAACATATCACTGCAAGCACAATTTCACAGTTTGATAAACCCGGAGACGAAGACAGTCGTGTTTTGGATGAAGAAGTGATCCGTAGTATGCATATGAACCAAAATAGTAGTAATATTAAACAAATTTTGAATTTAAATTCAAATAATCCGATACATCGGGCGCATGAAGTTGACAGCGGATCTAGTGTTGATAATGCGCATGCGCTTGCCAGTATGTAAAAATTGCCAGTTATCAAAAACAATATTAATGTGGACACAGGAAATGCTACCGTTGGTACACAATCAATAGATAATTTAAGTGATCAAGTAACCCATTCAAATAAAAATATTTTTGAATTGATTAAACAAAAACTGGATGACAATAACAAGAGACAGGAAGAAATTATCGAACAAAATAAATATATTTTAGAGAGCATTAAATTTATATCTACACAATATGACGATCTATATAAAAGGGTTAATAATATGGAAACTGCGTTCAAGGAACTATCTACTGAATTAACAAAACTCAAGAATTCAAATAACTTACTTCAAAATACCGTCGACCTGCAGAATATAAAAATTGATCACCTGCAATATAAAAACATGGATAGGAATATTGAAATCCGTGGGTGCCCTGAAGTAAAAAATGAGAACCTTCTAGATGTATTTAAAAACATATCCAAATTGGTCAATTTCACACACAAAACGGACGACATCAAAACAACTCAACGAGTGATGACATTTCCATCTAGAACGAATTCGAGGCCAGTTATCATAACTTTTGAGACAAACAATCTACGGGACAATTTCCTTAGTGTATATAAAAGTTATTGTAGAGATGTAGGAAGCAGTGATGGCAATATTAGAAAAATTTTATCAACTGATATAGGTTTGTCGGGTGAGTCGCAACCAATATATATATCTGAACACATAACTCAAAGATCCAAGTTCATATTGGCCCAATCCAAAATTATTGCGAAGCAAAAAAATATTAAATATGTATGGATTAAATCCGGAAAAGTATTTGCTCGACTCAATGAAAAAACTAAGGTCATCTTGGTCAATACTCTTAATGATTTAAATAAGATTTGACTAGGTAGACGGGAGTTGAATATTTTCTGTTTGATAGTGATTTATTTTATGTTTGATTTTCTTTTGATATGTTACCATGCTTTTTATATCCGTATTTTATCTTCAATATGTATTTGTGTTAATTTTATCTCTATAACTTTTATCTTTACTATTTCTTGTTTGTTTTTATGCTATCCCATAACATCTTACTTTAAGTTTATGAAAATTCTCAGTGTGCCTTTTGCTATCGTACATAGCAGTTGCAGTAGTATATTGTTATCTCATGTTAAATATTTCCACAATTGTAATATTATTTACCCCTTTTTACTATGAGTGACTTTATAAATCTGGAGCTTGACAACATTTTTTCGGTACCAACTCTTGAATTATCGAATCCAGTTGAATGTGAGGAACTGTTGAAACAATTTTCTAGTCTTAAAATAATTTCTACCAACATTAGAAGTATCACCAAAAACTTTGATGATTTCTTAATTCTACTGGCAGATATTAAAATTGAGTTTGATATTATTGTGCTTTCTGAATGTTGGATTACTGATATATATCATCCAAAGCAGATTAATGGATATTCATCTTTTCACACTACTATTAATAGATCACAAGCCGATGGAGTTGTTGTTTACATTAAAGGTAATTTGCAACACGAAGTGATTGAAATAGACTTGGCAGATGCGAACTGTTTAAAAATCAATCTTAAACATTTGTCACTCTTCGCAATTTATAGGTCACCAAGAGTATATAATATTGATTCTTTCGTTTCATCATTGAATGCTGTACTTTGTGAGTGCTCAAATGAAATTATGTTGATAGGTGATATAAATATTGATATACTAAAACCTCTGCGAGGTATGAATGATGAATACCTCAACTTACTTAGCAGCCATGGTATGTCTTCACATATCAATGCAAACACGAGAGTTACCCAAACTACACAATCATGCATTGATCATATTATGTTAAGATCCAAATTAAAATCCATAGCTATTGTATTTACATCAACCATAACGGATCATTACTCTACAATTATAGGTTTTTCTGGAGAAAACTGTTCATATGAAAAGCCAAAAACACTCTCTAAAATAACAATTGACTATTCAAAGCTAAACCTTAAACTAAAATCAGAAAATTGTAGCCAAACGCTAATGTGTACAGATACAGATATAGCGTTTGATCAATTCATGTTAACTTATTCGCGATACATTGAAGATGCAAAAACTATTTCTATTATTAAACAAAAAAAAACATAAATTAAAGCCATGGATAACAGAAGGTTTATTATTTTCAATCAACAAACGAAACAAACTCCATAAAGCGCTTAAACATAATTTAGACCCACATGCATTAATCTATTATAAAAGATACAGAAATATTTGCAAAAAACTTCTTAAAGATACTAAATGTAATTATTATAAACAAAAACTTGAGGAGGCTGGAGGTAATCAAAAAACTATCTGGAGTATCATTAAGGAAGCGTCAGATATAAAGAAAACAAACATTGTTCCATCAACGCTAAATATAAATAATGAGAACATATGTAACATTTGCAGATGACCCTTGTAAAATAACAAATTACATAAATGACTACTTTTGTGATATTGGGGATAAATTAGCAACAGAATTACTAAATCAAACATCAAAAACCGAAATTGAACTTGCTAACAATATAACACAGTCAGCAGTCTATTCACCGAATCTATTAATTTTGACTCCTTCAACAAGTGCAGAAGTAGACCTCGTAATTCAGTCACTAAACGATACTAAATCTCCAGGTCATGATAAATTAACAACTTCATTATTAAAAACTACCAGACAATTTATTACTACACCCTTAAATCATATTATAAATCTGAGTTTCTCATCTGGAGTTTTTCCAAAAGGTTTAAAGCGTTCTATAATATTACCAATCCATAAAAATGGGAACCCGACCGATATAAATAATTTCCGACCAATCTCTATACTGTGTGTAATCTCGAAAGTCATTGAAAAAATTGTTAAACGAAGGCTAAGTGGGTTCTTGGATAAACATGAAATTATATCTAAGTATCAATTTGGTTTTCGAGAAGGATACTCTACTGATTCGGCTGTATTAGAATTGACAAAAAATATCACAACGGCGTTAGATAGAGGTAATAAATGTTTAGCAATATTTTTAGATCTGTCTAAAGCATTCGACACTGTGTCACACCAAATTTTGATTGCTAAACTCTTTAAAATAGGAATAAGACACCGCTCTCTTGACTGGTTTACCTCGTATTTGTCTAATAGAACACAATCAGTGTCACTACTGGGTCATAACTCATCGGATAGAACTGTGAAATTTGGAGTACCACAGGGAAGTGTATTGGGTCCCATTTTATTCTTGATTTATATAAATGATTTGTGCGCGTTATGTGAGGGTACTACGACGATAGCATTTGCTGATGATACAACCCTGTTTATTGAGGGAAAGACTTGGCATGATACTTTTGTAATAGCGGAACGCTCAATTAATATTGTAAGGAATTGGCTTGATGCAAACTTGCTAACTTTGAACTCGAATAAAACGAAATTTATTCCATTTAGTTTAAATAACTCGACGCAACCTCCTATAAATCTTATTATCCACATAAATAATAACTCAAAACAGGATGCAATTGGTAGAGTTACATCTATCAAATATTTGGGTGTTTATATCGACAGAAATCTGCGTTGGGATGCACATGTGGATAATTTGTCTATTCGTGTTAGAAAACTAGTACATGTATTTAGATGTATTAGAAATATATTGTCATCAAGTGTATTAAAACAGGTATATTTTGCGTTGTGTCAGTCTATTTTGTCATATGCAATAATTGTGTGGGGTGGATGTGCCAATGCTATTATGGATCCTTTACAGAGGGCGCACAAAAGTATAATAAAAGTTATCAACAAATGGCCTAGAGACTATCCATCAATAACACTATTTAAAAATTACAAAGTACTCGATATAAAACAAATTTATATAAGATCGGCAACAACGCACTTCTTTTACAATGATCGCTCTAAATTTAGATCACAACAAAGCCGTAACACCCGTCAATCAGTAAATATTAATTTTTGTATACCTTATTGTAGAACAACAATGGCACAGCATCAGTTTGCTTTTAGAGCACCGACTGCATTTAATCGGCTTCCTGTGGAACTTAAAGCTTTAGAAAATAAAAATAGGTTTAAGACAGATATTACTGCACGATTACTGGATATGACCATAGATACATTCTATTTACTTACTTGAGTTTTTGCAAGCTGACGTGTGGCGTGTGACGAAGGGTACACTGAGACTGAGATTTAGATTTAAATTCACTAAGGAAATAATTGTTTGCATGTTTTTGGGATTTACTTAGTTCATTTTTAAATATTTTGATATAATTTTATTGTATGAATATGTGTATGTTTATGTATATATATGTAAACATACACATATATTTTATATGTATGTTTGTATTGTATTCATAATTTTAGGCGATGGAATTTATATTGTATTTATATTGTAAGGCTATTTATATTGTATTCATTTAGAAATGGCCATCATATTTTTATCATTCTTTCCATCATCTTTTCTTTTTAATAAATTTATATTATTGTAGCCATTATATTTTATACTATTTTAACAATCATTTTAGTTATCTTTTTAATATTTTATATAATTTTATTGTGTTAATATGTGTATGTTTGTATTGTATTCATAATTTTATACAAAAGAAATAGCCATCATGTTTTTATCATTTTTTCAATATTTTTTTTTTTGTTGGAGATCATCTAAATTTTTTTTTTAAATATGTTTATATAATTGTAAAAAAGCCATTATATTTTATAGTATTTTAGTATATTTTTTTCTTAAATATTTTTATACAATTGTATTGTGTTAATATGTGTATGCTTATACTGTATTCATAATTTTATGCGAAAGAAATAGCCATCAAGACACAGGCTTTGCCTAGTTTGATGGTGATTAAAACACCTTAATGACACTGCTTTCTGCATCACTGTATAATATAATATGTATTTGTTAATAATAATACGAATTATAAGTGTATCAATATTTGTCAGACATGAATAAATAAATAAATAAATAAATACATAATATGTCATAAGTCATTCAAAAATGACTTATGGGGTTTCTGAATTTCCTTATTCAATTAGGGTACGTCTTTCTTTTAGTGTGCATAGATTGTAATTATTAAGTAGGTCAGTGTATGGTAGTCGGGGATTCTTTGTTATGTATCGCATAATCTTGAGGTATTTTTTCTGAGTTGATTCAATTTTGTATGCGTATATGTTGTTCCATATTTGAGAGCCATATTCGAGTTGTGAGCGGACTAGCGTATTATATAACATTAAATATGAGCTGGTTTTCTTGAATTCTTTTGTTAATCTAAGCACAAAGCCCACCATTTTGTATGCTTTGTTGATTATGTTTTCAACATGGATGTCAAAATGCAGTTTGCTATCAAATACAATTCCTAGATCCCGAATATTGTTGACTTTGTCAAGTGGAAGAGTGTCGATGTAGTAATTATGTTCGATAATGTTTTTGTTTTTTTTGTAATTGTGGTAGTCTTACATTTAGTTAAATTCAGATATAGTCTATTTCGCTTACAGTAATCATTTAATTTATTTATTTTAATTTTTTATTTTATCAAATTGAAGCTAACAATGTACAAAGAATTGTATATATGTATAAAAATATTAAATACTAGCTTTTATGTCCCGCCGTTGGCCAAGAATGTAAAATTGTGAAGGAATAAGCAATCGTTTTTATAATATTGTCACTCAATTATTTTGCAAAATCGGACAATGAAAAGTGGTTTGAAATTTGATTGAAATTTGAAATTTGACATCACTTGAACATTGTAAAATGTTCAAGTGATGGCCACAACCCATTCTTTTTTTTATATATTGCTATTAAGTGTGAATGAAGTAATATACAATTTTTGCACGCATGGACTATGCGAAATGGTTTTAAATATGACTGTTTATCAACGTTGTAAAGAGATTCGTTTAGCCACAACCCCCATTTTAAAATATTATCATCGAAATAAATTGTAATATGTACCTATTGAAAATTTAGTAATTTTGGATGTTGGGATGTGGTTAAAATTTAATTAAACAAATGTACTGAAAAGATCTAGTGTTGGTCACATCCCATTCGTTTTTATATTTTTTCATCAAGGGTGCATTATATTTTTCACAATAAGACTAATAGACTTAAAATTGACACAAAAGTCTACATTAACGAAGAAGAAGAAGACTTAAACTATGGTAAATAGTTTTTAATTTGAATATAAACGTTGTGAAGAGTTCAGTAATGGCCACAACCCCCATTCTTTAAATATTGTCAACTAAATCAAATATGTAGGTGTCGAAAATTATTTAAAATAGGATGATATAAATGGTTTAACTTTGATTAAACAAAAGTATTGAAAAGATTCTCGTGCAGGTTACATCGTCACATCCCACAACCCATTCGTTTTTACATATGTATTTTCATCAAGTGTGCATATCGTTAATAATATTTCTGCACAATAGACTATTAGACTTAAAACTAACCCAAAAGTCTAAATAAAAAAGAGAAGAATAAGTATAAGACTATAAGAAATAGTTTGTATAAAAAACTATCCCAATGGTCTTCATAAAATAAGTAAAAATACATAAAATAGAAGAATTAGACTATTGGAAATAGATTTTATAAAAACTAACCAAAAGGTTTTCATAAAAGAAGAAGGAAATAGTTTGTATAAAATTCACCCAAGTTCTACATAAAATAAGAAAACGAAGAGAAAAAGACTAAAGGAAATAAATTGTGTAAAAACTGACTACATAAGTAAGGTCTACATAAAAAAAAGATGAATTAGACAATAGGAAATAGTAAGTATAAAAGCTCACCCAAAGGTGTACAAAAAAGAAGAAGAAGAATAATTAGACTATTGGAGATAGTTTGAATAAAAACTGACCAAAAGGTCTACATGAAAAAAGATGAATTAGACAGTAGGAAATAGTATGTATAAAAGCTCACCCAAAGGTCTACAAAAAAGAATAATAATTAAACTATAGGAAAAGTTTATATAAAAACTCACCCTTGGTCTACATATAAGAAAAAGAAAATGAATAAGACTATTGGAAATACATTGTATTAAAACTCTCCCAAAAGTCTATGTAAATGAAGAAGAAGAATAATTTGACCATAGGAAATATTTTTTATAAAAAACTGACCCAAATGCATACATAAAAGAAGAAGAAGATGAATTAGACTATAGGAAATAGTTTGTATACAAACTGTCCTAAAGGTCTACATAAAATTAAGAAAAAGAAAAAGACCCGTCGCTTCAGACCCTTCAGTACCTCCCGTCGCTTCAGACCCTTCAGTACCTCCCGTCGCTTCAGACCCTTCAGTACCTCCCGTCCCTTCAGGCCCTTCAGTACCTCCCGTCCCTTCAATCCCTTCAGTACCTCCCGTCCCTTCAATCCCTCATTACGTCCCTTCCCATCAGGCCCTTCAGTACCTCCCGTCGCTTCAGACCCTTCAGTACCTCCCGTCCCTTCAGGCCCTTCAGTACCTCCCGTCCCTTCAATCCCTCATAACGTCCCTTCCCATCAGGCCCTTCAGTACCTCCCGTCCCTTCAGGTCCTTTCATACCTCCCGTCCCTTCAGGCCCTTTAGTGCCTCCCTTCCCTTCATTACATCCCGTCCCTTCAGTCGGTTAAGAAAAGTTTAAATCCAGAAACCATCCTGGAAGAACCGCGAAGAGATGAAAGAACCTTCTTTTCCCAGGATACTCCACCTTTATAGGTAAAATGACTAAATAAACGAAGAAGAAGAAGAAAAAAGTTTAAATCCAGAAACCTGCGAAGAGATGAAAGGAAAATTGGACCTTCTTCTTCCAGAATAGTCCACCTTCATAGGTAAAATGACCAAATACACGATGAAGAAGAAGAAGAAGAAAAAAGTTAAAATCCACAAACCGTCCTGAAAGACCTGCGAAGAGATGGAGGGACAGTCGGACCTTCTTTTCCCAGGATACTCCCCCTTTATAGGTAAAATGACCAAATACACGAAGAAGAAGAAGAAGAAAGTTTAAATCCAGAAACCATCCCGGGCACACGCTCGACAATTCAACAAAGTTTCATTGTAATCGGACAAACGGTTTAGGAGCACATAGCATACATGCATACATTCATACATACATAAATAAATAAATAAAATAATTTTCCGATAGGAAATCAGTACATATATTGTTGATTCGTAAGTAAATAGTAATAGGTAGGTACCTACCTACAAACTAAATTCGAAAAATAAATTCGATTCATAACAAATTTTATTTGAATATCAGAATGTGCCTGTAACCATAGTAACCATTCAAACGCGTAAAAAATATCAAATGGTTTGAGCATTTTTTGAATATGTAGGTACCGAAATACATTGGTTTGTTCGATGCCATAAAAATGAAAATTGTCAGAAAAATCAAATATTATTTAACAAATTATGCAATTTTATTATGCCTATATCTTTACTAATAATAAACACATTTTTACAATATATGTCTTAAAACTTGCTGTAATGTCTTGTGTTTCATTTTATTATTTCATAATTACATTTAATTCAAAGGTTTATTATTTTCAAGAAGATTTTCATTCGTAAAAAATAACAAATATTGTATGAAAAGATATTAAAATGGCGGGGTTATATGTACAAAACGCTTACTTTAAAAATAAGTTAAACATTATAATTAGACAAAATATTCACCATGTTTTTCTCTTAAAAGCTAAGTTATAGTTGAAAATATATTTTTTTCGTGTAAATACGTACTTCTAACTTTTAAACTAACAGATATTTGCGTACAAAATGTACACTTTTTTGACAGATATGACTTGGAAAATTTTGTATGAAAAAAATAATTATTGAAATATTTTTAAAATTCAGCATTTTTATCGCATTATTTTTAGCGTGACACTGCATCAGTTATACTGGTACATGTTCGCAAATTAATTAGATTTTTAGATGCTCTTGGTTTTTCAGAAGGCGTGAGACAAACACACACACACAGACACTAACATTTTGATTGCTTTATTACTTTAGATAACAAATATCATCTCCATACATCAATTACTAGCTTACAATACTATCATATTATATTACAAAATACAGTATATTCAAGATACAAAATCATATGTGTGTGTGAGGGTGTGTATGTGTGAGAGTGTGTGTGTGTAAGTGTATATGTGTATGTGCATGCTTGCTGTGCGTAAGTAATGATCTTATGAAATTCCTGTTTTTAATTTTTGAGCGAGTTTATGTTTTGTGTCACTGAATAGGTCTAGGGACTTCTCATATTTTATGTATGTGTTTATAATTCTGTTTAAAGTTGAGTTTTTCGCGGCATTAGTTTTGTATAATTTAGGTCGGAAGAGTTGTATGTCTGGAGCGTCTCAATGGTACGTTAAAGATACTAAAGATACTTAAAGTACTCGATAAAATTTCCGGGCAGTCAATAATATTGTTCAATATGTTGTAAAGAAATTGTATATCTTGGCATTTACTTCTTGATTCTAGTGACGATGGAATGGGTGCAACAATACTTCGATATGGCAATATCTTCAAATATTTACGCTGTATTTTTTCTACATTATTAATGTACACTCGATATTGCGGGTTCCAAATAACAGACCAAAACTCCAGTGTACTTCTGACTAGTGAATTAAATAATATTTAAAATTTTTGTGGATTTTTGAAATCTTTACTTATCCTAAAAATAAAACCTATTTTTTTTTTTTTTTTTTTTTTTTTTTTTTTTTTTTTTTTTTTTATATCCTGCTGTGCCCTTCGAAATCCAACCTCACGTCCTCGTCGTGAAGGGCGGGCAACTGACTGGTGTGTGTCCTAGGGGCAGGCAACAGTCAGGCTAACGAGGCCCTGGTCTACCCAAGCCAAGGTGGAAAGTATCGTGCCGAGGGCTGAATGGTACCGGGGTAGCAAATCTTTAGTTCCGGTATCGTGAACGATCTCTTCAGGGCACCGGGCGAAACCCTGTCGTAAACAGCCTTCCACCCACATGAGGCTCTGTGGGTGGTGACCGTTTATTTCCTCAATACTCGTGGGAACAACTATGGAACCAAAAAATAAAAAACTACAAATTATTCAAGGGGACTCTTTGAAGAACCCAAAAACCTGCACTGTGGCGGGACCATCCTCCGTGGGGCATGAGACTTCCAGTACGCTACAGAGGAACATGGTACTGCCTAGTGCGGGACCGTCCTCTGGGGCGGCTGAGGCCTCTATTGCACCAAAGGGGAAAAAGGAACCGCTTACCGGTGTAACATCAAAGCCGCCCAAATACAGTGGGGCGGCAAGAAGGAAGTACAAGAAACTTCTTGCAAAGGGTGGGACTCAAATGTCTGGGACAACCGGACAAGGTGAACCACCAATGGTAAAGGAGAGGGATGGAGTGATGAAGCCTAAGGCCTCTAAGAGACCTAGGGCTGTATCCGAAACTCCCTCGCCCAACCAACCGAAAAAGAGGACAAACCAGGTTGAGAAATCGCCTCATATGGTTGATGCCTCATATGCAAGTAAGATCTCTACCTTTAAGGTAGCCGTCATTAGGGAATCCTATCCTGAAGCCCATATGACGGAAGAAGATCACCGCCTGCTGAAAATCAAGGTTCTTGAGAAGGTGGATGGAACGCCAGATGGTGAATTCCTCCCCGATTTTGAGGGCTCTTTCCTGGGAGGGGGAGCGGCAATATTTAAATGCCTAGATACAACCTCCAAAGACTGGCTGATCCGCTTTCTGGACAACACAGAACTGGGGGCAGGACCAAAGCTGAGGGCGATTGACGCTTGGAACCTTCCCAAACCAGTTAAGATGTCCATGCGGACAGAAGATCCGGTAACTGACACTAAGTCACTACTGGCAAGGATCAACCGCCTGAACAAAGGGTACAATACAAACCTTTGGAAAGTGGTTGATAGGCAAGTGGACAGCAAGGGTCAAAGGCTGATAATCCTGGTTGACAGGGTATCGGCAGAGGCTCTGCGAACACAAGGCTACAAAGCCAGGGCTGGGGTGGATAGAGCACATTTCAGGATCTTATCCACTCCAGATCCCCCAAAAAAGGCTATCGAAGTAGTACCTTCGGTGGAAAAGGTGGTGGAGATGGAATCTGAGCCATCTTCATCGGAGAGGGCTGGTGGAAACCCACCACCTTCACCGATGAAGGAAATGGACTTGGAGTCTGAGCCATCTTCATCGGAGAGGGCTGGGAGTAACCTACCACCTTCACCGATGGAGGGGATAGACTTGGAGTCAGACTCTGAAACCATCAAACCCACAACTGATGAATCGGATGCTGATGCTATTTTGACATCAGACGAAAGTGGTAATGAGTTACCAGAACCCAATTTGGGAGACGGGACTCCGAAACCATAAACAACAGCACACGTGACGAAACCATAAACAACAGCACAGCAACAGCGACGTGATCGACAACAGCTAATGACTTCAGGACACGTGACTGAGGGACAAAACCAAGAACCGATCAAATGTGTGCAAATAAACCTTCATCACAGCAAAGCAGCAACGGCGTCTTTATGCCAGAAGCTTGCTAAAGGTTTATTTGACATCGCACTTATTCAAGAACCTTGGTTACACAAGGGCAAAGTAAGTGGACTTGGGGGAGCAGGAGGATCAATTTATTCATTGAACACCTCAAGTAAACCCAGAACCTGTATTTACGTCAAGAACAAAAGGAGTTCACTACCTTTAACGCACTTTTGCTCTAATGACCTAACAGCAGTAAAGATTATATTTCAAAGGGGAGATATAACTGAGGACCTTATAATAGCCTCTGTTTATCTTCCATATGATACAGTTGAACCTCCTCCAACAAAGGAACTGAGGGACATCATCAGCTACTCCTCTGATAACCACATACAGCTACTGGCTGGCTGTGATGCAAATGCACATCACATTACATGGGGGAGCAGCAACTGCAATTCAAGAGGAGAGAGCCTACTGGAATACCTATGCTCAACGAACATGGGGATTCTCAATTCAGGTAATAAACCTACCTTTGTTATTTCTAATAATGAGGAAGTTATTGACTTAACGTTAGGGTCCAATAAATTATGGAACTTAATAACCAACTGGCACGTATCTGATGATCTATCTTTTTCAGATCACAGGTACATTTGCTTCAATATAAACTCAACAGTTGGACCTGTAAATACCTATAGATCCCCAAAGAAAACAGATTGGGAGGGGTATATTAGGGATTTGAAGGAACAACTATTAAATGTGGAAATAAAAACCCATACAGTAACAGATATAGAGGACACGGTAGACAAAATACAAGACTCCATTCTGTTCTCTTATCAAAACAACTGTCCTACCAAACCCATACATTCAACAAAATGTGTGCCCTGGTGGACTAAGAAACTTTCTGAGCTAAGATCTAATGCCAGGAAGAAGTTTAATGCAGCTCGTGTAGCAGGTAACTGGGAAATATATAGAGAGGCCCTTACATGCTACAACAAAGAACTGAGGAAAGCCAAAAGAGCATCCTGGAGGGACTTCTGTAAGAACATAGAAAATACCCCGGATAAATCCAAAATTGGAGTAATTATGGCCAAAGATAAAGCTGAGGGGCTGAGTACCATAAAGCTTCCTGATGGCAAATTTACCGATACTGGGGAAGGTACATTGAAGCAACTGTTCAAAGTGCATTTTCCTGGATCAAAAGTACTAAATCAAACAGGAATAGAGCAGGAGTCATCAAATACCATAGGGACTAAATATAGAACCAATAGGGACGACTGGCTTCTTGCTAAATCGGTAATCAACCAGTCAAAGATTAAATGGGCAATTGGCACCTTCAAACCATTTAAATCACCAGGTAGCGATGGCATTATACCCGCATTCCTTCAACAAGGAATCAATTTATTGACATCGCCATTATGTTATATTTTCAGAGCCTGTCTAGCATTTGGTTATATACCGAAAGCATGGAGACAGGTAAATATAGTCTTCATACCTAAACCAGGGCGTGAAAATTATACAGAGGAAAAAGCTTTTCGACCAATTAGCTTAACCTCCTTTCTTCTCAAGACACTGGAAAAACTGGTTGATAGGCATCTGCGGGACGGGGCACTAAGAAGAAATCCGTTGCACCAATACCAATTTGCCTATAGTCCGGGTAAATCCACAGAAACAGCACTACATGAGGTAGTGCTGAGTATTGAGAAGGCAATAAACTATAAAGAACTGGCACTTGGAACATTCCTAGACATCGAAGGGGCTTTTGACCAGACCACATACGATGTAATAACCAATGCTGCCAAAAGGCACAAAGTTGAACACACTATATGTCGATGGATCAACTCAATGCTAAAAAGTAGAACCGTAGCATCTACTCTTTTTGGGGATACAGTGAGGGCTTCCGCTGACAGAGGCTGTCCTCAGGGGGGAGTACTATCACCCCTGCTGTGGTCGCTGGTGGTGGACGAGCTGCTTGTGATCCTTGAAGGGAAGGGAATAAAAGCTATAGGATATGCTGATGATATAGCTATCATTGTTAGTGGAAAATTTCCAAGAACAGTCTCAGAAGTGACTCAGTCAGCCATTATGGCAGTCGAAGAATGGTGCAACAAAGTAGGACTGAAAATTAACCCCAAGAAAACAGTCCTGGTACCATTCACAAAAAAGAGGAAACTGGAGGGGTTAATTGAACCAACTCTTTTTGGAATACAGATCTCACTGAGTGACCAAGTTAAATATCTTGGAGTCATAATCGACAAGAGATTAAGTTGGAAACAACATGTGGATTACATATGTGACAAAGCATGCAGAGTTTTCTGGGCATGTAGAAGAACCTTTGGCAAAACATGGGGGCTAAAACCTAAAACTCTGTACTGGGTCTACACCACTGTAATTAAACCAGTCATCATCTATGCTGCACTGGTATGGTGGCCTAGAACCAAACTCGTATCCTGTGAGAGCCAACTAAGCAAGGTACAAAGACTTGCATGCATGGGAATCACAGGAGCTATAAGAACTGCACCAACAGCTGCTATAGAAGTCCTACTTGGCCTCCCACCTCTACAAATAGTGATTGAAGCAGAGGCAAGGCTAGGACTATACAGGCTGGTATGTAATGGCTTATGGAACCATAAACGCATTAGCTATGGTCATACCAATTTCAAATGGGACAGAGAACTGGATTCACTATTACAAATGAATTCAGACAAAATGACACCAAAATACCACTATCATAAACCATTCACGGTTATATACCCAACCTACAGTGAATGGGATGAGGAAAAGGGGTTTAAACCCAAAAAGCCGGGGCTGATCTGGTATACAGATGGATCTAAAACCGACCATGGCACCGGTGCAGGAGGACATTGCTGGGGAAATGATGAGTGCGATTAGATTTAAAGTTTTGTTATAAGTACATCATGGTTAACACGATCAAACGCTTTTGAATAATCAGTGTAAATTGTATCAATTTGATGTCCTTTATCTATATTTTCATGGAGATAATGGGTAAATACAGCGAGGTTAGATATCACTGATCACTTTTTCATAAAACCGTGTTGCTTTTGTGTGATCAATGAAGACATGGAGGGATAGAGTTGGTCATAGACGATCTTTTCTAGTATTTTGCTCAAAATTGGTAACTTTGATACGGGCCTATAATTTTCTACATTATATTTGTCACCAGATTTGTAAATCGGAGTTATTAATACTGTTTTCCATCTCTCGGGGAAAATAACTTGTTTAAGTGATTTGTTAAACAAATCAAAAACCGGTGTCACCAGCATGTTGGATCATTTGTTAATAAATATTTCAGGTATTCCATCAGTACCTGCGCATTTCCTGGGGTCTGTTTAACTAAGATATATTAATGTTATATTTTTGTCAATGTTAATTGGAAATTTTGATTGATCATTTGTACTATGACCGCTGGTATGCGTTACTGTAGATGAGTCGAAAACTGGATTTTCTGAACTATTTGTTTGATATGTCATTAAGTCGGGTATAATCTGTGATTTTACATAATATGACCAAAAACTCTTATTTATTTTTAATATTCGATTCTACAGAAGTGATATATCTTTATATATATAATTCTTCTGTACGTGTGTATGTCACTGAACTTTTCCTAAACGGCTGAATCGATTTTGATGAATTTTTTTGTATGTGTTTGTATGAGTCCCTGAATGGTTTAGATTCACAAAATGAAACTTTAAACATTAATATAATAAAAGGAAAATAAAAAACATGATTAAAAAAAACTAAATTATAATAGGTGGCGCTTAGCGTCAAATTGGTAATTTTTAGTTTTTTCCAACTGACAACACTAAGAAATCTGTTGTTTACGTAGTAGTTTGGCTTTTTTTGACATTTAAAGTTCTTTTTGCTCTGTTTCGGTATTATTTGTATTTTAATCATATACATGTGCAAGGAATTTTAATTTCTGTTCACTGTTTCGTTACTATTTGGATTCGTTCATTTCCGTGTCCAGACCATATATGCTGTATTGCAATTATATACGAAATGACAATCAATCTAACCTCAATGTGTTTTGCGGCTCATCGAACAAGAAAATGTATGTTTGCTCAGCGAATCATAACATCCATATGATTCAAATATATGATACGTATATTTCTCAAATAAATAATAAATATGTTACATATATTTTTTTGTTTCACAAATAGTTCGGGCAAAAGAATAATAAAAATGGGAATCGTTATAAATATTTTCGGAATACGCATTTTGAATAATGGGAACATTGGCTTCCGATATGTCATAATATTATGTTATGTTGGTTATGACATTAAAACTTGATGTTTTTCTCATCGCTGTCTGCGGTATTTGTTTTCATATTTTTAATACCTATGTTATGAAATAATTAAGTTATCACGCATCCCAGCGCCTTTCCTATCTTCTTGACAACCTCTCCAATGTCTTCAAGAGGTGTTCTGGCATACCGTAAATTTCCAAATTATTTGAAATTAAACGTTGTTCGATTTCCAGTTCGATATTTAGATCATTCTGGAAAGCTGCACAATCTTGAATATGTTTAATTTTTGAGAACTTTTTAAATCGTCAGCAAATATTAAAAAAAACTACTATTTAGGAAACATGAATTAATATCGTTGATCAGTATTGTGAAGAGCAGTGGACCAAGGATTGAACCTTGTGGTACTCCAGATGTTATTTTTACTTTATTGGAGGAATGGCCGTTGAGAACAACTACCTGATGCCTATGTATTTGTAATGTACGATTTTGTCCACCTGAGTAGGCTGCCTTTATTTCCATTTTGTGATAATTTATTCAGTAATATACTGTGATCCACGTTGTCGAAGGCCTTCTTGAAGTCTGTATAGATTGCGTCAGTTTGAATTTTGTCATCGAGTGATTGGAAGAGATGTTCTGAATATACTAGCAAGTTAGTTGTCGTTGATTTGTTTGGCATAAAACCATGTTTCTACTCTACTATATTTCTTTTCACGGTTGCTAATGAACGATTTTTTCAAGAACCTTAGGTACCTATTGCTGACAGTATTGATATTGATATTTTCGATGTCATTTATGTTGCCGCCTTTATGAATTGGGGTGATGAATGCTTTTTTCCATTTATCAGGGAACACTCCTTCTGTTAGACACTGATTAAATATCAGTGCTAGAGGGTAACTTATTGAGTATGCAGTTTTTTGAAGGAAGAATGGGGAAATATTGTCGTGGCCTGGACTTTTACTGATATCTATGTATGGAAATGATGTCTTGTAAAAAGTGAATCATATTTCAGGTTTTTACTATCATAATGGTCCGTTTTGTTTTTGTAAATGGCTTTATGTCAAATAAATATGTGATTAGATATTTTTTTGTGTTTATTAAAATTATTTTTTGAACTAACTTATATCACAACTAGTATAAAGACGCTCTAGCAAGACGCAGATAACATTTTCAGACTAAAATTAAACATTTAATGTATAAATCTATTAAACTTTGATGTACCTATTCGTTTGAATGTATTGTCGAAAAGGGAATTGTGATTTTTAAAATATTGTTCAACTCCTGTGTATGTAAAATCTTGTTGTTTCCATTTACATTTTGCTTCACCAAGAGATCGTAGAACTATGTCTGAAATGAATGAATGAAATTAAAGTTATTATACAGTCTTATTCATAATAACTTATGTTAGGTTTAAAACAGTGTATAACAACAATACTGAAAATTACTATTCATAATAGCATATATAAGGCAATAATGCTATATACTTAACGGCTACATTACGCCTATATAAGATAAACATGGTCCCAGGTTGTTTTAACAGCAATATAAGAAGAGTATAGAGACCGAACATTTCCGATATTTCCCGAATGTTGCCGATGGTCGCATTATATGTCAATTATTTTTGACATTTTTGTGAAGCGACGTGAATATTTGTTTTCTATTTCTTTTCACAAATTAATAAAACAACAGTTAATTATAAATACGATCAAACATATTGTTTCGCGTCTTAATTACAAAAAAACGAATTACAAAAAATATTTGTCATAACCACTGGCAGATCATTTGAGAATGGGTATTTCATTATTGCTCTAGTTTTCGCTTCAGTTTTTCATATAAATATCTAAATAATGTTATTGAAGAAATAAAATATAAAAAAAAGCCCAAACACTATAAGAAACATTATATATTTATATTTTCAAAACATCGACTAATGTCAAATCACAGGAGAGACATGAATGAATTGCAACGTTGTCAGCTCAAACACTAACATAGCAACGATATTATTGTATTGCTATATAAATCCTCCTCTTATACCAGCCTTCTCTTATACCTGGACAAGAGGAGACAGAATATACATAAGGAAGAACGACACCTCACCGGCCATATACATTCGGTCTATGGCGATGCTCAACGCTCGCCTCCTATGAGCCACCGACTGATATCAGCGTCATACATCTACTTTCTCACTAACTTTATTTTTACCTCATATTCTTTGTTTCTTTTTATTTACATTTACCAACACTTATTTTGTACTGCATATTCAATTTCACACTTATTTTGCACTGCATTCTTATTCACATTTATACTTATTTTGTACTGCATTCTTCTCTGTTTTATGTTACACATTATATCTTATCATATCCTATCTATGATCCTATCCTATATCATATATCATACAAATTGTACTTCGCTCTTACAACTACTATGATTCACATCCCCTGTTCCTCACACTAATTCATATTATCTTACATTTTCCTCTTAACTATACTTTCAAACCATTTATACGCTATGTTCACTCTCTCTCTACATACCTATTGATACGCATGCCTATCACACATGAAATAACCAGTCATAACAGGATATATCTTAACACCTTACACGTAGAGTACTATACTATGGCCCCATATGATGTTTCACATATACTATTGAGTAATGTCTCTTAGTGTATATTTGCAGAACACTAGAGGTCTTCGCACCAAAACTGACGTGTTCCATCAAAATGTCCTCAACAATAACGTCTCCATAATTGCAATTACGGAATAGTGGCTTTGTCCTGATATTTCGTCAAGTGAGGTTTTTGACGGTCGTTATAGTGTGTGGAGATCCGATAGACATGGGCGGAGAGGAGGCGGAGTACTCCTAGCTACTTTGTCCGCGTTAAATGCTTACACTCGTTCTGATTGGATCTGCGATGCCGAATGCATTTTTATCACAATACCTTTGTCCCATTGTAACAATTCTTGCCCAAATAGTCTTCATATCGCTTTTGTTTACTTACCGAAAGGTCCGTCTTACGCGCTTCATGTTAAAGGTTTTTCTTCGTTATTAACACGTTTACGTATTTGACCTACATAGCGATGATCTCTTCCTTATACTCGGCGATTTTAACATGTCTGACATCCAATGATCTACCACAAACAATAATCATTACCTCACTCCTCGTAGCTTCACCTCAGAAATAAGCTGTCTTTTTCTTGATTCAATTTCTCTCCTAGGTCTCCAGCAATATAACGGCATTCTCAATAACTTGGGTCGTACGCTTGATCTCATCTTCAGCAATTTTCAATTAACCACACCTGTTCACATTTCTGACGCACCCTTCGTCCCCATAGATTTCTACCACCCAGCCGTTGAATTCATTCTTGAAACTTCTTTGCCTCCACCACTAATTGAACAATCTAGGCAAATTTTCAACTACAAAAAGGTTGATTATATTGCTATCAATAATCACCTAGCAAGTATTAATTGGAATACTGCTCTCTCGACCTCATCACTCGCGACTGCGGTTTCAAATTTTTATGACATTGTTTATGTAACCATAAATAATTTTATTCCTTCTAGGCAACATAAATGCACCCCTCCTTTTCCACAATGTTATAGTCCTGCACTGATTAATATCACTAAATAAAAAATGAAATTTCATACTAAATACAAACGTTTCAAAAATTTAATGGATTATAATACATTTTGCTTGCTCAGGCCGTCAAAAGCAATGGCTAAATCATGTTATGATCAATACATTACCTCTGTAGAATCTATTATATCCACGAACACTAAAAGTTCATGGAGTTTCGTAAAATCCAAGCGTGCTAATAGTGATATTACCAAAACTATGTTTTTCAACTCAAATACCTTCACTGGAGGTGAAAATATTTGTCAAGCTTTTTCGGAATATTTCAAATCAGTATTTGATCACCTTACCCCTACTCATTCTGTTCATACTCCCAATATCACACACCTTACTAATCGCTCTTCGATGCACATTGGACATTGTTCTTAAATACTTATTATCTATTGATATCAACAAAGGACCAGGTAGCGATAGATTACCGCCTTTGTATATAAAGAACTGTGCTACAAACCTTGCCTTACCTCTATCCATCCTTTTTAATCGCTCTTTGTCATGAATCACATTTGTCAAAAGGGTCCTTCCAAGTACCACCTTCAAAAAATAAAGCAGTGTCGTCTGCAAAACTTATATTCATGCCCGGTATATTCAGATTACACAAATCATTGATGTAAATTAAGAACAAAATTGGTCCGAGCACACTGCCCTGTAGAACCCCAAAAGAGATTGCTATACTATCGTTTAAATGATTATTTATCTCTACTTATTGTGATCTATCACTTAGATAGGATCAGAACCAACCTAGAGTTGAATTATTTATGCCAAGAGATGATATTTTTTTTAAGGATAAATCCATGGGAGACTGTATCAAATGCTTTAGATAAATCTAAGAACACAGCTATAGCTTTCCTACCATAGTCTAGGGCACTAATTACATTGGACAATAACACCAATACTGCATCACTCGTTCCCTTATTCTCTATGAAACCAAACTAACTCTTAGAATTGTATTTATCCAAAAATGAGACAAGTCTTGACTTAGCCAATCTCTCAATTACCTTGGAAAGAGTTATTAGTAAGGATATAGGTCTGAAATTGTATTTCTAGATATTTTTATTTTGATTTGATCCAGTATTTCTAGATATTTTTCCAGTTACATTCAAAACAAGTCGGACTCGCGTAAGCAAGTTTCATCATATAGGTACTGTGTTCAAATGAAGGTTTATGTGTTTTCTGCACCCAAGAATCATTATTTTGCCATCAACTTCATCTCAAATTTCTTTTCTATTCATCTAAAAGCTTTTCGATCTAAAGTTTATTATAAAAATGACTGTTAAGTTTCTGAATCGAGAATGAATTAATTAATAAATCTGTTAAAAATGAAATCAATGTAAGGTTTGAGGTTAATTAACAAAAATTACAAATTCGTTTAATTTAGATAACAAACCTTCAAATCTCTTTCTTTTTTCTAGATCTAATTTTATGACACCACTCACAATTTCACCTGGATAAAATACATCACAATTTTTGTCGTATTCTATACTACAATATTCACTGAACACCATTTTTACATTTCATTCACAAATATTAGCGACAAACAAAACAAACATCTGACCAATGATATGTTGTAATGGTTAACCATTACATATCACTGCATCTGACATTAATTTGTATAACTCAATTATACTGACAGTACTGACAGCCAGTCAAGGTCACGAATCGATCCGAACTGAAGATGTGAACGTCACTCGCGAGTGAACGATAACACTTCACGCGAAAATAGTTTCACGCGAAATAAAAAAAAAATGAATGTGTATAAGAAAGAAAAAAGAAAAATAAGATAAAAAAAGAAGATAGAAACAATAAGGAAAATAATGGAAAAAAAAAAATAATCTATTGCCAATATTAAAATAAGATATGGCATTTGGTTCTCTCTGCCTACCCCTTGAGTGACATGGCGTAATAGTAGATATGTATGTATGTAGAAATATCGTTGGGAGAGCGGTTTAACGCGCTGGGTTAGTAATCCAGCGGTCGCGAGTTCGAATCCTGCCATGACCGATTTCGTTTACCTATAGTACAAGCATTTATGCTTAGTTTAGGGAATGTATAAGGATGTATATATTCTTGTTTCAAGGACATAATCATTCTTTAAAAAAATATATCATCTTTCATACAATTCGCCTATATACAATAATACGTGTTATACAAATTGCAGACGCATTTGGAAATTAGATGTTTTTTTTTTCTCGTGAGTCCTATCATCAGAACTCGATAAAACTTAAAATGTTTTATCAAATCTGAAGCACTCCCTTCCTATTTAAAAAAGAATAATAAAATCGGATAATATCTTCATTCGAAGTACATTCAGCTAGACTATGGAATAGTCTAAGTGCTGATATTACGTCGTCTATCTCACTAAACATCTTCAAGAAAAGGCTAGAGCAAAAATATTTATCTGACAATACCTGATTACTTCTTCCTCTCCTCTTCCTTTCCTTATCCTTTAGTTTTCCTATCATTGCTATGAATTGTTCTTATATGCTATCTTATTTTTTTTACTTTTCTTCTGCTATCTTTATTTATTTTGTAATGTGATTAACTTATTGCCATAGTACACACCGTTTTGTATATTTAACATTTTTACTCTGGTTGGTTGGAAAAAATTGCCATTAGGCAATAACCCCGCCAGTGTACTATTTATATGTACAGAAAGATTCAAATAAACAAATATGATAAAGAATTACTATCGCTGAAGTAAAAATTAAAGAATTTGATGATTTTCTTTTGAATCCATCATCAGATCTTGACCACATTGAAATGGGACCAATCGAAAGATACTCCCTTTCGAACTAAAAAAGAATCTAAATTAAACAACGCAGTAAAAATAAATCGCTGAACATATATAAAAAAAACTTCACGTCAAATAGATAAATTCTCCGGTTTTGGAAGATGGATAAAAAATAAATGGAATTCTACCAAGTAAATAGTCTGTGATAAACTAGTCAATATTATTTTAACACCCATAAAAATACAGCTACAAAATTATTGGGTACGGTAACCCAGCTGACAGACGATTATGTCATAGCATAATTTGAGCTATGGGACCTTGAGAGACATAATTCATCCACATCGCTGTAATTACAAATACAAACTATTATATAAGTTGGTACCTACATGTAATTAGTAATTAGATGTAGCTGGTCGAACATTAAACTAGGCAGATCGTGGTGTGTCTAGGTATTTCAAAAGTCTCAAATCGTTATTTTCATTCCAGTACACAGAAAAAAATAAAAAAATACTGACTAACAAACCAGAATCTCAATTATTAATAAAGTTTTTTCATCAAATAGATCTGTCCGCTGGTCGGACCATATCCAAAACTGTAGAGTTGTGGAAACAAGACAACACCTCAAAAGGATCGCCCATCGACGATCCAACTGGATAGGCCATAACATGAGGCACCCGGGTCTGCTCATAACCATCGCGGAGGGATTGGTGGAGGGTATTAGCAATCATAGAGGCCGACCAATAAACAGCTACACAGACCAGTAAGGAATTACGCAGTCTCCTACCCCATTCCATAGGGATTTTTATAGAACTAAAGTAGTCCTGTTCGTCCCTGAAGCGGCTGCGCGTCGAACAAAACAAGAAACTACTATCAGGCATATTTCATACCACTACCACTAAGAGTCCAACCACAAACGCGGAAGCCCGTCAGTCATGGCGAGGGTTTCACACCAAACAGTGCCACGGTAACATATTACAGGGAGCTTTCGCCACGCCTGTAGTACTTTTAGTTCTTCGATTTCCACGCCAGGCGCAGCGTCGGCTACATCTGTCTCATCATCATGGCGGGCCACCGCCGAGTGGGTCGTGCCCACCAATCATGCCGGAGGGACTCCTCCACCTCTTAGTACTCGTTTTGATGATTTACAGGTACCACACTACGTGAATAGTGAACAGTACTTTCAGTTCTTCGATTTCCATGCTTAGTGAATGATGCAGGCTAGATCCTTGTCGCGTGTGACGAGTCACCGTCGAGCGAGACATTAAGGCGTCTGTCCTGCTCTTCCATATGTAATAATTGAAGGGTGTACCGACCTGTTACCCAGAATTCTAGGGCGGCCACCCCCAACTTTACTGGCTAGGCCCATATGGCCACAACCTAGCCACAACCAGGTGATCGACGACATGTGCTGTAATAGCTACGTAGAGATGAAGAGGCTGACAGAGGACAGGGCAGAGCAGAGTAGAAAAGAGTCAGCCATAGCTGTTACAGACCAATCCTAGGATTACAACTGAGAAGAGATTCTTTGGTTCAGTGTGCGACCTTTGGATCTTCTTTGGATGTTCAGTGTGCGACCTTTGGATCTTCAGTGTGGTTCAGTGTGCGACCTTTGGATCTTCTATTCGACAGACATATCGGAGCCATCAGAAGCCCTGATGTCTTTGATGTAAAGAGAGTCCTGATGTCTTTGATGATTTTTGGAACTTTCCATAAAAATGGTCAAAAGATTTTTATATATAAGTATATACAGTTCAATTTCATTACAAAAATACAGGTTCAGTGCGAGTTGACTATAAAATTTGCTAGACGGTGTAATGCTTTATAATATAACCTGCCACCACAATACATCCAAGAGCTGTGTCAGAGAAAAGAGCTAACTGGGAGGTATCAGACACTTAGTTCTCCTGGATCACTACTAGTAACAACACCCTAAAGGAGTTTAACAGAATTAACAAAGCGTCTTACTATGATCGATACTTTAGTGTGAGTGGTCCTATAAAGTTGAATAGTTTGTCTCCAGATATCCGCAGTGCTAAAAGCAGGAGCACTATGTTTTATAATTAATAAAATTATTTAATTGTCCCGTCAACAGAGCTCGATGAAATTCATATGCACTCCCTTTCCCTTCTTCTTTCTTTTGACTATATCGTGATCAAAATTGAAGCGGGACCAATCGGAAGATACCTCCTTTCTAATCAAAAAAGGATCATCGAAACCGGTCGTGATAAAAAAAATCGTTTCACATACATAAAATAGTACACGTTAAATTTTAGAGGTTATACATCCTCAATAGAAAGAATTGGAAGTCGTTTAACAATATTTACATCAATAATAATATCATTCATTCATAGCATAAGTTCCAATGTAGGAGAAGCTTATAACATCCATACGTCACACAGAAAAACTATTTAAGGGGGGGGGGGGACTGCTGCCAACGAACCTATTTTTCAATTTGATATACCATCATTATTTCTAATCAAATCGTTATGAAAATATATAAATAAAGAAAAATAAATCTTAACTTTTTGAAAATGTTCTGTATAAATTCTTGTAGAAAAATAATGGCATAACCCAATTTTCAACGTTTATCTTATTTTTTTAAAAAACTTTAAGGCGTAGTTCAATATATATATATATATATATATATATATATATATATATATATATATATATATATATATATATATATATATATATATATATATATATATATATATATATATATATATATATATATATATATATATATATATATATATATATATATATATATATATATATATATATATATATATATATATATATATATATATATATATATATTTTAATTAAAGAAGATAAAGATATCTAGAAAATATGATGTGACGTTGCATTAATGCTTCAGGTTTAGTAAATAAACCTAAAAAACATTTATTTTCCATTCAGCGCCATTGCGAAAGAATTTTTTTTTTGTTTATTTATAAGTTTATTTACTTAACCTGATGCATTAATGCAATGTCACATCATATTTTTCCAGATAGTTTGTTCTTCTCAAAATTATAAAAAAAAAATATTGCTCTATATCTTATATTTTTTTAGAAATTCAAGATAAATGTCAAAAATCGGGGTATGCTTATTATTTTCCTACAAGAATATATAAAGAACATAATTAAAAAGTTAAGGATTATTTTTCTTTGTTAATATCCAAACTAACTAGGTTATATTTTTCAAAATGATTCGTTTTTTAGAAATGATACAATTTCAAATTGAAAAAATAGATACGTTGGCAGCTCTTTAGTTTCTTCGTACCGCGTTCAACATCCCATAAGTATTTATTTGGACATTTGATTGACCTCACTAAAACAACATTATTATATTATAATATATTATATACACACAAAATTGCCAATGTATCTGAAGTGAGCAGCATTTGCGGTTCATATCTACGTATTTTTTTTGTATGTGTGTATCATACTGGAATATCCACTTCAATTAAAATAATAGCCATAGAACAGCCGGTTTGGGCGGGAATATTATCAGACCTTGAAAATAGTAAACGGCAACGTCGCAAAAAAAAATCGATATCACGCCACGAACCAACAATGTGTTGATACGTCGTCACAAACTACAGTTTGCGACAGATATGTCAATTGTGTCGTATCTTATTACCATTGCAGTTACAAACAATACTTAATGTTGATTTTCCACTTTCTTATTCCAATGGTTATCTATTTTATTTTTGCCATCAGAACCAAACAAATAGTGGTATAAATGTTAAAGTGTGTGTATATTATGTTTGTATGGTGGTGTGTGTTTGCGATTGCGCGTCGCGCGGGCCGACATATTTTGTTCCCCCCCCCACCCCTTCTTCCCTTCACATATCCATTTCCATAGGCAATCTATCAGCATCTAGCAGTGATTGATATAATATTATTGTATTGCAATTATTGTAAAAATTATTGTAAGTACTATGTTTTATTATGTGTATTTATAAACACCGAAAAAAAAATGTATCTAATAACTAGGAAATACTGTAATTATTGGCAATATTAATAAGAAAATTATTTACTGTATACCTATTGTTTGTAAACAGCTGTTGTATTTCTTAATAAAACAAAATAAAAAATAAAATATGTCGCCAAATCTATATTATAAATTTCTATGTTTCTATTTCTATTTATATGTATCCATGTATGTATCTATTATCTATGTATGTATGTGTGCTATGCGCTCCTAAACCGTTCACCCGATTGCTATGAATCTTTGGTGAATTGTCGAACATAATATGCCCGGGATGGTTTCTGGATTAAAAAAAAATAATAATCCAGAAACCTAATACTCCTTCCATCTCTTCGCAGGTCTTCCAGGATGGTTTCTGGATTTAAACTTTTTTCTTCTTCTTCTTTCTTCGTGTATTTGGTCATTATACCTATGAAGGTGGAGTATCCTGTGAGAAGCAGGTCCAACTGTCCTTCCATATTTTCGCAGATCTTCCAGGACGGTTTCTGGATTTAAACTTTTTTCTTCTTCTTCTTCATCGTGTATTTGGTCATTTTACCCATGAAGGTGGACTATCCTGGGAGAAGGTCCAATTTTCCTTTCATCTCTTTGCAGGTCTTTCAGGATGGTTTCTGGATTTAAAATTTTTCTTTACATACTGAAGGGACGGGAGATAATGAAGGGAAGGGCCTGAAGTAACTACTAAAAGCCTGAAGGGACGGGAGGTACCTAAGGGCCTGAAGGGAAGGGACGTACTGAGGGCTTGAAGGGACGAGTGGTACTGAAGGGACGGGAGGTACTGAAGGGCCTGAAGGGACGGATGGTACTGAAGTTCCTTAAGGGATGGGAGGTACTGAAGGGCCTGAAGGGACTGGAGGTACTGAAGGGCCTGAAAGGAAGGGACGTACTGAGGGCTTGAAGGGACGGGTGGTATTGAAGGGTCTGAAGGGACAGGAGGTACTGAAGGGCCTGAAGGGACGAGAGGTACAGAAGGGCCTGAAGGGACGGGTGGTAATGAAGGACCATTTTTAATTATACAGGCAATACGAAGTTTGCCGGGGGTTCACTAGTGTATTATAAAAAAGTATTTAAGACTAAATATTTCAAATTAATTTATCAATAAAACATTTTTCATTTAAAATTCAGCTCATCACGAATAGGTTAAGTTCAAAAAATTATCTTAAAATTATGTTTTCTTAATACATATTCGTTATTATCTTACCTTTTATTTCAGAAATATTTTGCGTGCTGGACGGGACGGGTTATTTTCAATATTTATTTTTCCTTACTACGATGAATTATTTTGAAAGAATCATCAGGAAATAAAAATAAGACTTATCTTTTTTATTCTTTTTGGTTGTAGAAATTTATAAATACTAGTCTATATCAAAATATTTTCACAAGATTCTTATATAAGGTGCGAATGAAGCATTCATTTTCATATATTATTTTAAATGTAATATTCGACGAAAAGATTTTTTTATGATGTTGTATTTGGCTCCTTAGTTCTTTATTATTTTGTAATTTCGAATTCTTTATATGGTGGAGGAGATGGTTTTCTGTTCTCGTCTCTGAACCCAACAGCTGCTAATCTTGCTGATATTTGAGACTCTTCGTATGTTGGTGGAGCTGAAACAAATTATGTACTTATTTTTACTATCAATGGAGAAATTTATCTTTAAGCAACTGTCAAATTTGTTTGGAAGAATTTCTATAGATAGATTTAGAAAATTCATAATGATTGAACTGGACAATTAAGTATCAAATACTTAAACATCACCTTATCTACATTTTATCACCGTCTCGTCTTGTATTCTTTATTTTTAAACTTCTTCTTGGATCAAATATTCATAATTCATACTTTTTGTTTAATAAAATATTATCATAGAATTATCAATTATTGATAATCTATTCCAATGTAACTCAAGCAACTTTATTATGAATATAAATGTCGTCAAATATCCTGAACCAGGCTTTCGGGTGCGCAGAGCGCAAATTCGTGTCTTCTTGCTTCGTTGGTTTACGTGCAAATCGCCCAGTTTCTTATTTTGTTTGTTTTTTGTAACAGTTAAATTTTTTAGACCAGTATTAGGTATGTATTTATATTCCATTCATATTCTATGTATGTATATGCTTTATAATTTTTAAATATATTTATCACTTCATATGCATTATCAAAAACTGTTTACATGTAACACACAACCAACATTTTTGTTTCTAATTTTATTAAGGTATACCCACAAACAGGCTAAGCCTTGTGGGATTTTTGGTATGTGTAATAGATGTATATAAGTGTGTGTGTGTGTGTGTGTGTGTGTGTGTGTGTGTGTGTGTGTGTGTGTGTGTGTGTGTGTGTGTGTGTGTGTGTGTGTGTGTGTGTGTGTGTGTGTGTGTGTGTGTGTGTGTGTGTGTGTGTGTGTGTGTGTGTGTGTGTGTGTGTGTGTGTGTGTGTGTGTGTGTGTGTGTGTGTGTGTGTGTGTGTGTGTGTGTGTGTGTGTGTGTGTGTGTGTGTGTGTGTGTGTGTGAGGGTGTGTGTGAGGGTGTGTGTGTGTGTATTTATATACTTATATGTATGTTACTGTAAATATATAATATACATATACGCTGTACCCAGTGATATGTAATGGTTACATATCACTGGCTGTACCAAAATTAGTTAAATATATAAAGCATGCCATTTTATTGAGTCCCCTATCAATCCAATCCAATAGGAGGAAGCCATGATTAGTTAGTAGTGCCTTCGCATTGAGTTATTACGTAAACCAACCGATAACAGGTCGTAAACCCTGTAGATACCATGAGTTTTAAAAACCCTGTAGATACCATGAGAAACCCTGTAATACCATGGTTCTCCATTAATATTCCAACTTCTTGTCTATTAAGGTGTTAAAGATTTGTCAATAATAATCTTAATAAACAACAAACTATCTTGCGCCGCGCCGTTTTTACGTTATTTTTACTTCTGGATTCAAGAAAAAATCAACATCTTGATGTTGACATTTCTTGAATCTTATGAATTCCTTTACCAATTTCTGTGTATTTTTTGGTATCAGGTCTTTACTCTTAAAATATAATATGAACACTCACGAATCATAGCCGCTGCAGAAGAACTTGAATTTGTCGAGAAACCCATTGCATCTGTGGGACTATCAATCGGTGCACTGGGTCTTGTGAGGTCTTCAGGTTGTAAAGATGACACTGTATTACTATGGGTTGAAAATAGAAGACTCGGACTTATGGATGGTGCATTTGGAGTTATAAAAAGATCACGATGATCTTCGGTAGGACAATTAGAAGCCACAGCAGGAACCTTGCAAGTCGCGAAAGTATTATTGTTCACCGTCAAATAAGGTGGTAGTGGATAGTATTGAGTTGGTTCTATAAAACGTTTACTGTCTGCACAAATTGGAATTGCTCCGATCATTATAGGAATGTGCTTTTTCAAATTCGAATGTAATCCAGGCGCCACAGCTTTGATCTGAAAACATGAATCATATTTTTCAATTTGTTCATAATACAAAATGTGCTTAAATATATTACGTGTTATTGCAACAAGGATATTATGGTAATAACTGAAAAACAACAAGTATAATTTTGACAACAATTAAACTAGGGCATTTTTAAAAAGAGGTAATTAATATTATTTTTATCATTATTAGGTATCGATTATTCTTGCTCATTTTCCTGCTGTTATTGACTACAAATTGATGTTTTTTTTTATAATATAACCAATTTCCAAACATTTTTCCACCGTTTAGACAATGTGTTTATGTACATATTTTGTTATTCAGCAGTCGTTAATTGGCAGAGTAATTTCCAGATTGGTTTGAGATGGTTACTACATCAATAAACATAGCGAAATTATAAAGAATATGATTATAGTTTATAGTTAATTCATTATACCTTGATGAAATATTCCACTTTTATTGGGCAACTAATTAAAGTCGATGAGACGAGAGAATTCGGAAGGCGAATTCTCAAACATTTTTTGGAATGCTGACCTTTCTTTATTCCTTCCGATGACCCTTCAAAAATTGTTTCCCTCTTAGTTCTGGTGGATGTGCTTGGTGATACACATGTGTATGTTATGGTCTGAAAATTTTAGCAAATTTTGAATAAAATGATCACCTCCTGATTGATGTTTGGATTTTTTTCAACACAACCTGTTGTACTTACAATTACTTCAAATATAATAGTTGAACTAAATAAATACATAGTTACTGTATGAAGTGGGTTATGTTTCGCCAAGTACAGGTAATTGGTAGGTACAATAAAACTTTATAAAGTAATGGGCCTTGCTTTTAAATGAAAGCGAAGATAAAAGGACATCGTATTTACGGCTTTTTCTTCTTCCTTCATCCATCTCTTTACTGCTGGATAGACCTAATTTTCTCTATTTATCATTTCTTCGTTGGATTTTTCGTAACAAAAGAAAGCCTTGAAGGATCTAAAGTTGCATTTCATGACTACAAGTTACAAAGGTATGGAACTAAGGCATCCATTATCCACGGTTCATTTTTTATTTCATTTGATTTTATGTAATTACCTGTCATTATTTGGATATAAAAACGATTAAGTCTTAATAATTCAATATTAATACAATTACGCTTTACCTTTATTACAGCGAAGTATATTCCTCCAATAGACACTTTGCTATCATTCATTATATTACAATTGATGAGGATGTCTTGCCCCGGTGCATAACCAGAATATTGAATATTGGCAGTGATTGACAAAGTGCCTCTGTTTGAAAATAATGAATGAAAATCTTTACTAAATGTGTCCTTTATTGGTTTCTGAAAAAAATAATTGACATCTAAACAGAATGCCCAAAACCTTTCTTGTATTATATGTTTTTCTCCTTCTAGTGCCTCCTCTTCAGATATTGGCGAATATTAGTGCTAGCGATTCAGCGATGCAGTACTTTTTTCTGAACCAACTTTGAAAACCAAAATTCCCTAAAATATAACTTATAGAATATTGATTGATTATCCGTAGAATATTGATTGCCTCAGACGGAATTCTAGTTTTTGGATCCATTTTTTAATTATTTCTGTTAGTGTTATGTGCATGTTGTTGTTTTCAACTATTGGAGTGTTATTTATAAACGTGGCTCAAATATTGAACTACGGTTTAACTCAAATTTCAATTTTCTTATGTATAAACACGAATAAAGAGTTAAACTGTACTTCTGTAATTCAACTAAAGTGTCAAATTGTAAGTGTCAATAGTATTGGATTATCATCATTGGCACTACAGCCCTATGTGAGCCATAGCCTTCTCTAGAACCCTTCTACAACCGTCATAATAATATTCTCATATTCAAGGGCGTCGCCAGCCCAAGGCCCAGGGGGGGAGGGGGGGGGGCAATTTAACCCATTCATAGGCTATTCTCCGTATACGTTGTATTATGGAGGATGAGAAAAATGTGAATCGTTACATATTTTTTAATCTTTGGCGACGCCCTTGCTCATATTGTTGACTTAAAATGATTTCTAAAGCACCAATAACCACAAAATGTATAAAGCTATAGCTGAAATGAAATAAATGACAACGGCCATAACTTCACCGTTTTATCAGTTTGAAAAGTTAATTTTGATCAAAATAACTCTAAGTGCAAAAATAAAAATGAAGCAAATACTTTGCTATATACCACTTATTGAGTATAATTAAACACTACTAGTTTCGGGAGTGCACTCTTCCCATCGACAGGTGAATTATAACTCACCTGTCGATGGGAGGAGTGCACTCCCGAAACTAGTAGTGTTTAATTATACTCAATAAGTGGTATATAGCAAAGTATTTGCTTCATTTTTATTTTTGCAATCATGGACTACCACAAAGTTACAGTGATTTTTTAATATATAAAATAAGTTAGGTACATACCTTATTTGCTGGATTATCGTTCAAATTATTTCTGTTGATAACAGTAAAGGGCCAGACGCAGGACTTGTCCAGAGAATATGATCTTTTAGATGTTACTTTGATGCTGTATCTGATCTTGCCATCAGAGCCTTCAAATGATGATGGAAGGACGTTTGATAATGGAAATGAGAAGCGAAATTTGTAATCTCCTCGAGGCAATATAACGGAACCATCTGAAATAGGATTCATATTACAATTGTTTGTAAACGTATTTTGTACATTTCCGAACGCACTTTGTACGTTGCCAAACTCTCCAGTGACGAATTTAATATACATAGTACACAAAAACCCAGGCTTTTTGTAAATAAAAAAAATAAATAAATACATACAATCAAAACAAAATAAAATAACCTACTCGATCGATTGATTGATTAAGATTGTAGAACACTATTAAAAACTATGGTAAATACACCATAGACTGTTTTTTAATGTTCTTCTTCTGCTTTAGTTAGGACTGTGTCCTGTTATTCTCGGAGCCTGCCCTTGTGAAGTGGATGTCCAGCTATCCTTCCATCGTTTGGGTGGTCTTCCAGGGGGTCTGCCATTTGTTATCTCTCCATCCGCTGCCATCCTCACCACTCGATCCGAACCCGCTCTCCCCACATGATCTCTCCAGAATCGTCTTCGTGTTCTTCCCCATCGTACAACATCTTCGACATCACAGATTCTTCTTATCTCCGAGTTCCTTACTCTGTCAAGAAGTGTTACGCCTGCGATGGGTCGTAGAGTCTTCATCTCAGTGGTTCTTAGGAGGTTTTTTGTTCTGGCGGTGTCAGCTCTTGTTTCTATGCCGTATGTCATGATCGGCCTTACACAGGTCTTATAGATCCTTACCTTACTCTCCTTCAGCATGTCTCTGTTTCTCCATACAGCATTTTTCAAGCATCCAGCCACGACTTATTCGCTTGCTCTCTTACTTCATCAAAGAGGTTACTAAATGAGGTTTTTAATGTTATGACCTTTAATTACAAAAAAAAATGTTCACCGAATGTCCATAAGAAGGTTCTGGTACAAATCAAACGAGTTTCAATAATGTTGTACAAAATTAATTTCATTTTATAGTTCCTGTAAAAAAAATCATTTTTCACATAACATTATATTATGTTATTTCATTTTTAATAGTATAAAAAAGTATGATTTGTTATTTAAACACATACAAAAAACTTATCTTCTATAATTTCTGTTAGATTAGGTTTGATTAGATTACATAGTATTAGGATTTAGGATCAGGTTAGATTAGGAAAGGTTAGGTAAGGAATTTATTAGGCTAGGTTAGGTTATACTAGTTTAGGTTTGGTTAGATTATGTAAGGTTAGGTTAGTATAAGATTAGATTAGGTTGTATTTGGTTAGGTAAGGAATTTTTGGCTAGGTTAGGTTTGGTTATACTACGTACCATAAGGTTAGATTAGTATAAGGTAAGATTATGTTTTATTAGGTAAGGTTTTTGTTAGATGGGGTGATTTTAGTTTAGTATAAGGTAAGATTAGGTGTTGTTCGGTTTAATTTGATCACGTAGGTAATGTTAGGTAAGTATTAGGTAAGATTAGGTTATGTTAAGTTTAGTTAGACTACGTAAGGTTAGGTAAGTATAAGTTTAAATGATTAGGTTGTATTAGGTTAGGTAAGGAATTTTTGGCTAGGTTAGATAAGTTTTGTTTTAGGTTAGGTTTGGTTATATTACGTACCATAAGGTTAATTAGTATAAGATAAGATTATGTTTGATAAGATAAGGTAAGTTTAAATTAGTATAAGGTAAGGTTTATTGTTAGGTTAGTGATACGTACGCTCAGAAAACACTTGATGTTTTTCACTTCAAATTGGTTTGAATAGTCAAAACGAAAAAAATATATAAATGGCTTATTATTATTTTTTCCCCTCTTTTTGAACATTTGCATTTCTTACTTTGTCTCTGATAAGAATGATCAAAGAGTGAAGTATAAGATTTAAGGTATTCTGCTGATCCTGTGTATGTCACATCTTTAGCATCGTCTCCTGTACCTTCCCGTTCTGTCCATTCACATTTTGCTTCTCCCTTGGGACGAAATACCAAATCTAAAAAATAATGTTCATAAATATGAAATGTTCTTTATTTTTTTTTTATTTATTTCAACCTACCAACCAAATTAAAATTGAAACAAATTAAGAAATACACAACAGCAACTTAAAAAAAGATAGGAACAATTAAATCCGACACAACAATATTTGTTCGTGATTTATAAATCGGATTTCTTTTTCTCATTATTTCCTCGGTGTATCGAAATAAAAAAACTTCGATTTGGTAATGTTTAATAACATCTTTCTTTGATTACTCCTTACTTAAACTATTTCATAATAACGCAATCACTAGCGAAATTATAATAACATCACTCATTAACCGAAAAGTTTAAGAAGTCCTTATTGGAACAACTCCGACTCTAAACGACACTTTCTACACTTATACAAGTATTTTGAAGCGTGTGTCAAATATGAGATGATACACCCAGCTCTACAATATGTCCTATTCTGATTCGTTTCAGACACAGAACAATGATTCTAATTCTTTGTTCTGCAGTTTCGGAGTACGAAATCGTCTAAATTAACGGGCGAACGTGGATAAAAGAATTCAGTATATATTATGAGAAATGTCAACTTTTTGAGATTTCTCATATACTATTCAGACGGATAAATTTAGTCGAATCAGAATAGGACATACTGATGTGTTTGAATATAGTTCCTACCTGTCAACTGTCACTGTCAAGCGAAACTGAAAACTACACTAGTGTCAACTGTATACAAACCTGTAAATTTCTTTCCTTTTTTCAAGTTTAACGTAATGACGCCACTCACAGTTTCACCTGCATAAAATACACTATCAGTTCTATTATTGTCGAATATCAAATCGCAGTCTTTAGTGAACACCATTGTCACATTGAATTAATTAAGATATTCATTTGACATTTACATAACCTCTCTTTTACACACAAGATACGTCCGTGGATCGATGAAGACTATGTAAGTTTAATATAAACTACGAATACAGATGTGTATTAGACATTTATATAACTAGCTATGCAGTTGTATACTAGTACTATTTCAGTATGGGTATGGCTGGCGTTAACGGTACAACAGTTCCTAAGAACACAAATAAAATAATCATACTATCTCAAAGTTACACTTATGTATTGATAGCTTTATCAGTAGGTAATTAATTAATTTATTGAGTCGTATAAAACTCATGCATTTCGTTGCTATACCTACATGACTAATAATGTAGTTATCCTAGTAAACAATTATTGTAATCTATAAATTTAACGGAAACCTTCGTCATCTTTTATTTATTTAATAACGGTACATACATAGTGACATTGTAATATAATCGTATAATCGCGGGCGTCAAGCCGGGCGTACCAACTACTTTACAGGACAGACAAAAAACTATTTATTACTGTTACAGTTCTATTTATCCATGTAGAGTTTTTTTTGGAAAATTTAGCAAAAATGAAGTCTCATCGAGGAGTATTACTTAAATTTCAATAACTAGTGAATTTCTTAGATATTTTGCACATACACCCCTCACGTTCGCTAATGTTTCTAGATGTGGACTCGATTTTTGCATAGAAAATTCATAATTATTGTGGAGCGTAAAGATACATATTCTAAAAAAAAAACTACGAATCATAGAGATTAAAATATGTAGCTTAATTATGAGACGCTTTTAAACGTTTTGATAGCGAAATTGAGACAATTTTTTAATAGTCTAAAGCTTCTGCCATTTTCAATGTTTGTAGGTACGCCCTTCTGGCTTGGCAGGTTTCTATGGCATCATCAATTTTTTTGAAAGGTCGTGTTATATTATTTTGTTTTCAATAATTTTCCTTTAAAAATATCTGTTTAATGTTCGGCGTATGCAGATTCGCCCACCTAGCTCGACAAATTTACCTATGCCATAGCATACGCCCAAAATATTTTTTTAAATATCTCGAAAAATACGCAACGGAAAGCCGTGATTTTTTGCAGATGATGTAGGTCTTAATAAAATATCGTTTGGCATAAAAACGAAAAATCAATAAAATACAGCGTTAAATACTTATAATAGTAGAGGATCCAAATAAGAAACGTCCTTCACTCATGTAACGGACGAGATTGGTTTAGATTTAAGCTATATGAAATATATGTATATGTATAGAAATAAAGCCAATGTACCTTGATTGATTAGAGTATTGTATTCGAGGGAGATCGCGATCCACTTCCACGCCGGCGACGCTATAGAGCTCATTGGCCCTGTTCACCACCGGACGCAGCCGCAACATCGGACAAACACAAAATATCCACCATCCATCGGGTTCAACCACTGCCCCCGAGAATCCAACCACACACGTCAGGGCCTCCGATTGGTCTCGAAATCGGCCGCTAAGAACACTCCGTTTCAAGTCGGAGGGGCTTGAACCCCGACCCCTCGGTCCTCGTGTTGGCGTCCGAAGGTTCCGCGGGCTAACACCGGGGGCATCCGACGCAATCATCACCTGTCAGATTTGACGTCTAGTTGTCAACACAGGATGTCTGACCCGACGTCTGCGCCGGCGGTGTGCCCGAACCACACAACAACATTCGCCACAGTTGACGAGTAACTGCCGAGCGAGACTAGAGGCGTCCGTCCTGCTCTTCTCTAAGTATAGAATGACGAAGGCACAACAGCGTCGGCCGCCCACCCCCGCCTTTACTGCCTGGGCTCTTAGAGCCGCAACCTAGGCTTATATCCCGACGAATCGGTCCTCGTGTTGGCGTCCGAAGGTTCCGCGGGCTAACACCGGGGGCATCCGACGCAATCATCACCTGTCAGATATGACGTCTAGTTGTCAACACAGGATGTCTGACCCGACGTCTGCGCCGGCGGTGTGCCCGAACCACACAACAACATTCGCCACAGTTGACGAGTCACTGCCGAGCGAGACTAAAGGCGTTCGTCCTGCTCTTCTCTAAGTACAGAATTGACGAGGGCGCAACAGCGTCGGCCGCCCACCCCCGCCTTTACTGCCTAGGCCCTTAGAGCCGCAACCTAGGCCCAAAAGAGTATTGTATTATAATGTAACAGGGTAGCGGCGAGGATAGATGTGTAGGGCCTAGCCGGGAAATGGTGAAAGTCGTTCGGCCGCCGGCGGATACCCGCCGCGGTACACGACTGCACACCCCCGCGCAGACCGACTCGCATGCTTCACCGTGCCCGAAAATCATCGCGCCGTCCGCTCATTGACCGGCAGAATAATATAAATATTCGGCACATTGTGCAAATAACAACGGCCCGAGCCGAGACCGATCCCCTCAACCCCGACAACTTCTACTTCCGAGGAAACCACTCTGGACCCTCGCAGTCTCTATCTTATGATAGAGGCACAAACAACAGCACTTCGCGAGTTTCTGACTCAGGGGCACTCGCTCATGAAGCAGATGAACTCCCTCTCTCTCCAAGCACTAAAATTATCAAACAGAGATAAGCCCTCCCCCACGACTTCGTAATCAAATTAGCTTCCTCCATAACCCGCCCTACTTCAGATGAAGGAGCAAGGAGTCGCAGACTCGGTACTCCATTAAACAGAAATGACCAATGACCAAATAAACACGTTCTCTTATACCTCTACCTGCGACTTATTATTTCTCTCTCGACTTGACCCTGCTGGAACCTGCTTTGATTTTGACACTGAACACTCTCGACGACCCTGCCTGAACCAGGACTACCACTTGAACTGGATTCAACCACGACCACGAACGGAAGCATTCTTCCTGAACATCTCTCCTACATAATATACGAGTCGTATATTGTGTAGTGAGCTACGTGGAGACATCGAGGCGATCCACGGCGAAGAGGCGAGCCACAGCCTAAAATAAAATAAAGTGCTGCGTTCGGCTATCCACTGCCGTCCGTAACAACCCATCTGTTTAATGGATGAAAAGTATTTTATATCAAATTTAGTATCGCGAGTGGGTTGGCTAAAAAAATCCTGTCAAAACTATGATTAAGTAAAAATTCAAAAAAATATTTTTTAAATATTGCACTCATTTGTTTAATGCAGAAATTTATAACAATCGAAAGTATGAAGCCTATAGAATATACAAACGTTGGGTTGCCTATTTTTTTTCCCTGCCTAACTATTGGGTTAGGTCAGGTATAAACAGGTAGGTCGATACTATTAATTTATACCCATATGTCTAAAAAATAAATCTTATATCAAAAAGAACGTTATTTCATTGCGAACACGATGATATAGGGTTGTCTGCGATAAGTATGTGGCCTGAATGACGGTTGGCGAGTTTTGAAAAGCGAAATTTTGGTGCGAATGATAATGTGTCCGAGCGAACTAACCCGTGCAATGAAAGAGGACAGTTTCGTACCCCGTATTCAGTAACTATTGTAACTAAAATAGAAATATACTAAAATTGTAGCTTATTTCAGCGTTATAAAATATCACCTTGGACTAAATGGAATAGGAACGTGCCTATATTGGCCGGAATTTTCTTAAAAAGTTACTGAATTAGACGTATTATGAATAATTATGAAAATAATGAAAATTTCATAATTTTCATCATTACCCCCTATTCAGTAACTATTGTAACTAAAATAGGAACGTTCTAAAATTGTAGATTTTAGATATACGGTCTTATTTCAGCGTTATAAAATATCAATTTGGACTAAATGGAATAGGAACGTACCCATATTGGAATGAAAATTATGATATTTTCATCATTTTCAAAATTATTCAAAATACGTCTAATTCAGTAACGTTTTAAGAACTTTCCGGCCAAAATAGGTACGTTCCTATTCCATTTAGTCCAAGTTGATATTTTATTTTTTAAATAAGACCGTAAATCTAAAATCTACAATTTTAGTATGTTCCTATTTTAGTTCCAATAGTTACTGAATAAGGGGTATTGTGTAGTGTTTACTGCCTTAAATAACAACACGTAATAATATAACGTTTCCTCAATTTCAAAGTTTGAGGTATACTGATTAACTGCTCCAAAAAATGCTTAGTATTTACGAATCTATCACTATCCTCCTCAAATGCACGAACAAATAGGATTCGCACTCTCTTTCATCCCAAAGACACGCCGTGTCCTGTTCTATCGTAGGGGATAGTTCGCTCGGACCAGCGCCATCTTGAATATAAAGATTCAAGATGGCGCTGCTCGGATCCATAGAAAAGAGATATAACATGCTCGGACCTCATTGTTATCATTCGCACAAAAAATCGACCTATCTGTTTATACCTGGCCTTACCCAATAGTTAGGCCAGGAAAAAAATAGTCAACCCAACGTTTGTAGATTCTATAGGCTTCATGCTTTCGATTGGTATAAAATTTCTTCATTAAACAAATGCGTGCAATATTTAATTTTTTTAACAATTTTTAAATAATTATGATTAACAGGATTTTTTTAGCCAACCCACTCGCGATACATTCAACATACTAAATTTGATATAAAATACTTTTCATTCATTAAACAAATAGGTGAAGGTTGTTCCTTATTCCACAACAAGAACAAAATATATTTCAAAATAATAGTGTTTTTTTAAGAATGAATATGACAATGTACCAATTACATATACATCCTCATACATTCCTTAAATTAAGCCTAAATGCTTGTGCTATAGGTGAACGAAATAGGTCGTGGCAAACTCCGGACCACTGGATTACTAACCCAGCGTGCTAACTATTCAGCCACCACCCTTCATATAATATCGTAAATTTAATGATAGAATCAATTTTTTTATTCATTATTCTACGCTGTATTATTTATAATATTATCTCGTTGGAAGCCCAACTAGGTGAACCTATTTAGGACGTCCGACGGTCCGATATTTTATACTACTAGTATCAATAACTTAACTATATATGATGAATATATTTTTTTTTGATGTTTGAAACTGTCACTTCATGATAGAACTCCATAATCAACTAGTATTATGAAAAAAATTATATTTAATTTTAAGTTGTATTTAAATTTTTCGCAAACGCGACTCCCATTCACCGGTATCGCTCTATGCTGAGCATCGTCAAAATGGCGAACAATAGTGATTTAGACCATCGATATATACATTCAAAGCGAGGACTCGAATACTAGAGAAGGAAAGGCCAATTCCAAGAAAAATAAAATACCCGAAAGACATTAAGGTAAATATGTATGTAGGTATAATAAAAATATAAATGAAGTGAAGGAATGAAATATTTGTTAAAAAGGACAGCAATTATATTGAATAATGTCCAACAGAAAAACCCGACATTAACTATTCTAATGCTACCTAATAATAATGGAGAAGTATTTAAATCTATTTGTGCATTAATCAAAGGAATGTTACTGTTACATTTATTGTTAGATTAAATTGGAATTCTTTGGTTTTAATCTTGGGATTGGTTGATAGCATAGCTACATATGTATCTCTTATTCCACTCAGCTCTGTCTTCAGCGACTCCTCTCTTCAACTCTGTGTTGGAGGAAATGCACCTGTTCTAGCAGTAGCGAAAATGCTTATAGAAGCTGAAAATCTTGGCTTGCCTATGAATATTATGTTAAAAAATTCAAGAACTAATATTTTTTTGTTTGTTTTATTACAACGATACAACAAGATTAAATATTGAACCATAAGTAGATAAATGGCCACAAAAGTCAATATTATTTTGGCAAGTGATTTAAAAATATTTTTCATGGCCACTGGAATGAACAACGATGCTAAAAAATAATTATTTTTCGACATTTCCTGATTTTCTTTCAGGGTTTGCGTAGTCCGAAGGTTCAAGACACGCCCCTGTGTTCTAGATCCTGCCAGTAGGGACGTCCTTTTCCAGTTGATCCCTCAACCATTCCCTCCGAGATATTTAGGAGATCATACATTTATACCAATTTTCAGCATTCTAGCTTATGTGATTTTTGGGATATATGGAAAGTAAAATAAAAATTTTAAAGATAGTAACTCCTGACTATCTATATATTATGAAATTTTAGGCACTGTGCATTGAGCGGATCAAAAGTTATAAATGACACACACACACGCACACACACATACAAATTTGCCACAAAATCAATTTCGAAAATATTAATAAGAGTAGTTTTGCCCATTTCATATTCATCCTCATCATAAGCTCGACAGCCCTGAGTGGGCCTTGGCTGAATCCAGGAGACTCCTCCATTCCCGTCTATCCGCTGCCTTCGTTCTCCAGTTTCTGATATATATTGTGGAAGCATCGGCATCGACACTGTCGATCCATCGAGTCCTTGGTCTTCCTGGTCTCCTTCGACCTTGTGGCACAGAAAGTGTGAGACGTTTTGTGGGGTTGTAGTCGTCCATTCGGATTATGTGACCAGCCCATCTTAAGCGCCCTATCTTGATGGAACTTATCACATCGGGCCCTTCAAAGGTCTTGGTTAACTCCCTGTTCTATCGACGATGCCAACCATTATTCTCTTTTATTGGCCAGTAGATCGTTCGAAGGATCCTTCTCTCAAAAGCCGCTATGGATCCTTCAGTTTGTTTAGTCATCACCCAGGTTTCGGAAGCATGCGTGAGGACCGGCTTGATGAGTGTATCATGAGCCCATATCATATTGGCTAACGTCTTTTTATATTTTATGCATAAATAGCTTGAAAAATCTGGTTGAAGTAAAACTCTTAGATGTCGTATCTACTTTACAGTATATTTTATAGTTTGCAAGATTTTTCATTTTTGTTCTACGGAAGTTTTAAGTGGAAAATGCAAAGATTAGATGTAAGAAGGTATACATTTTGTAAAGAGAAAAATGAGAAAGCGTTCACTTTGTAATTTTCTCTCTGGGAAACTTAATAGAGTAATTTACTATACAAGGATTTTTCTCCGTTCTCTTGCATTCTTTGCCGACATACATTTTTTTTAACTGGCAACTTGTAGACGATAAAACACCGTGCCATTAAGGTGTGTGTATAGCTTCTTGGGCCACTAACAAATAACTCTATAGGAATGAACAATGAACATAGCAAAATTATTAGTAAATTTATTAATTCCATCACGCCATTCAAAGATACATTGCCAAAATATCAATTGCAAAAACCAAGAGCATTGGTTGGGCAATAAATAATATTGTGTTATTTTTTATTTTATATCATATCACGTATTTTGGTGCTGAGTGCTGCTTTGATACGACTGTCGATCCTTCCCCCCTGTGAGCAAGGACAATGAAAGATACGTCTCAAGTGACTGTATTTATTTTAACAATTGGAATAACAGATCAGGATTCGCAGGAGACTTGCTCACAACATATTTTTTTAGAGTAATTAAACCCCAAACCCCCGGACAGCGGGCTATTTATACGCCAAACATTGTTTTTTTTGTTTGGAATACCAATAGGGTGCAATGTATCTGTGAAGGAGAAGGCGGTAGAACAGGTTGATTAGTTCAGGAACCAATAACCTTCAAAAGAAATTATGGATGAAACTAACAAGGCTTTTTCTGTCTCATGGTGCTTAAGTAACTCAACATGGAAAACCCCTGACATGAGAATCAACAGCAAAATCAGAATATACAAGATGTGTGTACGACCCATATTGACGTATGGAATAGAATCCAGGTTTGACACAACCACAACAAAAACCGCACTGAGAGTGTCGGAAATGAGAACTCTCCGAACAATAGCAGGTGCGCTTCGACTTTGCCCTTACAGATAGAGTGAGGAACGTGAACGTCAAGGAAATATGCGAGGTTGAAGAAACATCAGGCAGACCAACGAAGAGATGGATGGGATAGCTGGGAGTCAACCTCGCAAGAGAACATCATCTCTTCTAACAACAGGCCTCGAGGCCTAGTATAGGCGAAAGAAGAAGAATAATAAATTTATAAAAACCAGACCTTTATTAATCTGCTTTAGCATCTTCAATTTCAAATCATCTTAGCCGGCTTAGCCTTATGATCTGTATAAGACCACCCTATACTATAATGATCATTAACTTACAAAAATCAAAGACTGCTCCCAATTTAACACAAGGATATTATCCCTAGCATATTGGAAAGCAAAAAACACTAACTGACAACAAAACATAAGAATATCGATGGTATGGATGTGCGCGGTGTAAGTGTAATGTGTATCCTTCCATTGTTTTTTTTAATAGTTTTATTATTATTCTAAGGTAGAGGCGTTTACATTGTGGAAATTCATTTTAATAAATTATTAAAATAACAATATAACTTTGTTTATTTCCACTTATTTCTAGTTTTATTATTACTTTCTTCAGTTATCAAATATCTGCGACTATCTGCGAAATGAGTTTGCTACGTGTTAGGCTTAATTTGAAAAATGACTGAGTTTTATATACAAAATAAATGCTACGGCGTACGGCGTACGGCGTACAGCGTATACGCCATACACACAAACACATCACGACGAAACTCATAGTGTGCATTCTCTACATGATACCCATTGAGAAATTGATGTAAAAAAAATACGCTTAAATTTTGCGAAATCATGACTCTCCCCTATTCCATAGTGTGGAGAGTAAAAATATGATCAAAATTAAGATCAATCAGAATCATTCAAGAAGTAAATTCTGACTAAATTTGACGCTGAGACAGATTCAGGAACTACAAAAAAAAATTAAACTAACTTATGATTTTTAATCCTTATTTTCATAATTTTATGTGTATTTGTATGTGAATACATTATAGGTAGGCGACTAGTTATTTCGCTAAGTCAAGGCATATCCTGTTTGGAAAATATCTTGTGTATTACCTACTAATATATCTTGGAATATCTCGTTTGGGAAAAGCAGAAGGCAATGGAGAATTTAATTAAATCTCTTAATTAAAATTTAACTTACCAACCAACGTTAGAAATTTCGGTAAGATTAAGTAATATTTTGAGGCATTAAATGTTAAGTGTCAGGTGAAGATAGGTACATAGTATAATCCACTTTAGGACGATTATATTAAGCCTTAGGTAATTTTAACCAAAATATGTTTTTATAACAAACTTAATTAGTTTGAAAATAAATTCATGGCATCATGGTGAACCTACAACTACAGTAGTAAACCTACAGTGTGAGGTGACTATCGACAGAAGCACGACAAAGGAAGCACGACACATGCGTGCGTTGAACGGTTAGCGCGTTGGGTTAGTAATCCAGTGGTCGCGAGCTCGAGAACTCCAACGACCCATTTCGTTCCCCTTAAGGACATATTCATTATTTTGGAAAAAAAATATTTTGCATCTATCTGATTGTTTAGTTTTCTTGTAAGGGCAACATTGGGTTATATGTCAGATCATTATTTTTGTTGTATGTTTTTGTTTCAGTCAAGTTTTGTTGTATATTTTATCATTTTGTGCATGTAACTTTCTTTTTGTAAAAATAAAATCAGATACTACTCAAAACTCACTGCGTAAACATTCATCACCAGCTTTTAGTCCCATTCCCGGGAAATCCTAACATTTTTGGACCTTCGTAGCCGCATAGCGCCATTTGAGAAGAGAAGAAACGGATATCTTCGATCACCATTGCAGACCACATCATCTGGAATCATTGGAATCAGATCGTATCGCTGTCCTTTCAGTTCCTTTTCGATATTTTTCCATTTTTTATCATACAAAGTGAGAATTTGAGCAGAGTATATTCGACTTGCAGAGGCTTTTTATTCTCTTGTCATTTAGCAACAATATATCGATAAAATTATTGATTTTTGTTTTATAGCATTTATACTGGTGTTTCTTTTCGATTTATAGTGCATATTGTGTGTTTTTTGATAAATTCAGTGTAACAAGTGTAACAATCATATATTTTTTCATTTTTTATAATACTGGTGTTTTTTCATTTCATTTTTGCGTAAAATATAACAATGACCGAGAAAATGATTAAATCGCTCGTTTCGAAGCGATCAAATTTAAAGAGTCAATTATCAAGGTTTCTTGAGTTTGTTAAAAGTGAAAAATCTAGTATTGTTGAAATACAAATTAGGTACAAAAGGTGTGAAGACATTATTGATAAATTTGAAAGCATTCAGAACGAAATTGAATCATTAACAGACGATGATGATCATTTACAACAGCGCGGAAATTTCGAGAATATATACTTTTCAACTATGGCACTAGCAAAAAATATTTTAAACAAACAACCTAACATTGTTGCCGAAATAAAATTACCTACATTGCAAATACCGGAATTTTCTGGTGATTATGAAGGCTGGTCTAGTTTTCGTGATTCTTTCAATTCATTGGTAGATAGTAATACATCTTTGGAAAAGCTGAAAAAATTTCATTGTTTAAAGAGCAGTTTAAAAGGTGACGCAGCAAAACTCATAATTTCACTTCAGATATCGGAAGCAAACTATGAAATAGCGTGGGGAATTTTAAAAGATAGGTATCAAAATTGCAGATTAGGTAATCGTGAATAAGCATATAAATTCATTGTTTGATATGCCCAGCATGAAGGGTGAAAATCATCAGCAACTGAAAGATTTAATTGATGAAACCCAATTGCATTTACGAGCAATAAAAAATTTAAACTTACCTACCGATTATTGGGACATTATTATTATTCATCTCATTTAAAAAAAAATAGATAATTCAACTAAATTTCATTGGGAATCGTGTCCAATTTCAGGAGATATTCCTACTTTAGAGGAATGCATTAAATGTTTATCAAGTCGCGCGCAAGTTATAGAAACGACACAAACCCCAAAATGTTTCAAATTAAACAGCAAAGAAAAACCATTTACATTTCATGCAATACAGGCACCCATAGTCAAATGCGTTTTGTGTAAATTAGGTGATCATAAATTATTTTCATGTGAACATTTTTTGAAATTGAGTGTTGAAGCACGTTTAGAAAAAGTTAAATCATTAAAATTGTGTTTAAATTGTTTGAATAAAGGACATTTCATTGAGGGTTGTAAATCTAAGCGAAATTGTAAGCATTGTAACAAACGTCATAATACTTTACTTCATTTAATGAAGTCAAATATCAATACAGAACCTTCAACCAGTATTTCAAAACCATCTATCGTAACACACGCAGCATCACTGCATAATCAAACTTTATTATCTACAGCAGTTGTGAAAGTTATGAATAGCGATGGAGTTTCATTTAATGCTCGCACAATTTTAGATTCAGGCGCTCAGAGCAATTTTATTTCTGAATCATTATATAAAAAATTAGGATTAAAATCAAGTGTAAATATCCCAGTATCTGGTATACATATTTGCCACATCATGCAGTTTTTAAGGATTCAACTACTACGAAAACGCGTGTTGTATTTGATGGATCTTGTAAAACCAGTAGCGGCGTATCGCTAAACGATACATTGATGAAAGGTCCAGTCGTACAAAAAGATCTATTCTCACATTTAATTTATTTCAGAAAGCACGAGTATGTGATGACTGCTGACATAGAAAAAATGTATCGTCAAATCAACATCAGAGAGGAAGATAGAAACTTTCAACGCATCGTTTGGAGAGATCGATCCGACGAAGATTTAAAGCACTACAAGTTGAACACGTTAACATATGGATTGACTCCTTCATCTTTCCTGGCAACTAGATCTCTATATCAGTTAAGTAAAGACAATTATTTTACTTATCCTCAAGCTAGCAGCATTATTGAGCAGGACTTAGGGGTACCAGCATGGAGGAATGCATAAGTTTAAAAAATCAATTGAACACAGTCATGTTTTCTGCAGGCATGACACTCAGAAAATGGAGATGTAATTTTGAACATACAGAAAATAATAAAAACATTGAAAATCTTCCATTGGAAAAAATCATCAGAATCAAAGGTACTTGGTTTGACATGGAATAATTGTTCTGATGTATTATCATATAATTTCACATCGGATTTCATGGAATGTAAAACCAAACGCCATATATTGTCTTCAATTACAAAATTGTATGATCCATTGGGATTAGTTGGTCCAATAATCATAAAGGCAAAATTAATAATGCAACAATTATGGAAATCAAAAGTGACATGAGATGAAGTTTTACCAATTAACATTGTCAAAGATTGGAGAATTTATGCAAGTCAATTAAAACATATAAATGAATTACAGATATCAAGAAAAATTATCTGCAAGGATGCAGAAAGTGTTCAACTGCATGGTTTTTGTGACGCATCCGAAAAAGCCTACGGTTGTTGTGTTTATTTGAAATCTACGAACTCATTTGGTAAGCATTATTCTCATTTAATTTCTGCCAAATCTAGAGTGGCCCCATTAAAGCAATTATCATTGCCCAAATTGGAACTTAGCAGTGCAGTACTATTGGTTAAATTGATTCATCAGATAAAGGTGGATTTACGTTTGCCAGACGTAGAAACAATATTATGGTGCGATTCTACAATTGCACTCACTTTGATTAATAATGAACCTGCAAGATGGAATACTTATGTAGCTAATCGTGTGTCGGAAATACAATCCTATAGTAAAATTAATCAATGGCGACACATAAGTACCGAACATAATCCCGCAGATTTAATATCTCGTGGTGTTAATACAAATGAATTAATAAATTTGCACATGTGGTTCCATGGTCCCAAATGGCTATCACAAGATGAGAGTAAATGGTATTATTCTACATTTTCAAATGATTTTAGCGTACCAGAAGCAAAAAATATAAAAACTTTTATATCAGTAAATATAGCAGATCAAGAAATATTCTCTAAATATTCTACGTTGAATCGTCTAAAAAGAGTTACAGCTTATATCATTCGTTTCATTCACAATTGCAAAAAAGTAATTCCACGACTTACTGGAGAGTTATCATTAAGTGAATTGAATAAAGCAATAGAAGTATTAATTATTATGGCACAATCTAATTCATTTCAAAATGAAATTCAACAATTGAATACCAACAGAAACGTATCAAAACAAAGTAATTTAAAAAATCTTAATCCAATCATGTGTAATAAGTTGTTATGTGTGGGAGGTCGTTTATCAAGAAGTGTAAATATATCAACACAACAAAAACACCCAATTATATTACCATCACATCATAAATTAACAGAACTCATTGTCAAGCAATATCATTATACACATCTTCATCTTGGCGTTCAATCATTATGTACTTTCCATTATACGTTTACAATATTGGCCTATATTGGGTAAAAACATGATAAAAAAAGTAGTTCGAAACTGTATTGTATGTTTTAGAATTCGCCCAATAGTATCTCAACAAATTATGGCAGATTTGCCCCAAGAGTCTCAGTTCATCGTCCGTTTGCGATATCAGGAGTGGATTATGCAGGTCCAGTCATGATTTAAGCCGGTATAACTAGACAATCTAAAAGCGTAAAAGCTTACATTTGTTTGTTTTTCTACAAAAGCAGTGCATATGGAATTAGTACCTACATAGTTTAACAACGGAATCATTTTTGAATGCTTTCAAACGTTTCATTTCACGTAGAGGCAAACCTATAAAAATGTATTCCGACAATGCTAAAAATTTTGTGGGAGCAAGTAATCAATTGAAAGAACTTTATATCTTTATTGAACAAAATCATAGTAGTATTTATAATAACCTTGCACAACAATCTATTCAGTGGCAGTTCATTGTACCTAGATTGCCGCATCACGGCGGTTTATAGGAGTCTGCAATTAAGTCTGCAAAATTTCATATCAAACGTGTTATTCAATTCAAAACTATTTTGACATATGAGGATATGAGTACTTTGTTGTGTCAGGTAGAAGCCTGTTTAAACTCACGCCCTATCACGCCCTTGTCCAATGATCCATTAGATTTAAATCCACTCACTCCTGGTCATTTCCTCATTGGCGATAGCCTGTATGGATTACCTGAACAAAACATCGAGCATCTTTCCATGAATAGACTAGATCATTACCAGAAGTTAATTAAATTAATTCAATCTTTTTGGTCGAGGTGGCGTGTGGACTATCTCGCAGAACTTCAGAGACGTGTAAAGTGGACCAATGGTGATCTACGGCAGCTTCAATCCGGAGACATGGTCGTTATCAAGGAGGACAATGTACCATCTATGTCATGGAAGCTTGGACGCATCATCAAAACTCACCCTGGAAAGGACGGAATCGTACGAATAGCAGACATACAAACCAATTCAGGATCCATTCAAAGAGGCATAGCTAAATTATGCTTACTTCCTATGGAGCAGGACGATGTAATATCATCATCACCATCAAATGTCTGCGGTTCCCGGGATGGGTCTAAAGCTAATTGATTTTAACATTAATAAGCAGTGAGAGTAACAAATTTGAACATTTAAAAGGATAAGTTTCTAAAACTGAGTGAAACTTCAACATTAATAAGTGAGAGTACAATTTTGAACATTTAAGAAAAAAAATAAGACGCATCAAGAATATAATTTTTTTTTATCATAAAATGACATTTTTAAATGTTTAAAAATATTTTATTAAATTGACAAACATCAAGATTTAAAAAAAAGCAAATATAACATTTTTATAGTAGACTTTATGTATTCATCTAAAAAGCAACTGAACTATTGTGCATCTATAATCAATTGAACTTTTTTGTGCAACTTATCTAAGAATCAAACTATTGGTGCAAGCATTTAAGCGCAATTAAACTATTGTGCAACGAGTCATCAAACTATTATTTTTCAACAACTTCAACACATTCTACATTTGAGAGATTTTTTCAACGGCTTCAGCAAATTCTACATTTGAGAGATTTTTTCAACAACTACTTCAGTAAATTTTACATTTGAGGGATTTTTTCAACAACAACTTCAGCAAATTCTACATTTTGGAGACTTCTTCATCAAGAGAAACAATTTCTACAACAGGGAGGATACATTCTACATATGGGAAACTTCTTCAACAGCAACGTCATAGGACAACAGCATTTCCAGACATCATAATATCATGAAAAAACTTCTTCGGTGCAAACATAGACTTTTTTCAGTGCAAATATGGAATTTTATTGTGCAAGTGCAATTATTATGTGAAAAACAAAGACAATTTATATTCATTTTATTATTTATTCATCATTGTTTAACATTTATTCAACATTTTTTTTTCTTTTCATTATCATTTTCTATTTGTTTACATTTTCTTATACAATTTTTTTTTCTTTCTCTTACATATTTTATTTTTTTTGTTTATATTTTTCTTTGAATCATATAGGTACACATATTTAAATACAGTCCACTAAATCAAATATTAATTTAATCTAACTTTATTTAAAAGAATGTATTTTTACTGGATACATTCTTAGCGGGGAATATGTTTAGTTTTCTTGTAAGGGCAACATTGGGTTATATGTCAGATCATTATTTTTGATGTATGTTTTTGTTTCAGTCAAGTTTTGTTGTATATTTTATCATTTTGTGCATGTAACTTTCTTTTTTGTGAAAATAAAATCAGATACTACTAAAAACTCACTGCGTCATCACCAGCTTTTAGTCCCATTCCCGGGAAATCCTAACACTGCTGATATATTGTTTTAAATCTTCCCTTGCCATCTGTGCAAGAGGCGAGCATATGAGAGTTTTTTATTTAATTTTAACCAAACAAACAGTTGAAAACCAGACTTTATATATTAATTTTCCGATTATACTGTAATATTCCAACTTGGTCTCGTCAAAAATTTGTCATAAAAATTAAAATGTTCTTTAAAATTATTATGAATATTACATATACTTACCATTAAAGCAATGAAATTGTTATCTCTAGAACAAGTTGCATGTAACACATGAGATCCAACTGTCGATAGCGATAGTATGTATAGTTGAAGAATATGTACCAAACTATAAACCCATAAATACAAATTATTGAATATTTTCAGATATTTTGTTTTCTATACAACATATGTAGGTATGTATGTCAAGATAGGATAGTATGGAGGAAGATCCTTTTTCCTACCCAGAATATGCAAATAGCATGATGGTATGTATGTATGTTTGGAGATGAAGTATCAAACTATTAAGTCTTCTTACATATTGTGTATAGGCGACTGCCATACAAAATGTATGAAGCGATGTCGTCACTAAATTCAATTTTTAAAAAAAAATTGAGATCTTCTACTACAATGTTAATATTTTTTATAGAAAATTAAATTATCTAGTTGGGGTGTTTCGGCTTTTTTCAATAATTGTAAAAGTTTTGGAAATATAGGCAGTTAAACTCATAAATTTATCATAAAAAAAATATTTTTCTTAATAAAAAATGTTTGAGAAACCCTGGAATTTTTTTGAAAAAACTAATTTGAGATTTTGTATTTGTCTATGTTTGTACCAATTTTCAGCGTTCTAGCGTTTATGGTTTCTGAGATATATGGAAAAATAAAATAAAAATTCAAAAGTTGATAACCCCTGACTGAAACGAAAATTCAAAATTCCGAGTATAAAAGTTTTGTAGGCCTGTAACTGTTTATATATTCTGAAATTTTAGGCTCTGTAAATTGAGCGTATCAAAAGTTATAAGGGACACACACACACACACACACACACACACACACACACACACACACACACACAGACACACGAAATGTTCTACTCCGAATTCTGAGTAAATCCGTGTATGGAACATATATGCTGCGAAGCCTCTAAGTTGGTGTTTTTTGACTTCAAAGTTGGAAAAGCCGTGAAAAAAGTAGACCTCTCCATACAATTCTCGCGTATTCTGGCTTGAAACATTGTCGATATGTTAAGAGAACAAAGTTCTCCTGAACAAATCGACAGTTGGAATACATTTCAAGAGTCCATGACAGACTCACGTCATAGTACAAACGCTGAAAAAAATTCTGCATAAACAGATTCGCAGAATACGCTGCAGCAGATAAAAACGATTGACTACTATGAACCCTGAGTCGTGGTGGCTTTGACAGATAACATGTTGCAAAGATGTAGAAAATTGCTGTCTAAATACGTCATAGCACGATTCTTTTCGTATTTTCTCCGAAATACTATTAGAAATCACGTCATCAATTGACCTACATTTTGGTTGGTGAAAACTCCTTCACAAACACCTTTGATGTTTAGTGAATAATTGTAACTATATTGTATTGTGGTCGAGCGAATACAAATGAGACAGTTTGTTATTAAAGTTAGCTGCGCCTGATGTTCGCCAGGAAAGCAACGTGTATAACACCCAACGTAAATATAATATTATGTAAATACCGTAGCTATATTATTATACATATTAAAATTCACATTTGATAAAGTACTTACCTGTTTATTGTCGATAGAAGATATATAAAATAATTTATCTCCAACGAACCCATGCTTATCCAACTGTCGATTTGTTCAAGAGAACTTTGTTCTCTTAACATATCGACGAAGTGTCAAGCCAGGATCCAGGATACGCGAGATTTGTATGTAGGGTCTATATTTTTCACGGTTTTTCCAACTTTAATGTCAAAAAACACCAACTTAGAGGCTTCGCAGCATATGCGGATTTACTCAGAATTCGGAGGTCTGTGTGTCTGTCTGTGTTTCTGTGTGTCCCCCCCCCCCTTATAACTTTTGATTTACAGAGCTCAAAATTTCAGAATATATAAATAGTTCAAAACTCTTATACTCAGAATTTTGATTGTTTCTTTCAGACTTCGTAGCATATTTATTCTATATGGATTTAGAACATTTAATGTGTGTCTGTGTGTCCGTTCTCCCCTTATAACTTTTATACTCAGAAATTTGAATTTTTGTTTCAGTTAGGAGTTATCAAATTTTGAATTTTTACTTTTTTTTTCCATATAGCTCAAAAATCATCCTAAGCTAGAACTCTGAATTTTTTTTTATAAATTTATGTGTTTAACTGCCTATATTTCCAAAGTATAAAAAAATATCGAGAAAAGCTGAAAAACCCTAACTAGAAAATTAAATTGTCTATAAAAAAATATGTACGTCTCAAACTTTTTTTAACAATTTTTATAAAAATTGAATTTAGTGACGACATCTTTTCATACAATCTGTAAGGCAGTAAACACTACACAATATCTCACTCAATATACCTACTTAATCTACAAACGTACATCATGCTGTTTACATATTCTGAGTAGGAAAAACAGAATGACCTCCATAATATCCTATCCTGACATACATACCTACATGTTTTATATAGAAAACAAAATATCATAAAATATTTATTAATTTGTGTTTAAGTGTTAATAGTTTGGTACGTATGCTTCAATTATGCATACTATCGCCATCGACAGTTGAATCTCATGTGTTACATGCAACTAGTTTTAGCAAATGTATATTAATTTGTGTATCTTATATAGGTATTATGTATATACAAATTTCAAGAATAGATTGCATTGTTTGAAAATAACATGCCGAGATAACGGACACATAAATGATAAGCTTTTGTGATTGTACAAGTACCGAGTTAAAATAATTATTAATAGATAGATAAATCAGTAAAATAAATATTCTTTAGTGTATATGACATATGTATTAGGTGTGGTTAAATATTGTTTACTTTAGTGATGTTTAATTTTATAATACTGGATTTGTTAATCTAGAATTAGCTTTCCAATACAAACAATATTTTGGATTGTTTGTCTAATAAAACACCAGATTGATTAACGGTAACTACAAAACTTAAGCAACTGTGGTTTTATCAAAACTATTTAATAGAAAATAGATAGCAAGATCATTCCATGGGCGCTTTATATTAATTGTTGGCTCTACAGAACTAAGAAGGTTTTCTTATTCCATTTACTGAAAGCTTCAAGACTGCGTTTCACGAAAGTCAGAAGGTAATTTGCTCCACTTAGTAGGTCTGATAACACTATAAACACGCGCAATGCGAGCAATATACGTTTAGAAAATAGCAACGATTCATTTTTAAACTGAAAAAAAAAACTGATAAATATATAAATATACTATAAATAAAACATAAATATATAATAATATAAATATATTTTTTACTGTTGTCATTTTTTTACTTATTTCTAGTTATATAATATTATTTATTTCAGAATCAACTGTAAATGCGTGATTTGTAGTCAGTTTTTTTGGTCTTAATTAATAACTTAAACATAAATAGCATGATATTTCCAATTCTACATATAAGAGAATATTCACTATGTACGTACATAATCCCCACATTAATAACTTAAACATAAATAGCATGATATTTCCAATTCTACATATAAGAGAATATTCACTATGTACGTACATAATCCCCACATTAATAACTTAAACATAAATAGCATGATATTTCCAATTCTACATATAAGAGAATATTCACTATGTACGTACATAATCCCCACATTAATAACTTAAACATAAATAGCATGATATTTTCAATTCTACATATAAGAGAATATTCACTATGTACGTACATAATCCCCACATTAATAACTTAAACATAAATAGCATGATATTTCCAATTCTACATATAAGAGAATATTCACTATGTACGTACATAATCCCCACATTAATAACTTAAACATAAATAGCATGATATTTCCAATTCTACATATAAGAGAATATTCACTATGTACGTACATAATCCCCACATTAATAACTTAAACATAAACAGCATGATATTTCCAATTCTACATATAAGAGAATATTCACTTTGTACGTACATAATCCCCACATTAATAACTTAAACATAAATAGCATGATATTTCCAATTCTACATATAAGAGAATATTCACTATGTACGTACATAATCCCCACATTAATAACTTAAACATAAATAGCATGATATTTCCAATTCTACATATAAGAGAATATTCACTATGTACGTACATAATCCCCACATTAATTTATTGATTTATTCATTAACAATGATTAAGTGACATCATAACAATTTTACATTATAGTGTCCCCCGGTTAGGTAGGCGAGTATCTACCCATGTGGGGGTCTAGGTATATATTATATTATAATTTACAATATTTTATCATATTATTCCATCACATTATATTGCATAACATTATATAACATTTTATCATATTGCATTATATCACACTATATTACATCATATTCCATAACATTATATTAAATTCAACCATATTACATTATATTATATTACATGGCGTCCTGGGTTCGATTCCCAGAAGAGGAGAAATTTTTTATATTTATTTCTCACGCAAATATTGCTTCTCTGGACTGGAAACACTGCAGGCCAAGTCAGTAAAAAAGTCGAGATCCGACAACGGATCGCCGCTCTTCTCGCCATGTTTACGCCCTTGACGACAATTCGTAGTCACTAAGCGCTGTCGAGTTCGTAAATGCACTTATTAGTATTTGTCGCCGTTAGGCTGGCTTGCGGTACATTTTTGAATTATCATTTATGGCAATACACAATATTTTCCCCATGATTTGAATAAATGTCAAATTTGTTTACATAAATTTGTTAAATAAATATAATATGGTCATATTTTTAACCACGAAAGCAAGTTATAATATGTTTTGAGAGTAATTTTAAAAATTATTTTTAATTATATTTCGATCAATTTATCGTGTGATGACAGCAGCGTGTTATATTTTTACTAAAAACTACGACGAATTTTCTTTTGTTAAGTGTTAAAATACATATGTGATAAAATAGCTTACAAGAATACTTTCTCAAAATCAAAAATTATTTCAAATCTATACCTACGGAAAACATTTAGGTACGGACGCATAGAATTATAATGTTACAATCTAAGTACGGACGCATATTTCCAATAAATATATAACCATATAAAACTTTTGTTACGCGGTAATTAGCAATAAATGAATTACGCGGAATATTTAAGGGGTTTGAAGAATCTCCTAAACGGCGTTGTTTAACTCGTTTATATAATTATTCTCAAAATAAATATGAAATTCGGCATTGTTCGCGTAAAAAATGACGTTTAATTCAACATGGCGGCGTTAGATCTTGTCTCTCGACTCGATGTCGACCCAATCTCGCCGTCAAATAAGTGGGCGAGAACGATTCGACGCGTTATCTGCTTAGTGACTACCAAAACTGTCAAAATATCGACTAGTCGATATTTTGATAGTTAATCTCGACATTTAACGGTCGAGATCTACTTACAGACTTAGCCTACTGGTTAGTTGGACGAAATTGCCATTCGGCAATAAACTCGCCACTTGCGCAAGGTGCAAGGAAGTGTTCATTATTATTATTATAACTTTATATATTTTTTCTTTAATATATTAATTATATTGTAGCGAGTCGAGAGCATGTGAAGTATGCAGGATAAATTAAAGGACGAGATTATACTTCGTGAAACCACGCGGTAGATTATGGCGTTTCTACCTCATGTGGTGCGGACGGGACGAATCACTTCGCGTAGCGTCGTCGATCGAATGGGGTGAGGTCCCTCGTGTTCCCTCTCGGCTAGGCCTTCCTCGCGTCGCCTATGTCACACGGCACCAATCTTATATCGTTCGCTTATTGGTCCGAATGAGTCACGTGATCTTGCCTAGCGACTGACACACTTTGTGGTTGAAAATCGAACTGATTTTCCCGCCACAATATGTATATGTATAAATCATTACAAGTGTGTCTGAATTATCACATTCATCATATATGATTTACTAAATGCTTCACATTTATTTATTTATTTATTTATTTCTTAAGGTTACATACAGTTTTTTAATATAACATATATTTTCAAAATGAATTAATAAAGACAAAAACCAAGATTGTAACGCCAATTACTATGTTACGGTCATACAATAAAAATATATAACTATATATAATATACAATAATATATAACTCTATATAATTATGTATATACCCATAGAAAAAGTATATTTGTATAAAAAAAGGAAAATTTCCGTGGGTATATACATACAAAATGACAAAATATAAAAACCTTACAAGTATAAGAAACAAAATAAATCAATATTAAGTAAACATAAAATAGATGCATACAAGCTAGGAGGTTTGGGACAGGACAATGGATAGGAATAGAAGGGGAAAATTAGGAATATAAAATCAATCACTGAGAAAGCCTCAACATACTCTTAAATACGCTCGGTGTGCCAAACATGTCAAGACCCTCGAACTTTGCATCAAACTGTTTACATGCTCTATGTACAAAAGCATTTCCGGCATAATTAGTTCTAAGAACAGGCACATTGAATAAGTCGTGACTCCTTGTTAAACGCGCAGGGACTCTAAGGTTAATTTTCCCTAATAAATAAGGAGTATCAACCCGATTATTCAATATGTTATAAAGAAACATCATGTCTCTGATTGTACGCCTCTTCTGTAAAGTGGGTAATGAATATTTCACACAGCGAGCAGGGTAGTCAGGGGAATACGTATGTGATCTATAATCAAGGTGTTTCACGAACTTCTTTTGTACACGCTCGATTTGATCAATATGTATATTATAATGGGGATTCCACACCGTGCTCGCGTATTCAACCCGACTTCTAACATATGACAAATATAGTACCTTGAGTGTATCAATTGAGTGAAATGGCTTGCAAACCCTAATTAAAAAACCCAATAGTTTCAGAGCTTTACCAACAATGTATTCAATATGATCTTGAAAAATCAATTTTGAAAAAACATTGACTAATCATTGATTATATTAATCATTAATCTTACATTAATTTGTTGCATAAGAGCTAAACTGTTTTTTATTTTAGTTGTATTTTTACAGAAGTGAAAAATTCTATAACGAAAAAAAACATCCAAATGAATCAGAAGGACTTTGAAATTGCATACTTTACTACATTTTTAGGTTAGGTTAGGTTAGGTTAGGTTAGGTTAGGTTACTGTTATTGTGGTTCAACTGAGCGGTTTATATTGTGTTTTGTGTTTATACGTTTTCCTCGCGATTGGATTAATAATTATAATACCGCGAACAAAATAAGGATTTGCTAATCTGGCATTGTTCTATATGTACGTACTTTCCATTTACAGACTGGAAAATTAGAACATCTGGAGAGTCAGGAGACCTCTAAAACATTGAGCGTATTGCACCGAAAAGTCCAAAAAGAACAAACTGCAAGGAAATAGAACCGAAATAACAAGCGATTGACATGACATAGTCAGATTCCTGATTTAATCATAATCTGATTCACATCTCATGACGCAAGATGGGGCTGAAATATTGTAACATTTCTTTGATAAATGAAAATGATGTATTTTTTAGTGGAAAATTTGTTAAAGGAATTGTAAACTTAAATTTGGAAAAACCAAAAAAAGTGTCAGGTTTGCCAACATTCTTTTATAATGCATTTTAAATGTACCGCAATAGTCATACGTTTTACTTTTAATAATATTTCATTTCATTTTGATTATTATTATTAAAATATTGTAACCTCTTTTTTTTCAATAGATACTCAAATCATATCATTTTTTTCCACGGATATTGGAGAAACATATTATGATTTTTTTATCAAATATTTTTCTCCTGTGTTTAGAACTGTCTTACGCGATTCTGAAAACTTTGGAATTAATTAATCGTGCCGATACTCCTTAAAACATGTCATTGGCAGAGCAGTGGCAGAGCAGATGGACACTCAATCCAATAAACCCAGCTTTAGATCATACATCAATCACGATCACTCACTTCTTCTTCTGCAGTCTATTTCCATCCACTCCTGAACGAAGGACTCCTCCATCTGACTCCACATCGTCCTGTCCTGTGCAGTTTGCATCCAGGTCGTTCCAGCATATTGTTGTATAAATGTATATCCCCGCTTCTCCTCAGCTGCGGTCACCTCACACCTCTCTTTGTTGTACGAGTCAGTGAACTCTTTATCCACTTATCGTCCGAGCTTCTGGTTATATACGTGTCCGGCCCATTTCCATTTCAGAATAGCCACACAGTGGATTATATCAGTTACTTTTGATCTTTCTCTCACCGTTTCATTTCTTATTTTATCTCCTAGTGACAGACCCAGCATGGTTCTTTCCGTAGCTCTTTGAGTGACTCGCAGTTTCTCGGCACTTAGTGTAGAAAGAGTTACTGTTTCTAGGCCATGTCTAGCAACCGATATATTTTTCGAATTTCCACTTAACACGCGTTATCTTGAAATAATTTAAATTACTATGTTTTGTTGGATAGTTTTTTTGTAATTATTAATTAACACTGTGTTACGTTCTAGAATTATCCTTGAAAGTTTTTGGAGAAGCAAAAGTTCAATGGACTGAAACATATTTTGTAGGAACTAGAACAATTAATGTGTATTATAAAGGCCTTCAGAATTATTTTACTGAAGACATCAATTTATTAGCCGATGGGCGATTTCCTAAAGAAGGTATGTGATCCTTAATTTATTGTCATACATGTTATCAAATTATTTCTTTATAATATCTCAAAACACTGCTTCATGTCTGTGTAATTTGTATTTTTATAAAAATATTTCAGGTGTTTTAACCGTTATACCTATAGGGGAACATAGGATGGAGTTCTCAGCGCACATTGCCGATCACAGTCCTTCTTCTTACGAAGGATTATATGGTTCAGTGCGGTACAAAGCTAAAATGACAATGAAAAGACCTTATAAACGAAACAAAACAACTAAATTGACTTTCTCTGTTGTCAAACAACTGGATCTCAATGCTAATCCTTTACTAAATGTAAGTTTTATCTTATACTGAATAAATACGTTTTATATTTATAAAAAGCGGTAGCCTATACGAGGAAACATAAAGACACGTAAATAAAGCAGCTGCAATATCGAAATGCCTAAAGGAAAGTATATGGAGGAATAAACACATGAATATCGAAAGCAAAGTCCGAATATATAAAACATGTGCAAGACCCATTACCACCTACGGAGTAGAGACCAGAGCAGACACAACGAGAACAAAATCTCTTCTGAGAACATCAGAGATGAGGACATTGAGATGCATAACCGGAAACACCCTAAGAGACCGAATTCGAAATACTGAAATAAGAAAAAAGTGTAGTACGGAAGACATCGTCAGATGGGGAAGACAGCGGAGGCGATATTGGACCTCACATGTTAACAGAATGGATGAAAATAGACCCCAACGTATCGCTCTCCAGGAGAACCCAGCTGGAAGAAGACCACCAGGAAGACTTCCAAAGAGATTTCGAGACAGCTGGCAGTCCACATCGCAGGAGACAGAATAGCGGTAGAAACAGATCTTCGGATCTACGAAAAGGAAGAAGAAAATTAAAAAAAAAACACCTTCAAAATATGTGTTGGATACAGAGAGAAGGGAATAATGCACCTACCTGGCGGCGAATTTCTTCCTTCTTCTGGAGTCTTCACGGAAGGCACTCACTGTTCTCTGTTATCACAACACACACTATATTGATGGTGAATGATACCACTTCCAATCACGGATTGGGTATTTGAGGAGGCGCACGGCGCGTAGTTTTTAGTTGATACGAAATGACACAAAATATGTATACTTCGATCGTATGTATCGAAACTAATTTTTTTACTTCAACTGTGTGTGACGTACACGACAAGTTGACGAGATGTATACACTGCTGTATCGTACAGCTGACTACACATGTAGGTAGCAATATATTAGGAGAGGAAAAGGTTTGAAGTGTTGCCTCATTTACCGAACATAATGAATGGGCGAATGTTAAAAATAGGCTTCTTTTCTCTTCTTACTACAATGGTCTATTAACGTGAAAGTTTCTTATTTATATTTGTTAACTGTTCATTTCTGAACTAACTCACATTTTTTTTCAGAATCCGTATTTACACAAAGTCACAAAGAGATTTCACGTAATGTTTATGAATACTGGACACTTGGAGATTGAAACATTAGTTCCAACCACTGGATTCGTTCCAGGACATATGATTTCACTTAAATGTATGTTAAAAAACAGAAGCACAGTCGATTTAAATTATGTGAAATTATCGTTAAAAAGGGTTGGTACCTAATGTATTTATATGTTTTTATTTTCTTGTTATTTTAAATATGCTTTTACAATTAATTTATATATAAATGCCACTTATAGAATATTAATTCAAAAACTCCGTAATGTGTTTGACGTGTTTAAGGAGGCGACTGCTGCCAACGTAGGTACCGATTTTTTTCAATTTGATATTGCATCTACAAAACGAATCATGAAAAAATAACTTAGTTTGGATATTAACAAAGAAAAATATACCTACTTTTTAATCTTGTTCTGTACCTATATATTGTTGTAAAAAAATAATAAACATTCCCCGATTTTTTACATTTATCTTATGTTTCTAAAAAAACAATAAAGCCTAGAGCAATATATATTTTTTTAAATTAAAGAAGTACAAAATATCTGGAAAATATGTTTTGACGTTGCATTGATGCATCAGGTTAAGTAAATAAATCAAAAAAACTTTTATTTCGCAATAGCGCTGAATAGAAAATAAGTATTTTTTAGGTATCTTTACTAAATTAGTTAGTTTCTTGTAAATTAGTGAGAGCGTTTACATTATGGGTGTGGATGTGAATTCATGAAATTCTTTAGTGTGAGTAACTCACTAGTTTTTTTTTCATTCAGCATAGGCAAGAAAAAAACTTTTTATTTATGAACAAGAAATAATTTGTAATCATATATTTCAGTATACTACAAACAAGGCGACTTCTCCTTTCAAAAAAAAACGCACAGAGAGTAAATGTATCTCCAAAGAAAAGTCTGGTCCATTGAAGAAGGGACAAGATGATGAGTTTACAGTTGCCTTACCAATACCTCCAATCACACCTTCATCTGATGATGAAATGAAACTCCTAGTCAGGCATAATTATTTTATTCAGGTAAAATTTATAATATCTAGTATAATCGAAAAACGATTGTTTTTTTTGCTTTGTTTTTGTTTTTTTTAATTCTAAATAAAATAAAACACAACTTTGTGTACATCGCATTTAATTTATAGTATTAGCTGTCAGACAGGTAATTAGAGTCTCATCGTATAACCGCTGAAGTTAGACGGTGGAGGGTGGGAAGGTACTGAGCATACCTCTATAGTCACATCTATAACCCACCCTCGCAATTGGCTGAGTGCTGGACCACCAACAAATGTCACTGAACACCCACAAAAACTTCACACTGCCGAAATGAAAATGCTTATATGGGCTGGCGGTGTAGCAAGAGTTGATAACATCCAAAACACTTAACCTATTTTCGAAGATTTTTTAAAGTGACACCAGTAGCAGAAAACTGATTATTTATCTTATTTACTCAAGTATAGTCGTACTGATAAATTCGGTGTTAACCTAGATCTACATCTGCTGATACCAATATGCCAAAACATTACAAAGTTCCAAGGGACAATATTGAATTTGCGCATTGGCATTTGTTTTTAGCACCCAGGTTGCATAGTGCATTGCCAGATAAAATATTCAATGTGAATAAAATGATCAGTAATCCTTTACTTAAAGTTAGGTCTTATAATAATTAAGTGGTTACCTAATTGTTAAAAATTAGCTACATCCAATAATTGCACCATGTTGTGTGTATTATATAATAACCAATGGTTTTAGATAAAGGTTGGTGTTACGGGTATCCACAGAAACATGAAAACTGGCTTTCCTATCATCATTGGGACAGTACCTTTCAAAACAATTCCCGAAGCTTCCACCAGTATGGATGATGGAAACAATCCTGTTTTTGACGGTAAATTTGTTATAACTTTATTTATAAACTGGCTCTCCTGTCATCATCGGGTTAAGACAGTACCACTCAGAACATTCCCCGAAGTATCCACATGGATGAAATATTAAGCGATTTCTTAAACCCTCCAGCGATGATAAGCTCAGTGCGAAATGGTAATTCTTTTAATTAGGTAACTGCTGTTTGTGAAACAAGAATCGTGTGAGAAATATTTGATAACATTTTTGACTCTGGGTGGTTGGTTTATGTCCTGATTGAACCCAGGCCAATCAGGATATTAACCAACTGACCACCGTGTAACACAAATTTTAATGAGTTTATTAATGTTCCTATCTATAAACAAACTAATGCCGTATCCCTTGCAGTGTAGGCGAATAGAAACCTACTCATTCCAGCTGACAATATTCATTTATTCATACCATCGTGGAATTAACCACAATGTGATAACCAGCAACAGGTGTGTGGGTGTGCATCACCTTATGAAAGAAAGCACGAGACATATGTGTAAGCACTTATTCAGAATGTGTGGTGAATCGCATTGCTGAACTATGTGAGATGTTATTTTGCCTGTTGAATTTTCGGTTACCCGAGACATCTGAAAACGATGATAACAGAAAAGAGTGGAAGCACTATCCTAAACCGGAGCCTCACAGTATTTAATAAAATAAACTTACCAATATTTATTAATATAAAATAACCTGGTCTATTCATCGTGAATCCGGTCACTGCCTTCCTCCCCTATTACCTGTTCCTTTAATCTTACCCATCGAAAGACGCATGATCCCATATTGCACCTTCTTTCTTGCAATAGTTTTTGTTACCTTTTTATTGAGTATTCGAAATTGAACAAAATAATAGTGATACTAAGGCATACTGAGATTTAAATAACATACGGAAAAATATGATTTAGTTTATTTTTTATTTATTTTTTTGTTCGTGTATATTATATTTATTTTGTATTTTCGTATGTATGTTTATGGATGTTGATATTTAATTAATGTTTTGAATGTATTTTATGCATGGTAATAAAATAGCCATCACGACACAGGTTTTGCCTAGTTTGATGGTGATTAAAAGACAATACCGACATTGTTTTCTACGTCATCATATGTATGTAGGTATTCAAAATGTATTAAATAATTAGTATGTATGCAGATTTAGAGTTTGTTAACCTTTCAAGAAGAAAAAAGGCGTAGGTACATTAAGATAGTGTGAAAAGTTTAGTGATTTTCAATCCACTTTTTCCGGCAATTGAGATTATGGCCCGGTATTACAGTCGGCCCTCAACTCATTGAGTTTGTTAAACTCAAGATTAATGTTAAGGGGAGATTTAATCCATTTCCGTATTACAGTGTAATATGACATGTCAGTTACTAAATCTTCAATTATAGACATATTTTACTTTTTCTGTGGTTATTATCTGTCAAATTTTAAATAACCTCAAATAATACGAACTACAAAACGGGACGCTACGACTTGAAATACTATTGTTTTATTATCCAACATGGTAATTTTTTTTTTTCACCAAAATAATGCTTTTAAATGCCCATGTTCGTTTCAATATGGCTGTCAGTTTGTTTTGTTGTGTGGCGCCACCGTCGATAGAAACTGAAACTACACTCGTTGCCTAGCAAATGACAGTTGACTCACCGTTAAGTAGTTAATCCGCCAGAAACGTTGAGTTAAATATTTGTCGTTTTAGTGACGTATTTGAGGGAGGATTAGGCCTAAACGGACACTGTAATACGCTATATTTTTGTAAAACTTGAGTTTAGCTCTTAAACTGAGACTGTAATACCGGGCCTATGTTGCCTGCCCATCTTTTTTGTGGTCTGCCAACAGTTTTTCTTGTCAGCATTTGAGGATGTTGGGTATTTATCTCTCAGAGCTCTATCTTATCACATGTCCTGCCCATTCTAATTTTAGGTTCCATACACGAATATCCGTAACTTTTGTTAAGTGTCCGTTATGTTCATTTCTTTCTTTGTCTTTGTCTTCCTACTCTTATTTAGAACTATTTTATTCCATATTATTATTACTAAGTTTTTTGCTTAAATTAAGTATATTTTTCTTTCCCGTTCCTTCACTTTTCTTTCAAACATTAAAAAAAATATTTGGTTCGTCATTCTGTTATCGTTGGATTCTTTATTTCGTTTTCTTCCATTATGTTTTACAACAAAATTACGAAGTTTTGATTTACATTTTTTTTGACGGGGCTCCAATCCGAAATAAAAATGACCTTATTTTCTTTTTGAAACGAAAATCTCTTTATGAAACATTAATTTTAATGGTTAATTTAAAAAAAAGAATAAAATAAAGTAAAATAATTTTCAAACAAATAAACAAATTTAATTAGAAATCAATCCTATATTGTCAACTAACATGATTTTTAAAATTTATTCTTTAAAATAAAATAGAGTAATTCAAATGTAGGTAAGTATTACTTTAAGTACGGCGTCTAGGGTTCTATTCCCGGCTAAGGAAAAACAATTTAAATATTATTTCTCACACAAATCTTGCTTCTCTTGACTGAAAACATTGGTTAGTAGGGAGAAATTGCAATTTGCTACTTGTACAGGTTACGAGCAGGTATTAAATAAATAAAATCCACCCATATTAATTTAAAAACAAAAAATTAACATGTCCTTGAAACAAGTGCATATACATACTTAAACATACCCTAAATTTAAACTAAGCGTAAATGCTTGTACTATAGGTGAACGAAATCGGTCGTGGGGGGATTGGAACTCGCGACCCGTGGATTACTAACCCAGCGCGCTAACCGCAATGCTACCACCCAATTGCCCCACTAGACAACGTGTCATTTAACTCAAGAAAAAAAAACAAGAAAAGATAACTCAATGTATGGAAGTGACAGTTGCCTGTCACGTGACAACTATCACTTCCATACATTGATTTATCTTTTCTCGTTTCTTTTCTTGAGTTAAATGACACGTTGTCTAGGGGGGCAGATTGTATCGTAAAAAATATATTATCTCTTTATTAATTGAATATTTTATCCAACAATTCATGATCTGCAACATGGCCCATGTAATTTTTTTTTATGTAGGTACATATTGGGATCATGCACACAGATATGGATCATTCAATTTCATTAAACCTATACTTTTTTTTCAGCTCCGCCGTCTTATGAAGAGGCCCAAATTGAATCCAGAATCGCCGAAGATGACGACAAAGGTCAGAAAATCGATTTGTCAAAGGGATTCGTCCCTAAATATCCGGTTTTTTATCCAGAAAAAAATAAATTCTAATTCAACTGTCAATATCACCTGGCATAAATGCCCTGAGAGCTCAGAGAACAAGCTTTACCTTAGAACATTTGTGGCAATATATGATCTAGATTCCTTATACCTTTTAGACTTGTGTGGGTACTTCACTTACTGCAAATAAAAAGCAAAAAAACTCTTCGTTCAAAAAAAATTTAAAGATCGAAAACGTTAGTCCGATAGATCGAGTTAACCAAACGAAATTTATAGCAAAGTTATTAGAAATCCATTGGACTCGGATTGAAATCCGAGTGAATATTATTATCTTTTAAACATACTTAAATATTCATATAAATCATCGTTGTTGCCACTGGAAACGATACAAAGAATTTTATTAAAAAATGTACCAAAAAATCCTTACGACTTCCCAACAAATGATGTATTCAAACATTTTCCAGTCCCGTATTTTCAAAAATATACAACATAATTGCAATACTACAAATACACAGGGATATCAGCAGCAATATTTAGGTACACAGATACAAATAATAGTACTAGAAATAACACCATAGGAACACTCAAGACACCTCTATTTCGAACAACAACAGCCCAGCATCATTATATATATAAGGGCATAAAATTATTTAATAACAAATCCACAAATATCAGAACAGAAATGATTTACGAAGAATTAATAAAGAAACTAAAAACAATTTGAAACACTCACTAATATTACATCCATCTTCAGTTTGTAGTTCATTTTCATTTTTGTATGTGTTATTTTTTTGAGTTATGGTTTTGATAATGTTTTGATTATTTATTTATATTTATTTTTTTATTGATTTGAAATGTAAATTCTTTTTGTGTTGCTTTTGGTTTGGAAATGTTTGTTATTTTTATAATTGTTAATTAATTATTTGTTTTAATTAAGTATCTTTATTGTGTAAGCAAAGAGCTGCTGCTTTCCTAAACACAAGCCTCCAGCTTAAATTAGGAAAGGAAACATTAATTTGTAGTTTTTTTTTATAACATGTATTAAATGTATTTTATATATTTAAATGAATAAAAAAAATGTGGTATATTCTGTAAAGTGTTGTTTCTTCCATGAGGTGGATTCCCAGCTGTCTTTCCATATTTTAGGAGGACTTCCACAAGAATGAGTCCCGTGAGGCTCTTTTATAGTGCGATAAAAAGAAGACTGGTGGTGTCCTTTCTTTGCAAATGACCGTACTAGTACTGTGTTGTCCATTCAGACTTAAATTTTTATTAAGAGTTCTTTCTATCTTGAATTTGACCGCTCCTTAAAATCGTAGCATGATTAAGGTGACCACATTAGAAATTGTACAATATTATTTTCTTCAACTGCGTTGATTTATGCTCTCACATGTTGAATTCAGTCTTCATATACGTATTTTTTTTAACTCCTCACTAACCCAAGGAGATAAATTGGGGAGTTATGATTTCGCAATTATTAAAGCTATTTTTATAATGCAGATTATCAACTAGTATCATGCTGAGATTGTATTCTGAAAGTTTCACCACAATGTATCTGTGTGTGCTATGTGCTGTATGCCATGTACTGTGTGCTATGTACGGTGTGTTTATTTTACTTTATCGATTATAGACTAAAGTACTCACTCGATTAACTGTCAAATATTTCAAAGTGACCCCAAGCTTAGGAAATTTAAATTTTTATTTTCAAATTGGTAAAAAGGCACATCACTTTCTTAAAATGGCATTGAAGAGTTATCTAGTTTTCATAATAAAATAATTAAATTAAAAATAATTTAACAAACTCAATTCATGAACATGCTGAATGGTAACTCAAATTATAAACCTATGTAGCAAGTGTATTCTAAATACAAAATTGCATTCCACTGTTTGATTGGTCTGGTTCCCTAGGACGACTAAGTCACATATTGTTCCCAATGGGGGAGAATGTGGATTCTGCGAAAATCCTCTTATGTGTCTACACAGGGCCGGATAAACATGTTTTTGCGCCCAGAGCAATATATTTCAAACCGCCCCCCCCCCCCCTTCCTACTCAAATGTTTGGAATTTCAATATTATATATTATGCAGTATATTATGCAATATTATACAGTAAAAATCAATATATTAATATAAACCAAAGAACAAAAATAAATTATAATTCTACCTATTCCTATTCATGTATGTACCGTATCCTGAGAAGTAGGCATTTTAAACTAAAACCTTTGGTCTTACAATTTTTAAAGTATTGGATCATCACATAAACCGTTTAAAGTAAAATATAATTTAAAAGTCCTTTTAACTATCTCAAGTATTATGTAAATAAACTAAACTTAATAACTAATGTTAACACTAAAAATATCATAAAAACTATTTTTAATTAAAAAAAACTCAATATGATTATCAAATTCCAGTAAAAATTTAAAATCACACCAAACTTAAAATAAAAAAAACAAATCGCGATTCTAATTAACACAAAACACTAAATAAGTTCTTGGTATAATAAATACCTACATAAATTAATATTAATAAAACGAGGTATGCCAATGAATTTTACACAAAACAGCACACGAAATCTCCCATTGATTTCGATACACTTTGCCGACTAGTATTCCATCTAGTTATAGGTATATATTAAAATCTATGGTCTATACTAGACTCGTAAAAAATACGGACACGTGTTAACATTTGACATCAGACAATAAGTTCTCTTTTCTATGCATCAGACAGAAACAATAATATATGAATAATTGAATGAGTCAGGTGACGAGTCGGCGACCGAGATCGAGAAAATAAGTAAGTATGTCGCTAAAGTCGAAAGGGAAAACTTCACTGAAATTATCATAACATTTCTAAAGAACTTCGTTTCCCTTTTTTAGAAAACCTTGCTATTAGTTGCTGACAGGTTCCGCTTATTGAAACGGCTTATGTAGTTTCATTAACAAGCAATAAGAGTTCTTAGTATAATGTATAATTAAAGTTACTGTGGCGTGTAGCATCTGGAATGTTTTCAAACACGCCGCTATCATCTCATATGAAATTCATTATGAAGCGCCCGGGCGATTTCAGATAGGGGGGCGCTGGCTTCAGTATGTAGATAATTTAACACTTTAGCAAGTAATTTATTAGAATGATTATTTTGTGTGTGTGTGTGTGTGTGTGTGTGTGTGTGTGTGTGAATCGACTATATATGTTTACGAATAACACGGTAATAGACGGACAAGATATTAACACCGCAGAATTTTATCATACACACCATCACGCCGTGTCCCTTTCGGGGAAGGCAGAGAGAACCGAGTGCCATACCTGGGGAATTTTTTATTTATATAATTAACATTTTAGGATTTTAAGCGCCCTTTTTAGACAAGCGCCCTGATTTCTTGTTCCGGGTTGTTCTATGATTTATCCGGCCCTGTGTCTACAATTGTTCATTATTGGTATCAATAAAATATCAATACCTATAATTTTATCAAATTGTGCTTATGTGTACCTACTACAATTTATGTGAAATAAGCATTGAAGTCGCACTAGAGACAATTGTTTGAACCAGGTGATCAGTGATGTGTACTGTAGCAGCTACTAAGAGATGAAGAGGCTGGCGGACAACAGAGATATGTGGAGTGTGCGGTGCAAAACAATCCTAGGATTTTAACAAAACAAATCATAAGGGCTGTATGTTTATTTTATTTAGGAATATTAACATTATTATTATTGTTATTATAATCACAATTTGTCATTACATATTCTGTTTAATAATTTTTCGAGAACATTAAATGCTTAAAATGTAATTTCAATTTTTTTTCTCGTTAAAACAGTGGAAGTTCATAATTATAAAGTATATATTAAATTTATTTATAAAAATAAAACACCGTTTTAATCTACAATGAGTACAATTTAATGAGCCTAAGCGCTTTCACTAGACACAACTAGCATCTTCAGAAGCATAATTTATACACTATAAATTATTGTGGTCTGAATTGAGTATAAATTGTGCCTCTGAAGATACTAGTTGAGTCTAGCGAAAGCACGTAGCCTCATTAAATTGTACTCATGTGGATTAAAACGGGGTTTTATTTTTATAAATAAATTTAATATTTACATTATGCTTAAAATGTGTTAATGCTGTATTATCCTTATAAACATTCATTTCATGATTTTTAATTTTATTTAATACCTTTACATCATCATCATCCTCATCAGCCTATGTTTGCCCACTGCAGGACATAGGCCTCCCCCTCCTTCTCCACTCCTCCCGTTCCTGTGCGACTCCCATCCACTGTGGTCCAACAAATATTTTAAGGCCTTACGAATACGACTTTAATCCGATGCTAAATCAGTTTTGGCCATACAAAAAACTGGGTAAGTATCAGCTTAAACACAAATTGCAAATAGTAAGTAAGGCCATTAATGTCATCCATCCATGTGTTAGGTGGTCGCCCTTGTGGTCTCTTGTCGCCTCTCGGTCTCCACTCCACTAGTATTTTCGGTCATTCTTGATATGTGTCCTGCCCATCTCCACTTCTGCATGGCTATTCTCTTGACGACATCGGACAGACAACCTTTACACATTTAAATAAAAATTATTCAATTGCCAGCATTCCCTCAAGAAAGACAAACTATTCTTCGCAATAACTCATTTATCCTCAAATATATGTTTTAAATAAAATAGAATTCATTTGAGCACGCACCTTTAAAATAAACCTACATAATAAATTGTGTAAATTAGTAACATATTATGAATTGCTGTCTTCGTTCGTTTGTTTCCGTGTCAAGACTATGTATGTGAGATATGTGAGTGAAAGAGATAGCATGTCTGTGTGTGTATATGTATAGTGTTTGAATGGGCGCGTGGCGCGTCATTCTGCGTTTCGCCGTATTGTAGAGTACCTCCGTATAATATTGTAGTATTGACCTTGAATTGTATATTGTTTATTTGATCGTGTTGTAAATAAAGTGTATAAAGAATATACATCTTTTACTGTACAAAAACAGAGTTCCACCCCAGCAAATAATTAGTGTACAAGGACACTGTAATGTATATCCACATGCACCCTCTCACAGACTACAAAAATACATACCCTTGATGCAATATAGCTGTCTTTATAAATGTACACAATATCATGTACTACGGGGTTTTAAAAGTTATTAAATATGTAAATGCAAAAAATTATACGGTCGCCACAAATTGAAATTAAAACCCCTGTTTTTCCATCACAATGAAAATTATAAAAATTCCCAAAAGGGGTTTTGCAAACCTTCCAACAATTTACACCTCATTCCTTATTCATAAAACAGCCGATAATGGGGTGAAACTTTTATGAAGACTGCCGCTCTGATAATTACATTTTTCGAAAAATCGAGAAAAATCGAGAAAATAATGATGTAAATTTTCAAGACGCACTTTTTTTCTATCACAGACGAAAAAATGGTTTACCTTAGAAATAAATTGGTTAGAGGAAACGTTTCTCTGGTAACCATTATTTTTAAATTATTGTTATTTTTTGTTCACTCGCAGTTAATATTGTTTGGGGGTATATGTTTATTAATGTTTATTAAGAAGAAGGATTATATTGCAAAGGTGCGTGCTCAAATGAATTCTATTTTATTTAAAACATATACCTCCAAATATGATATCCTTATGTTAGTTCATTAAATAATTAATAATACATAATTTATAGTGATGAAAGATTTCAATCAAAGAACTACTTACATGATCAACAACTGGTTTATCCGAAATAAATGAAATTACAATATAAATAATAACTAATTAATTTGTGATGTCGTGGGTCGGAACTAATAGATAAAAATTTAACGCGACTCTACTCTATCAAACGATCAACACATGAATAAAGAGATCTGTAGGTACATTGGCTTGTATCAACATGCAGCGGTGGGCTTGTATCAACATGTTCGTTGATCTCAAGTACAGATCTTCGGGAGTATTCGAGAATCTTGAGACCATACGTGTTGCAGCCGACAAGGCGCTGCTACATTGGAACATCAAACAGCAGTCAAATACATTTTTGCCTGAATAATTAAACAAATAGATCCAGAAGGCAGAAGAATAGAAAAATATACATTTCCTACAATAATAAAATGCTTTTGCCAAAGATGGTCTTGCATATTAGACTAAATCCATATGTGGATTAACGTAATTGGTGTTTTTATTCATTTCATAGTGTATGTTTTTTTATATATTTTATGAGACTGTGTTTGTCCCTGTAATAAATAAATATTAACTGGGTAATCTGTCAAAGACTCGTATGAGTATCATGTGTGCATTTATATAGCTGGTAAGTTTCATATTTTTTAATCGAAAATACAAGAGGCAAAATAACATCTCAAATGGTTCGGCAATGAGGTTCACCACCCATTCGTAATATTGCCTTTTAAGCCCACCTGTCGTTGGTTACCCCATATTGTGGGATACCTATGCATAGACATTTTACGTTCATTTCTTTTATATGATATTTGACACAACTTTAAAATATATCATTCTGGAAAAAAATCAAGACAAAAATCATATACAAGAAGCAATGAATTATTAAATATTGGTTTAAATTATATATCTGAATATAACACCAGATAACGCTACTGTTGTATGCGACCTGTCATGTAGTTTTACTGTGCATTGTGTAAGTGTTTTTCGTTTAAATAAAACTTTTTGTTCAGTTTAAACTCAAGAAGTCTTGTTTATTATCCCGAATTAACAGGTTATGGGCCCAGGCTCACGTGAATAAACAGTTGGTGATAAACAAAGAGCAGAGAAAACAGTAAAGTAATTAGTTTTTTTTTGACAGTAGAACCGCGTGCTGTGTATAACCTAAAATTGAGTTTGGAAAGACAATGAACCTTGAAAAATTCAATGGAACGAATTTTAAACAGTGGAAATTTCAAATTAAATGTGCCCTCCGCGCCAAAGGGTTAGATATCAACACGCCAAAACCAGAAGAGAACCCGACTCAATGGAACAAAGATTATGGAATGGCAATGTTTATATTAACATCAGCCATGGATATAAAGCAAATAGAACTCGTCGAAAATTGCGAATCAGCACTTGAGCTGATGACCAAACTTGAGTCTATTTATGAACAAAAATCTGAGATGACTAAAATGATGATACATGAGCGTTTTTATCAATATAAAATGTCACCGGCAGATAGCATTGCTCAGCATATATCTAGAGTAGAAAGTTTGGCTAAGAAACTTAAAGAAAGTGGAGAAATTATTAGTGATACTGCGATCATAACTAAAATATTGAGTACACTACCTCTCAAGTACAGATCTCTACGCCAGGCTTGGATGTCACTGGATCCTCAGAATCAAACTATAGTTAACTTGACAGCTCGCTTGTTAGATGAGGAGGCCAGCTTGAATGTTGAAGATGAGAACGAAACTGCTTTATTAGTGGCAAAACAAAGTATAAAGAAGAAAACTGTTCCATTGACAAAAACGAACAAAGAATTAAATGAAAAGCCACATCGCTTTATATGTTATAACTGTGGGAAACGCGGTCATTTTGCAAGAGATTGCCGTGCCCCTAAACAAAAACATAAACAACAAGGAGAAAGGGATATGTTAGCTTTCAATGTAGCAAATACAGATTGGAAAAATAATGATGAAGGTTTAAGATGGATATTGGATAGTGGTGCCTCAGCTCACATGTCTTATAAACGTGAAAATTATGTTGAATTGTATGAGTATACGGGATCTCCACTGAAACTAGGAAACCAAGAAGCTGTAGAAGTTATTGGCCAAGGAAATATTTTGATAGACAAGTATGTCAATGGACAGTGGGAGACATGTATCCTGAAAAATGTTCTTTATGTACCAAAATTGAGAAGAAACCTATTTTCTGAGGGAGTAGTGACAAGACAAGGTTATAATATTGTAAAGAAACATACTGATGCTTTGATTTACAAGGACAATAAAATAGTGCTATGTGCTTTTTTACAAAGCAACAATTTATATGAGTTAAAAATGAAAACAGTTCAAAATCCAGTATGTAATGTAGTGCAAAAATTGTACCTTAAAACATGGCATGAACGTTTGGGACATTTGAATGTTAAAGAAATACAGAAAATGTGTAATAACAATGTGATTACTGGTGTGGACCTATCAAACTGTGACAAGTTTGTATGTGAGGGTTGTGCTTATGGCAAGCATGCTCGACAACCATTCCAAAAATTAAACAGAGGAATACAGCAACCAGGTGATGTTATATACAGTGATGTTTGTGGACCACTTAATGTGCCTTCTGTACAGGGCATGAAATATTTTGTTATTTTTAAAGACGCTGCTACAAGTCTTAGGTTTGTGTACTTTATAAAGAATAAATGTGATGTGTTAAACTGTTTTAAAAAATATAATTTGATGATTAAAACCAAGTTTTTTCATAGTGTACGCATATTGCATACTGTTAATGGTGGAGAATATACTAGCAAAGACTTTAAAGAATATCTTGATAGGGAAGGTATTTCTCATGAGCTCACTGCCCCTTACACACCTGAACAGAATGGCCGAGCTGAACGGGAAATTAGGACAATAGTTGAAAGCGCTCGATCCATGCTTTATGCCCGTAACGTACCACTTAATCTATGGGCAGAAGCGGTCAATTGTGCTGTTTATTTGTTAAATCGCACATCTTCAACTCAGACACCAAATATTACACCTATGGAGCTGTGGAGTGGTGTGAAACCTAATTTGGATCATATCAGAATGTTTGGATGCGAAGGTTATGTCCATGTGCCAGATCAACTGAGAAAGAAGCTTGATTGTAAAAGTCATAAGATGATGTTAGTTGGATATGATAATACAAACTATAAAATGTATGATTCAACTACAAAAAGAATTTCAATATCAAGAAATGTTATTTTCAATGAACAGAAAATTCCAGAATTCAAACGAAACGAAGCACAAATTTTCATATGCGATGATGATGAACAAAATGATGAAGTAGTAATAGACAACACCGAGATGAATACAAATGATGAGAATTCAGGAAGTGATGACAGCACTTATACTGCCATTGACGAAAGTGATGAGAACTACGAGCCTTCACAAGAAATCGATCTAAATAACATAGATCGCTTAAATGTTACTTTGCGACCACGAAGGAATAAATTTTTTGAGGCAAATTTAATGGAGTTGGATGTAACTGTAACTTACGAGGAAGCAATTAATAGTAAGGAATCTGAATCATGGTTAGAGGCCATAAATGAAGAATTAGAAGCTCATCGTACCAACAACACCTGGAGTTTTGTGGATAATGAAAATCAGAGAACCATAACGTCCAAATGGGTTTTCAATATTAAAAGAAACCAAGATAATCAAGTAGAAAGGTATAAAGCTCGTCTTTGTGCCCGTGGTTTCACACAAATTAAAGGAATAGATTACAATGAAATTTGTTCACCAACTACAAGATATGAGTCAATTAGAATATTGCTATCTATGTCTGCTGAATATAATTGGAATATAAGGCAATTAGATGTCAAAACGGCCTTCTTATATGGAGAATTAGAAGAGGATATTTTTATGGAAATTCCTGATGGAGTGAAAGCACCGAAAAATAAAATTTGTAAATTAAAAAAATCCCTCTACGGCCTAAAACAAGCATCTCGTTGTTGGAATCATAAATTTACAAGTTTTTTATTGAAATTTGGTTTTGTTCAATCACAAGCAGACAATTGTGTATTTATAGCTAACTTCAATGGTATAAAAGCTTTGTTAATTTTATATGTAAATGATGCTTTAATTATATCTCAATCAAATGCAATATTAGATCAAATTGTAAGCTACCTAAAGCAAGGATTTAATATCAAAGAGTTAACTTTAAATCGGTTTGTTGGTTTAGAAATTTTAAAAACTGATAATTTTGTTTGTATCAGTCAAAGACAATATATTGAACAGTTAATAAATAAATTCAATATGAGTACTGCACATCCTTGTAATACACCTGTTGATGTAAATGTTCAGTTAACTAAAAATGTTGATAATGAGCAGATTAATTTTCCTTATAGGGAAGCCATAGGGTCATTATTGTTCTTATCTACAGCAACTAGGCCAGATATTTCATATGGTGTAAATATGTTAAGTAGATACATTAATAACCCAAGTGTACATCATGTTAATCAGCTTAAGAGAATAATTAGATATCTTCTTAAAACTAAAATTTTTTGTATCAAGGTCAAGAAAGCTTAATTGGATATTCAGATTCAGATTTTGCTGGGGACTTAGATACAAGAAAATCAACCACTGGTTATATTTTTATGTTTATCTTGGTCTAGTCAAAAACAACCATGTATTGCCTTGTCAACAACTGAAGCTGAATTTATGGCTGGTTGTGAAGCTGCCAAGAATATTTTATGGTTAAGACAGTTTTTTAAAGAAATTAATATCAATCAAAATTGCACAACTCTGTGTATTGATAATCAGAGTGCTATCAAATTAATAAATAATCCTGTTTATCATAAAAAGACAAAACACATTGATGTTAAATTAAATTTTATTAGAGAAAATGTTAAAGATAAATTAATTGTTATTAAGTATGTGCAAAGTTCAGATCAACTGGCTGATATTTTAACTAAAGCTCTCCCTGCTGTTAAATTCAAATGTATAAGAGATGAAATATTGTCTGTTATGTAAGTTGTTTGTTATTATCAAAAATTAAAAAAAAAGCAGGCAAATATAAAAGTTTTCTTTTGTATAAAATTTAGTGGGAGTATTGGATTAAATTATATATCTGAATATAACACCAGATGGCGCTACTGTTGTATGCGATCTGTCATGTAGTTTTACTGTGCATTGTGTACGTGTTTTTCGTTTAATTAAAACTTTTTGTTCAGTTTAAACTCAAGAAGTCTTGTTTATTATCCCGAATTAACATTAAATGTACTTAGATCCCACAATTAATGATACCCATACTGCACGATTTCAAAGATTTTATTTTCTTTTGTCTTGTCCTACTAGCTCTAATAGGTAAAGTCAGCTCTTCTAATCTTCTACACCAGGACGATTGTCCTATATTGTCGACTCTGGTATTTGGGCTTTATCCATGAGTTAACTTATATTTGCCCACGGTGTGGATATTGGACGTCTTTTGTGTTGGAGCAATTTGCACCACATGATCATTTTGCCTTCTCATTATATGTCTATACCATCTGAGTCGGTTCTCTGTGAGTTTTTCTGGTATGGGGGGCTACTCCAAAGCCTCCTCTTATTCCAATCAAACCTACAATCCTATATCTTTCAATATTGCATTTATGTGATCGTTCCAATATTATCTCGGCCGACCCCTACGGCCTACAATCCAATCTCTTCTTCTTTACACTTTAAATTAAAATAAATCAAATATTAATAGATTCTAGACTTCTTATAGAAATATTTAATGTATGAATGAGTTAATAACACAGTATTGAGTTTCATAAACTGTAGATGGTATATGCAAATGATCTGTGGTCTAAACTATTCCCAGCTTTTCATTATGTTTCCGTGTAACTACCGCCAGAACTAATATCAGGGGTTAGATTTTCATCTATGTATTTCCAACAGGAGTATATAAATATATTATTTTATTTTGTATTGTTAAATATGAATTAAACACTCACCCAATAACAAATTGCCACATTTATTTTATTTTATTTTTATTAAAATTATTAAATTATTTTTTATTTTATTAAAAGGGTACATCGACAGACATCCAGCTCACAATTCTCACAAAAAGAAAACAATATTGGTTATTACTACGAGTGCTGGACGTCCAATTATGGATGCACACAAAATTACATGAGCTCTCACTCAATCACATACGCAAGTTACACAAGTACATAAATTAGAAATAATTCGGCTACAAAAGCTAAGTAAAAAAGAAAAAAAATAATTACACAATTCAAGAAAAAAAAGTTACACAATTCAAGAAAAAAAAAGTTATAGAAGTTACATAAGTAGAAGCAAAAAAAAAAAAGGGCACATAAGAAGCCAAAAAAGTCATAAAAGTTAGAGAAAAGACAAAATAGCGTACATAAACAACACTGAGATCTTCCTTAAAACAACACGCGCGAGTTAACTTTTTTTTTAAAACAGAGAGCGAATCCGCAAACACGATAAACACGACGATCGACAACACAGTAAAAAAATATGATTCTATTGGGATACGCTTAAAATGGAGAATAGAGCGGCAGGTAGGTATAGAGATTATAAGCGTAGGTATATTGAAATTGAATTTGGAATCTTAATGTAGGTACCTACGCTTAAAATGGAGAATAGGGCGGCAGGTAAGTATAGAGATTCTAAGCGTAGATTGAAATTGAATTTGGTATCTATAATATAAGCGTAGATTGAAATTGAATTTGGAATCTTAATGTAGGTACCTACGCTTAAAATGGAGAGTACAGCGGCAAGTAGGTATGGAGATGATTCTAAGCGTAGGTTGAAATTGAAGAATCTATAATGTAAGAGCCTGCATTCCTAGACATACATCATTTTGTATAATGGGCCCATACAACATTTACACTTATACTTAAATCATAGAATAGGCTGTTTTAATTTCTGTAAAAGGATACCATAGCAAATAACAACGATTGGATACTATGAACCCTGAGTAGTGGTGTCTTTCGGAGATAACAGCCTGGAAAAGTGTTGAAAATTGCTATTTAAGCTATTTTACACTCATTTATAGTATTAAGCGTGATTTTTTTATATTGACGGACCCTTTGGTTGGCGGAAACCCTCCGACAGACACCTATAAAGAGATAAAAAGTTACTTAGTTGATATAAAAAATCGCGCTTTTAACTATAACTTTTCATTCCTGATAGCAATTTTTAACACTTTGAAGGCTGTTATCTCCGAAAGCCACCAATACTCAGGATTCATATTATCCAATCGTTGTTACCTACTGTGGTGTCCTTTTACAGAAAAAAAACTGCCATTGTAAACAGTCAAAATTTAGTCCGTGCGTATTGTATGTACATTTGTTGGTTGATATTTGATATTAAGACATGAGTGAGTTCCGTAATTTCATGGGTAACATGAGTAAGATCCCTCTCACACTCTTCTCTGCCCCTGTCCATTGTTACTGCCACTTTGTTACTAATTTGTTTATGTTGCTATTGTTTGGTAGGAGTGATTGAAGTAAGTCAAGTATTATTTTATTATATAACCGCGGTGCTAAGTAAATGTAATGTCTCTGTGCAAAAGTAGTATGTACAGTTGTTGGATGTAGATACCTAAATCTAATTTCCATATTCGTTAATTGACTATCAATTATCGTTATTCGTTATCATTCTTAATATACCGAACCCTTAGTATTAACATGTAAGTAGGTACTGCTTTGTCCTCTTCACAAACACAAATCAACGATAATTAAAACTCTTCGTTTCAAACGTTATTGAAAATACCGTCGCAAAGGAAAATCCGAAGGGAATTCTAATCAAGTGACTGGCTTACTGCACGCTGTAGGAATACCTACTGGGTACTGAGTTACTGCTGGTTTCACCCAAACTTCAGAGCTGAATTCATTCTCAAAGTTTGCCTCAGGATGTCAAATAAACTCAACCCACAAAGTAGGACTTTATAATACTAGTTGCATGTAACACATGAGATCCAACTGTCGATAGCGATATTATGTATAGTTGAAGAATAAGTACCAAACTATAAACCCATAAATCCAAATTATTGAATATATTAAAATATTTTGTTTTCTATATAACACATGTAGGTATGTATGTCAAGATAGGATAGTATGGGGATCAGTCCTTTTTTCCTACCCAGATATGAAAAAAGCATGATGGTATGTAGGTATGTTTGGAGATTAAGTATCAAAATATTAAGTCTTCTTAGATAGGGTGTATAGGCGACTGCCATACAAATTGTATGAAGCAATGTCATCACTAAATTCATTTTTTATAAAAATTGTTAAAAAAAATTGAGATGTGCTAATACAATGTTTATATTTTTTATAGAAAATTAAATTGTCTAGTTGGGGTGTTTCGGCTTTTTTTGATATGTTTAAAAGATTTGGAAATATAGGCAGTTAAACTCATAAATTTATCATAAAAAAATATTTTTTTTAATAAAAAATGTTTGAGAAGCCCTGGAATTTTTTTGAAAAAAACAATTTGAGATTTTGTATATGTCTATGTTTATACCAATTTTCAGCGTTCTAGCTTTTATGGTTTCTGAGATATATGGAAAAATAAACCAAAATTTCAAAAGTTGAAACCCCTGACTGAAACAAAAATTCACAATTCTCAGTATAAAAGTTTTGTAAGCCTATAACACTGTCTATATATTCTGAAAATTTGGGCTCTGTAAATTGAGCGGATCAAAAGTTATAAGGGGGGGACAGACACACACCACACACACACACACACACCCTCACACACACACACACACACACACACACACACACACACACACACACACACCCTCACATATACACACACCCTCACACACACACACACACACACACACACACACACCCTCACATATACACACACACACCCTCACACACACACACACACACACACACACACACACATATACACACACATATACACACACCCTCTCTCACACACACACACCCTCACACACACACACACACACACACACACACACACACACACACACACACACACACACACACACAAAACTCACATAAAACGTTCTACTCCGAATTCAGAGTAAATCCATGTATGGGAACATATATGCTGCGAGGCAAAAGTTGGTGTTATTAGCATGCAATAAGTCTACTACGCCATACAAAATGTTCCTTCATACACGCATCTTGGCTTAATAATGTCGATTCATTCAGAGAATTGAATTCTCATGAACGAATCGACAGTTGGATGAGTTTTTTATGGCTAACGAGAACGTGTTATCATAATCTATAAGTCAAAGCGAGATGATATCAAACTAAGAATTACCTCCTATTTTTATGGCTAGCGAGAACGTGTTATCATAATCTATAAGTCAAAGCGAGATGATATCAAACTAAGAATTACCTATTATCATAAAAGTTTTATACATATTATTAGTAAGTTTAGGGATACTGAGACAAACGTTTGAAGGGTAAACCTTTTAGGGTCGTATTACGGGAGTTACTTGAATAATGTAAGAAAAAGTTGAGGTCCCGTATGCAGTATTCTCGCAGTACGGGAACTTACCTTTTTCTTACATTTTTCTCAAATAACTCTTGTAATGCGACCCTTAGTTTATAAATTTGAAAGAAAAGAAGGATATTAATGAATGAACACATGAGTTCCAATTGTCGATTGTATGTACATATAGTTATAGTTATCATCATCATCAATGGCTCCACAACCCGTTGCATTCCTCGCCATCTCCTTCTATCCTGGCATGCACCCTTCCAGTTCCTTACACCAACCGCCTCCACATCCCGCTACAGACCATCCAGCCACCGGAGCTTGGGTCTACCAACGCTTCGTCTACCTTGTGGCTTTGTGTGCAGGATCCTCTTTGGCAAACTTTCATCCCATATGCTTTCTACGTGTCCTGCACATTGCAGCCTCCCTATTATTTTTATCACCTTTATAATGTTGGGCTCATTATAAATATTGTAGATTTCATCATTGCGTCATATTCTCTAAGTTCCGTTTACCTGCACAGCCCCCCTATACAACGTGTCATTTAGCTCAAGAAAAGAAACGAGAAAAGATAACTCAATGTATGGAAGTGACAGTTTCCAGCCACGTGACAACTGTCACTTCCATATATTGAGTTATCTTTTCTTGTTTCTTTTCTTGAGCTAAATGACACGTTGTCTAGAGGGGTAGGTATTTTTCTGAGTATTATTCTCTCGAACATTAGTAGAGGCAATTCATCTTTTTTACTCACCATCCAGCATTCAGAACTGTTTTGTATTTGTTATTTATTAATAACAACTCCTTTATAATATATTATGGTATATTTCTGATAGGTTATTCACAAGACGTAGCCATGACAGTTCTACAAGACAAATCTATAATAGTATAATTGTCTATGATAATGCCATCATAGACAACTCACATATAACAAGAACCATATGTTTGTATGGGGCGTTGCAACGTTTTATAAATTACTGTGACTAGTTTTTCTAGACATCCTCCGAGATCCAAGCATCTGTTTGCCATATTTAAATCCTGCGATTATGCTTGGATGTGTAATAAAATGGATGCGATCCAGATAATGAGCGAAGAAGACGTCCCAAGACGAATTATGAATGATGCACCGGGGGGACGAAGAAGAATTGAAAGGCCGAAGCTTCGATGACTGGACGGAGTAGTGAAGGATGCAAACAATATCACCATCCATAACTGGCGTAATGCATACATCACAAGACTGACAGCCATGGAGACAGGCTCTGCATATGGTTAAAGCGCATTTTACAAGGACGAGATTTTCAACGGGTTTTTTAATGCGGTGGGAACGTGTTCCATTTTTAACTGTAAATCTGTAAAATTATTCGTTGCCGACGAGTCAACATGGCTGCCGTTTGTATTGTGTTGATTTGACTTTCGCATTATTTATTTGGCATATTTGGCGTCGACCAGAGAGCAATGTTTTAAAACAAAAACAAAAACAAAAAAGTGAGGGTCCAAAAAAAACAAATCGTGTCAAATTCAAGTCAAATGCCGGGTAGTCAAAATGCAAAGTAAACGAAGAAAAAGAAATAGAGATAAAACACTGTTGAACGAAACGCGGAACAAGCGAAAAATATTTTTTATTTATTTATTTGGTTTATTTGAGACAATAACAGCATTATTAACTAATATGAATATAAAACAATGAGTAATAAATCAAGGCAAAAAAAAAACTGTCCACAAAGTACGTATTTACAGTTGATTCTGAAAAAATATTAATATTATATATTAAAAACTAAAAAAATATATGAGTTAAAAAATATATATGACAAAAGCAACAAGGATAATGACGGAGATGGAAGAGGATCTGTAGGAATAGAAATAGAAAAGGGGAGGAATGTGAGAGGTAGAGCAACTGATGGTATGTCACAACACCTTTCATTATGATATTTTTTGTATTTTGAAAATAATTTCCCCAGTACCCTCAAAAGATACGTCTTTGAAATAAATAATAGTTTATATTTACATATTTATTCTATTGCATGAATTTTTGAAATTTGAATTAGTTTGATACTTTTCTTGTATAATTAATTTTAGTAAAACCCTTTTTATTTTTTTACTGCAAGTAACTAAAAAACTAAGACATATAAAGAAGATTTTTACTTCAATCGAAAGAGAATATGAAAATCTACCGGCTGAGTTTTTTAATGTTCTAATATTTTAATTACAATTCTTGCTATTTAAAAAACTCTAAATTTTACCTTTTTTTCTTCACAAAAAAATGTTGTATATCACATATTAGGTGATATACAATATTGCTTCGTGTTTCATACATTAGATGGTAATTTAGCGTTCATTTTTGTGTACATCCATATAATTATACCCAGGGTATACGAGGGCCTCAAGATCCGACCTGTGTTGTAAAGCCACATATGTTTATTTTTTTATTCTTTCTATACATTTTCACAGTTATTTCTCTTTGTTATTTAGTTTGTCCAATGCTATCTTTTCATGCGTATTATTTTACTTTTTAATTCAACTTGCACTACATTTGACACTAATATTTTTTTATATATAAGGTACCTGTATATTGTGTAGGTGCAGATAAAATCTTGTTCTAAAATAAATTCATAAAATGCGAGACGAAGCTCTAATACAAATATGTAAATTAGTATTATAGGAGTGATGTCAGTTTCATAAAATTCAAAAAAAATCATTATTATTACTTACGTACTTCCAAAACCACCTGGTGTCTGTGTGGGAGCTATGTGCTGGAGAATCAACATAAATATTATGTTTAGGTATTTTTTTATCTCTTCTAATGATACTTCCAACAGAATTCTCATTTTTCTTTGTTGTAAGTGAGCACATTATTTATTCATTGTCTTATTCAAAGCAGAGAAGTGCCTCGTTTCTCTTCCTCGAAATAAACTTTCATAAATATTATTGACGAAAAATATTCTTTTTTTTATCGAATAAAAATGATACACGAAATGAATGTCAATTGGGAAAGATATCTACTTAAATATTTATTTATTTTATTTTATTTTTAATATATTTTATAATACAAATCAATATATAAATTCACTAGTAATAATATTCTTACATATTTTTCCCTGCAGTACCTCATCAAAAAGATTACAATCTTGGGCTTGATGAGGGAAGCACTTATAACAAAATAAAAAATATCAATACAAAGCAAAGTCAACATAAAAGTAAAAGTAATTAAATCAAATCATACATGAACAAAAAAAAAATCAAATAAACATCAAAAAAAGGTTGAAAATAAATGAAAAAGAAGAATACTCAAATGAGAAAACATATCAGAATACATATTCAAACCAAAAAAAAGAAAAACATGAAAATAATTGAAAAATGAGTAATATAGAATTATAGACGATTCAAATATATCAAAACACATATTCAAAAATAAAAAAAAGAAAATAATGGAAATAGAAACAAATCAAAACAACAAAATCGAAAACTACTATTTTAGAAAGTTAAGTGCAATCAATGCATACATATCATCACGGCATATCCCACAATGTGGGGTAACCAGCGACGGGTGTTCGGATCTTCATTAAGTAAAGTTATAAAAGGAAGCTCACACCACACACACCAGCCTCGTCAAACCAACGTTATGAATGGGTGATAACCACCTTGCATTTACAGTTATTTTTCGTTTAGGTACATGTAAATTTTATTTCATACATACACACATACCATCACGCCGTATCCCTTCTTGGGGTAGGCAGAGAGGACCGAACGCCAGACACCTCTATCTTGACATACATGTTTTGCCTCATTTACATCCATGCATCGCGTCATACATGCTATCCTATTATTCTGACTTGGTATATTACCATCTTTCAAAATCTCATTTATATGATCATGCCAACTCTTTCTCGGGCGGCCACGACCTCTCATTCCACTCTTTTCAGCCTTGTATACTTTCTTTGTCAAGCGCTCATCGTTCATTCTCTCCACATGTCCGAACCATCGTAGTGTAGGTATTTACTTTCATTCTACTCACAATATCTCTTTCAATCTTGCATTCTCGTCTGCTGTCCACATTCCTTATCCTATCATAGATCGTTCTACCACACATTCGTATTAGGGACCTCATTTACACAGCGTTAATTTTACTTTCAAGCGTCTTCTACCATGTCCATGTCTCACTTGCATACATTAATGTTGGTACGACTATTGCATTGTGCACAGCGAGCTTTGCTGGCCTTGAGATAATTGGATCGGCCATTATTGTTCTTAATGCACCGTTCACTCTATTTGCTGCCGTTACCCTTCTTTCTATATCCTATTCCAATCTTCCATCACGCTGAAACATACTTCCTAGATACAAATATTCATCCACTATTTGTATATAATAAATTACATATATGAATGCAATTGATTTGAAATCTCAATAAAGACGATTAATAAATAAATTATACTAACGAGAAATTGGTACCTACTGTCAGGCGTCAGAGGTTTTTATTTTTTCGATGAAAAACCTATCAAAAATTTAACACGACCAATTTTTATTAAAAAACTTATTTCATATCATGGATTCGTTTTGTAAGAAAGTTTCGTATTTTGTAAACTCCATTCAATGAAATGTTGTTGATCAAAGATGATCAATATAAAAAGCGAGATGGTGGAAGTTTTCTTCGACAAAAATTTGCATTAAAAAGTTTCTGAATAGAAATTGTGTTTTAAAACGTCCCTCGATAAAATGGATAGGTATATAATCCTTAGAGGAATAAAGACATAAGATAAGAACTTATTTGGGTATTAAAAACGAGTAGGTTGTGGCCAACGCTTTACTCATCGCTATGAAAGAATCACTCCAAAAGTTATGTATGGAAAATATTCGGCATTTTCATAAATTGAGTTTTAAATTACGGTGCCACTATTTTTACGACCGGAATTGGCGGGAAAAGCGTTTTCCCGCCAAAAAGTGTCTATTTACACGACAAATTTTCTGACGTCGTCTATGTTTTTAGGTCATTTATAACCATAGAAAGCGCAGATAAATCAAAATACAAAAATATTTACCTTTGTCATTTTTTCAATGGTCATAAATGCATCATGGAAACCAACTTGAAGAAAAAATAAATAATATTGGCATCTTATTACATTTACTTAATTTTATAAATCATTTTTTTCATCGAGATCTACTATTATAACAAAGTATAAAAAAAGGTAAATATTTTTATAACTTGATTTATCTGCGTTTTCTGTGGTTATTTTTGGTTTTCGTCTATGGTTGAGTCGTGTAAATAGTCGTAGCCTTTAAATTATTTTAGATTTAAATATTTGTATATGAAAATTGATAGTTCTTCAATGCCATTTTATAAAATTTTAGCAATTTGAAAATAAATAAGTCCAATTTAAAGTTTCCTGAGCTTGGGGTTACTTTAAAACGTTTGACAGTTAAAAAATATGAGAAGCTCAGATCAGATACGAATAGGTACATTAGTATATAATCGATAAAGTAGAATAAACACACCCTACATAGCACATAGTACCTACACAACACATACACGCACACAGAGATACATTGTGATAAAACTTTCAGAATACAATCTCAGCATGATACTAGTTGATAATCTGTAATAAAAAATAGCCTTAAAAATTGCGAATTCATAACTCCCCACTATATCACCTAGGGGTAGTGAGTAGGATTGATCGAAGCTTTTTAGTTCGAATTCTGCATATGAATTCTGTTAAAATGATACTATTCAAAACTGAGTATGTGAGGTTGGTGATATCATCAGAGGGAGTAGGTAACACATGAGGGACTGGTATGGTCACATCCAAAGGATGAACAGCACCAGACTTCTTCATATCGTGCTGCACAAACAGCCTCCACGGAACGCGCCCTAAAAGCTGGAGGGATACCTGGGAGTCCACTTCACAGGTGGAGCATGCCTTCTTTTATACAGACACAAGGTCTATAATATAAAAGAAGAAGAAGATGTAAACTTAATTTAGGTATAGAGTTATGACATTTAGGAGATTGATCGTCTCACATATACAAGTTGATAAAAGTGAAAAAGTGTTCCCTAAAATTTTTAAATTACTCCCCACCATATTCCCTTGGGGTAGTGAGGAGAAAAAAGTTGGTTAGAGATCAAATTGTTGACACTACAATGAAATAAATAGGTATATATTCTTTTAACAAAAATAATGACTGTACAAGCTCCTTTGATGTTTAACAATCTTCCCGAATGCCTTAAAAAAATAAATTCATTTCCATTGTTCAAAAAACAACTCAAAATTTATACAAGTACTCACCTGATACAATTTAAATTAATTTGTGATTTATTTTGTTTTTTTCTTATTTTATGTTAAAAATATTTTTATTGTGTGGTCACCCTGGCATTTATATCCATGTACCTTGCATTAATTGTACTAGTTGGGTGTGCCTTTTTTTTTGTTGTGTAATAATATTATTGTCACAATAATGATTTAAGGTACCCAACTGCGTATTAATAAATATTGTATTTTTGTGTGGTGGGTGCATAGATGTAGATGTAATGTATAAATATAATATTGTAAATCTCCAACCTCGAAACAGGCGTAGTCCTAGTGTGGTTGGGATAGTATTTATAAATTATTGTATAAGTGTCGAAATGATAAAAATAAATAAATATAAATAAATAAATACATAGTTACATCTTGTGAAAGTGGTGACCTGAATATTATATAACGTTCATTGTAACATTAATCCAAAGACCTTATATACTAAAGTATAATCCTTTTGTTGACACAGATTAAAAATAAAAAAAGGAGGCAAAATGCTGTATTTTTTATTATACCATTTCATAATAATCTCGATAAAAATGTAAATTTCATCAAAATATGCGAAAAATAATATTAGCTACATCCAATGGATATTATTTATCATATAAATATAAAATTTCCAAAAATCAAAACACAAAAGCAAAATATTTGTACAAATTGAAAATATATATTTATTTTTTTACGGCGCTGGCCGATGATATTAATAACAATTAAGCACTACAAATAATAACACTCAATTATTATTACTACCATTATACACTTCCTCAAAAGAATTAGCAGATCAATGCGTAAATTGTAAATTATTTAAAAGAGCAAAATAAAATGCAACAAACGCATCATCAAGCTTTCAATTGGGAATAGTTCACCCATCCAGATACTTAACATATCAAAGGATTAGGCTCTGAGGAGGTCTCTATACTACCTAACAACCCTACTGATTCCCGAATATTAACGTTTAAAAAATCTTTAACGATTCTACATGTATTCATAATTACCGTTTTTTGCATTTTTATTATTAAATTTTTCGATAAATCTATAATTTCTAAATTACGGATTAACGATTTTGGATGTTTTTTTTATTATTAAGTAATAAAAAAACATCAAAATTTCATTTTAATATTTTTTTCTCTTTTATTGAAAAAGGTGAATACACGTACTACCTACATAATATAAAAAAATAAAACAATAATGATAAAATGTCCAAAATAGGGAAAATAAAAGTGCTGCCACATCTTCCAGTAATAATGCCCAAATATGGAAAGACATAATATGGTGCTCCATTTCCCAAGAGAATGAAGTTGTTCAATTACTGACCGATGATCTTGAACAAAAAATTAAGAAGAATTATGAGCACATATCCATATATAGTTAATCTATATACCTATAAACAGTATTTCGCAGACAATAATTTATCAAAAGATCCTTAAAAACAAAAATTGAAATATCTCCGTTTTCTTTTTCATCAACATATTTTATATTTTCATTAATGTGTTATAATTTATATTAGTTAAAATTAATTCACTTCTTACCAGGTAACTAATTTAATACTGATTTGTTACATTTTTTTTTTACTTTGGAATATTCGAAAATATAACAACAAATTCAACGTTCTATAACTACAAGTTTACTGATAATCCTGCTAGCAATAGCGAGCTTTTGGATCTTCTAAAGCTTACGTTAAGAGGTAAGTTACGTTAGCACTGCACAATGAAAAAACGAGGTGGTTGTGACCAACACTAAACTCTCCTCACTCAACAAAGTATTAAAATTTTGTATGGAAAATATTCAGCATTTTCGTGAAATGAGTTTGTTAATTTAAATATTTTATTATAATTCTTCAATGCCATTTTACGAAAGTGATGAGCCTTTTTACCAATTTCAAAATAAAAATAACGAATTTCGAGTTTCCTGAGCTTGGGGTCACTTTTAAATATTTGATAGTGGCAAAATTTGAAAATAATCAAATGAGTACTTTAGTCTATAATCGATGATGTAGAAAAAACACACCGTACATAGCACACATATACATTGTGATGAAACTTTCAGAATACAATCTCACCATGATACTAGTTGATAATCTGCAATAAAAAATAGCCTTGAAAATTGTGAATTCATTACTCACTATATTCCCTTAGGTCAGTGAGGAGAATTGATCGATGCTTAAGTTCGAATTCTGTATACGAATTCTACTAAAACTTCATTCATATAACAGAAATGAAATGATATTACTAGTTGCATGTAACACATGAGATCCAACTGTCGATAGTGATAGTATGTATAGTTGAAGAATAAGTACCAAACTATAATCCCATAAACACAAATTATTTAATATTTTAAGATATTTGATTTTCTATACAACACTTGTACCTATATATGTATGTCAAGATAGGATAGTATGAAGGTCAGTCCTTTGATCCTACGCAGAATATGAAAACAGCATGATGGTATGTATGTATGTTTGGAGATTAGTATCAAATAATTAGGTTTTCTTAGATATTGTGTGTAGGCGATTGCCATACAAATTGTATGAAGAAATGTCGTCACTAAATTCAATTTTTATAAAAATTGTTAAAAAAAATTTGAGATGTGCTAATACATCTTGTATATTTTTTATAGAAAATTAAATTATCTAGTTGGGGTGTTTCGGCTTTTTTCGATATTTTTATAATATTTGGAAATATAGGCAGTTAAACTCATAAATTTATCGTAAAAAAAATTTTTTTTTAATAAAAAATGTTTGAGAAGCCCTGGAATTTTTTTGAAAAAACAAATTTGAGATTTTGTATTTTTCTAAGTTTATACCAATTTTCAGCGTTCTAGCTTTTATGGTTTCTGAGATATATGGAAAAATAAAGTAAAAATTCAAAAGTTGATAACCCCTGACTGAAACAAAAATTCAAAATTCTGAGTATAAAAGTTTTGTAGGCCTATAACTGTTTATATATTCTGAAATTTTGGGCTCTGTAAATTGAGCGGATCGAAAGTTATAAGGGGGGGACGGACACACACACAGACACACGACATGTTCTACTCCGAATTCTGAGTAAATCCGTGTATGGAACATATATGCTGCGAAGCCTCTAAGTTGGTGTTTTTTGACTTCAAAGTTGGAAAAGCCGTGAAAAAAGTAGACCTCTCCATACAATTCTCGCGTATTCTGGCTTGATACATTGTCGATATGTTAAGAGAACAAAGTTCTCCTGAACAAATCGACAGTTGGATTAAAAATTTAATATGTGAGGTTGATGATATCATTTAATGGAGAAACTGGTATGGTCACAACCAAAAATGGACAGCACCAAACGCGCCCTCGCGGTAGATCGCTTGAAAGATGAAGGGATAGCTGAAATCCACTTCAAAGGAGGAGAGTCTATTAAAAACAGACCCAAGGTCTATATATGAGAAGAAGATGAAAACTTCATTTATAGATTTATGACATTTTGGGGATTGATTGTCTCACATATCCAAATTAATAACAGTAAAAAACTGTTTCTTAACCGGGATTGAGACGCAGTTATAGAAAGAGTATCTTTATAATTGAACCAATAAAGCTAATCAACAAATCATCGATAGAAATAAATATATAGAAATAGATAAATTCCTTAAACATGTACTACTGCGTACTCAATTTTTTCAGATGAGTTATATTACCTCTTATCGAACTTGCTTCTATGTTGCACTGTAGTTATTAAAGAAACAATTTGCCATTTCTCGGTCAATGTCCAAACAACATTATTTTTTACGGAACTATTGTGTCTGTGTGCCTGCTTCCCTTCGTTCACAACAACGTCCATACATACTCTAAGACTCCTTCGTTCTTTCAATTTTGAAAGGTTTTTTCTAACCAATCGGAATTAAAATCACAAAGTAAGTTAAGCAACTCGTTATTTTTCGATTTTCGTTTTACTTTTTCTTTTGTCGTAGTCCAAAATCATATCTTTGATGCAAGACATATCTTCGTGTGCCATATCAGCAGCAGTCTGTGAAATTTCGTTGATTATAGACACGTCAACGTCATTCGCGAGCAATATTTTAACCACGTCCATATTACCACTCTCTGCGGCTAAATGCAATGCAGTGTTTCCTTTCGTGGTCTGTAGATTCAAGTTTGGATTATATTTAAGCAGTTCAGAAACAATATCCGTATGTCCACGAAATGCTGCAAAATGTAAAGCGGTAAAATTACCGGAATCTCCCACGTTAACATTTGCACCTTTGGCGAGCAACAATTTTACAACATCAGTCAACCCATCTCGGGCACTAAAGTGTAACGGTGTTAGTTTGTATTTTGTTTCAATGTTGACATCAATATTTTTGTTGTCAAGCAATACTTTTATCACGTCAATGTTGTGATTCCTAACAGCCATATGCAAAGGCGTATAATTCAGGTTGGTGGTACAGTTCACGTTGCTACCGCGGTCGAGCAATATTTTTGTAACATCCTTATGACCGTATTGCGCACTGAAATGAAGAGGGGTAAATTCATGCTCGGTTCTACAATGAATATCAAATCCTTTCTTCAATAGTCTCATTACGTAATCTATATTGCCATTTCGTGCAGCCCTGTGTAATGCTGTCCAGTCCGATTTATCGCTAACTTTTTTTGATTGGTTGTCACCACGTGTTATTCTCAATACTTCTTTCTGTTTAATTATTTTGTTCATAGCTTTTCCATTAATATCTTCTAACGTTGAAAGTAAGTCCTCTATTATTTCATTAGATCTAACGTTGAATACTAATAAGAAATACTCTACTAAACTAACAGAGTCGACTATGTATCCAGTAATAAAATCAGTTGTTAATTTGTATGAGTAAACGTGATTCCATAAAGATACAATATGTGAAATATATCCCTTTATACTCTGTCTCTCTAAAAAGTGCTTATGTAATATTGTGAGAATTGTTGAAATAGTTGTTTTTTCATTGTTTTCAATTTCTGCATTGTGTCTAATAATTTCCTGAGTGAGACTGTTTGTATAAATAAAGTTTTGCTCCAAACTGACCAAAGAATATTTTTCTAGTATTTTCAATATAGATGTCAGCTTACCAACATCATTGCAGGCTATTTCTTTAAGAAAAATATCACCTGAAATATGGTTTTGGTTCATATAAGAAATAATGGTTAAAATTTTTAAAGCTTCGTCAGCATACGATTCGCTTTGTTTAATTCTTTCAATGATAAATTGCACGCAAATTCGATATATTTCATTTGGATAGTTTTCGTTGTTTATCGACACTTTTTTTCTTATGTCACTAAAGAATTTTCTTAATGTACGCAGTTTTTCTTCGTCATTTTGGGCTTCATCTGAATTCATGACATACGCTGCGGACAATCGTAAAGCTAGTGGATTATTTTCAACTTCATGAGATAAACAAATAACTTCCGATGAAATATTTCTATCATTGTATATTTCAGATGATAATCGAAGGGAGTTTTTAAGAAATTCCAAACTTTCGTCATTTGAAAAATTGTTCATTTTCAATATGGTGCAATTTAATTTACTAGGATCCCATGTATTTTCATTTGTGGACGTGATGATCAATGTGAATTTTGTATTTTTGACATCGGCATTCGTAACATCCTCTGGTAAGAAATCTTTGATTGTTTCGAAGTCAGTAGCGTTGTCAAAAACTAAAACGCAATTTTTTTCTTTGAGATATCTGTAAACGAACGGTACTAGGTTAAAAATGTATGCATCTGGACTGCAACCAATTCTTGTCTCTGTGTCCAATTCTTTCCGAAAATTGCGAAAAGATTCGCTAATTGTTGTTTTATTTTCGGCATTGATCCATATGACATTTCTAGAAAGCATCGTATCAGTATATAAGCATCTGGTTACTAAATTTGTTTTTCCAACACCATGCGATCCACTTATAATAATTGTTGACGGGTGTTTGACGTATTCATTCAGTAGCGACAATTCTTTCCTTTCTACGTATGGTTGGTTATATACTCTAACACCAAACCATAGCGTGTTCTCGATAATTTCTGTTGATTCTACAGAGGAAAATCGTTCCGCGTCAGCTTCAACATTAGGAGGATAATTATATTCTTCATATTCTGATCCAGGTCCTGTGAACCGATCCAGTCTCCCCTCGTGAGGTGCTCGCAAAACATCCATCGATTTGAAAAAATGGCCGACTTTTCAGAACAGTATCTGAAAAAGAAACAAAAATATAAATAATAAGAAAAATAAATAAATAAACAATAAGGTACTAACTAACGGTTAACTGGCCAACAAACTTAAAACCATAAACATTCAAGATTGGGACAGCAGTTTGTTTTATATATAAATATGTAAAGCCAGAACCCGAAAGTAGACTCCGATGGTATTGGCATATCAAAAGATGGGACGATGAACGATAGTCGCGTATTCAAGCTTACCCTAAATCAAGGCCGTAGCCGGGGGCGGGGGGATCAAGGGGGTTTGATCCCCCCAGAAATGAAAAAAATAATATATTTCTTTAGTAAGTAACAATGAGACTGCAGTTACATACGGTGCACCCATTTCAATCTGTTGTTACGGTGCACCCATTTCAAAATTTTGCATGAAAAAAATAATTATTGAAATATATTTAATAATTCAGCATTTTTATGACATTTTTTTAGCGTGACACTGAGTCAGGTATACTGGTACATGCTCGCACATACATTAGATTTTTAGATATTCTTATTTTTCCAGGACGCGTGAGACAAACACCTTATTACTTAAAATGACTGCTTTATGCTCGCTTGGTACTCGCACGGCAATACGCTCGCGGGGAGATTTGTTTTTACTGTTTCACGCTAAACCCCCCCGAAATTATTTTCTGGCTACGGCCTTGCCCTAAATATCTCAGCACAAGCAAGACCACAAGACGTAGACGCCTCTACAGATAGGACGTCCACAAGCGGAAAACGCATAAAAATTGAGGGAAAAACAGCTGATTGCGGAGATGACTCGGAATCTAAAGAGGTGGAAACTGCGTAGGTAGCAAAAGGGCTGACTCTATATGAACTGGGATAAGGCAAAAAATAAGAAGATGAATAAATCACGTCTACTTAGAGATCTATATACAATTCTGAATCATTGTATATTTTGTTTGTTTATTTATACATCAAGTGCAAAAAGGCAAAAATCATTAAATTGTTTATTGCCAAAAAGCAATTTCATTGACATTATGGATACCCCAGACTTGCTTAGTATTTTCTTTTTCACTGTTCGAGCAGAAAAACCAGACCCTTTTATTTTTCAAAGTGTCAATATAACTACAAACAGGATGCATTTGTGAATCCTGCTTGCACGATATACAATGCATTCTTTGATAAATTCGACATCTCTGTGAGCTTATTCAGTGCATTAAAGACGTTCCCTACGCGGTGGCCCCACACTGCGCTCTGCCTCCAACCTCCTGTCCTGTTGATGCCCTCATCTTGGTTCTGGGGCACCATCAGCGTCCATGCGCGTGACGTGTCCTGTCACGCAGACCTCCTGCTTCGTCGAAAATATGGCCGCCATCGGGACGCGCGTGTCGACCGATGACGGCGTCGTACTAAACCGTCCGTCTTCCACCAGAGTTGGATGCCAAAGAGGGCGCGTGTCATATCGCGTGCTATAAGCTTCCTTGTCGTTCTCTCACGCCGTCAGGGGCGCTAGTAGTCTTCCGTCAAAATGTTGCCGCGGAAAAAATTCAAAATTATTGTTTTTCGACAACACTGTTTTTCGGCTATAACAAAGTGTTGTTATCAATATAATACTTATAATAAAGTATTTTGTTGTTTTAAACAATGTGGCGGACTTATTGTCCGGAGACAATATCTGCCAGTCAACCACCTATATTGAAATCATTTTATAATAGATATTAAAAATATATTAATACATTGATTTTGAAAGAGAACAAATTTAAGAAAACAAATTATCTTTATTACAAAACGAAATATCAATAATAATCGCTACACACTGAAACAGAGATATCATTATAATTTTTTTTATAAATAAAATATTTTTTGATAAATAATAGTACAATTAATCACATGTTCATTTTTTATCTGTTTTTTTAGCTGTACAATCACTATTTATCTTGTTACATAATATCTGTATGATGGAAACGGAAAAAAAAGTGACGGATAATATGTCAGCCATAATATGAGTGTGTAATTGTAGTGTTTGCATAGTATACGTTCTGATATTGTATTTTTTAAATTGGTTCAATTTAAATCAATATTTTCTTTTCTTTCGATGTAGTGACAAGATAAGATATATTATTGACAGTATGTTTCACCAGGTGCGTTGAACATGGCATTGTTCATCAGTCAGTATCTTATCAATCTATGATAAGCAATTACGAAGCTAAATAAATTACAGACTAGGCACAGATAGTGACAAATAACTTGAGAATGTCAAAATGTTTTTTTTCTTGATTGGTATAATACCTAGATTTTTACTAAAACATACTAGATGTCGTAGTTAGCAAATTTTGTATGAATCGAAGTGAGGCATTTTTTCGGGGGATTTTTGACTTTTTGGTGGGTTCCACATCGTTTTTCTATAGAGAATAACGACTAATGTGAATTGTTTTCTGATTTATTTGTCGGAAAAAAAAAACACTTTGTTGATTAAGGTTTAGAGAACAGTTATCTAGGAAGTGTTGAAATGTAAGGAAAACTGCAATATGTTGCCAACTAAAACGTTTAACGCGCGATATTCCATGATTCACTTTTTGCACGGAGTATTACATCTAGTAGGTATATTATAATAAAAATCTATGGAATAATATATGCAAACCACCCCTCTCCACTTTTCCACAAAATACTCAATTAATTTGCCGGAAACTATATAATTGTTATGTCCGAAAAAAATAATGCCGAAAAACAATGATTTTTATTTTGTTCCACGGCAACATTTCGGAAAACAGCTAGCGCTCGTTGCGGGCGAAAAACGGAACTTGCAGCTAGCACGCGCTATGGCACGCGCTCTCTTGGCATTCGACGCTGGTGAAGGACGGACGGTTTGGTGTGACGCCTCAGTCGAGATGCGCCGTCATAGCGTGCCGTGGGGCACAGAGCCAGCCATGGGTGACGGTCTGGAGGAGGAGAAGAAGAAACCACGCCGGACACGAGAAAGACCTGCCAGCCTGACGCAGAGGCTGGTCCCCACCGAACTACAGTCACCACGTGGAAGACAGTGACATGCCTGGAGGAAGGATGTCGCTGTACCCTGGGGCGGTATATTCTGGTCGGCGTCTTTTCGTGTGTTCGCGTGTGTTTGACAGTTCGTTTCGGTAGATGCCACGTGTTTTTATTTGTTGTCTGTTGTTTTTATTTAATTATTTTTTTTTTGCCATGGACCATTTGTGAATATTATAAATAAAAAAAGCGCCGTACTAAAACAATTTTTAAGTGTCGCCATCATTTGTCTCTCATTTTCTTCCCCACACCTTGGCTTGATGTTTCCTCGTGGTAGACGAGAGGTCTCATCATACTATAATGTACCCGACGTATTATTATGTCAACTGCATAGGATTACATAGATAAGCTATATAATGATAAGCTATCCGCATATACAAGTTTTTACTATATTTGAGCCAGTAAATAGCAGAAAGAAGTTATGATTTAAAAAAAACTGTTGAGCGTATTTTGCATCAATTTCTCAACAAGTATCGTGTTCGTGTATCTTATTTGTTGGCCCAATATACCTACACTTGTCACTATTGTACAATATTCTCTCGGATCCAAACCTGCCACAGTACATTACATATTGCTATTGCTTTGTAATCTTTTGACTGTTGTACAGGAATTTTATTATTTTACTTTTGTCATCTGGATGGTTGGGCCAAATCGAGGCCAACGAGATACCGTATGGCCTCGGCCAAATGGTCCGCCAGTATACGATACTTTTGTGTATTTTGTATAAATAGGTTAATAAGGAAATACGTATATTCCCAAATAAATCGTAAAACTGAATAATACATGAAAGTAAAATGTACTTAATATATTTTATATTCTGCATAAATAAACAATTATTTAGTATTAAAATTAGAACATATTTTTACACGTACTTACAATATTGTTTTACTGTTGTAAAAAACGTCAACTAACTTGGCAGATAATATCCAGTTACCTACTAGGAAAATGTACACAAATTATATTTCTACACGAAATGTATCACTTATATCCAATAAAAGTAACTTGTAATAAGGTAAATAAACTTCAAAATAGACCGATTTTTAAGTCCGTATTAAAAATAGAAATTATTTATTTTTTAACGAGAGCATACGCGAAGTCTAACGTCATGTTCCAATACAACGTTGAAGTTAACTGTTATCTGTTATTATTATTATTGTGTACCTACATCTGGCAACGTTGCATACTAATACGTTTCGCGCCACATCAGAATACAGTGATGCTCAAAATTTACTACACATTATAGTATAATACATAAATACATACATATCACGCCATGTCCCTTACGGGGTAAGCAGAGAGAATCGAGCGCCATACTTCTCTATTTTTGCACACATTTCTGGCTTCCTTTACATCCATGCATCGTCTCATACATGCTCGTCGTATAAGTATAAGTCATATCTATAAATTATTGGTCTGTAATAAATATATTGTTTGTCTTAATAAATAATGTTTATAATTATTATTTTAACTCTTAAATAAGAGTTATTAACAATTTGAATTAGGTACTTACTTTAACTACTTGAAATTACTTAACTCGATAAGCTTACTGAAAATCTTTTCGAGTTTGCGTTTGTGGACGCAAGAGGATGAGCGCAAGTTCGAAAACTTTTTAAGTAAGCTTTCTGAGCGAATTGAGCTAGTTCGAAGTAAGTATAGTTTTTTTTTTAATTTGATACACGAGGTGTATCAAATTAAAAAAAAACTAATATACACATCAAAGTTTAACACTACAATTTTTTTTACAAAAAAAAGATACTTAAGAACTAGATGCGGAACGTAAACTGCTTCACTATGTAGGTTAAAAACCTGTTCAGAAGCAGCTTATAATTATAATTATATAAGTATATGGTTTAGGTGCGCGTGTGTGTCGTTTATTTATCAGCGTTTTTTTTTTGTTTTTTTAGCCATTTTTTTAATCCCCGTTTAAAGCTATTTATATTTTTAGTTTTCTTCAATTCAATCGGAAGCAAATTGAAAATTTTTACTCCAAGGAAATGAAAAATTGTTTGTCCATAAGTTGACTTGGTCCTCGGTATCTGTATATTTGCTTGTCTAGTCTGACGTGTAGTTTGGGTCGATTGGAAGTTGTTGAGGTGTGAATAAATATAGATGCAAATTTAATGTTTTCAGCATATAACTGTGGTATGTCTAGGATGTCAAATTTTTTGAAGAGTTTGGCTGAGTGTGTGCGAATAGGAACATTAAATATTTTTTACAAAACGGAATTTTGGGATTTAACTATTAAAAAAAACTAACTTTAACTCTTTTAATATTATTTTTATTAACGTTCTTTGTATTATGTTGTGTGTATCAAATATTGAAATGGAATTAAAAACCACTTCCAATGATATCAAATCTTTCTAAAATTTTGTATTTAATGGCAAAATTTAGCGAAAAAAAAATAAAACATACTTATGCAAAAAAAAAATAAACACCACGACTCGCTACTCCCACCACCACCCGCTCCGCATATGGGGACTGTCAACGGCCCCTTCGCAGAACGCTAGAATGAACGACAAAAAAAAACAATGCATGGCACGAAGAGTAGCTCACGGAGCCCTCTAGATTAGCAATCTCGGCACCATGGTGCAAAAAGAACAATCAACAAGTGCGAATTGAGATTTACACCTGCGGACTGTCGGCGACTTCGTCGGCGAAGTGACCAAGATCTCTGGAAACAGACAAGTCAGTGAGAATCTTCGGATAATAAGGCACCCTATCTATGGCAAAATCGTTTGAAGGCTTTGTAATTGTTCTTAGAGATCACTAAGTCCGCATGTCCAATGGGACCGTGAAGAAGCCCACGGACAGCAACGAGGAGCTCCGATCTGTAAAAGAACACAATTGGGTGGGAATACTCCCAAAGGATGTGATCCGAAGTGTAGAAGCATATTTCCTTTGAATCCTTTCCATGCCATTGTCCCCTCACCGATGTATGAGAATTGTCACTTGTTAAAATAATTTTGGGTGACAATAAGTGTCAAGTTTAAAAAGGATCAGTACAAGTTTGAAGACCACTGCGTGTGGATGTGTGCACAGAAAAAATAATCAGTGAACCAGGAATAAAGCATCATCGGTGAGATTGTTTAAAATACAGTCCACTACCTTACATCTTTAAGACCCATCACCTGATGTTTTCTACATAATATTTTTGGCCCTTCTAACCGAATTTGAAGTGTTTTTTTTTGTGTTATTTGTTGCGAATTCTGCATGTTGCGGTGGTTTCAAATAGAAAGAAAATTGTAGGTACTCAATTTTGTTACAATATTATGGTGATTAATTATCATAATATTATTTTGTGATTATTGTAAGGTATAATAAGGTACCATATTAATGTTAATAACATTATTGTGAATGCAGTCTGGTAGAATAAAATACCACATTATTATTGATACAGTGAATTTGTGTTAGCATGCAATTATAGTTTATATATATAAGTTTAAAATTTTAAAATGGCTGATAACATTAAAGCAAGGATGTTAAATGCTATTTCTAGAATTAGGAATACATATGAATTAAGAGATCTGTGTGAAAAAGGCAATATCGAACGAGATGAAATATTTTTAGCTCGGTGTCAGAGAGTTGATGAATGGTATAAATTGGTCAATGAATTAAGTGACAGCTAAGTGACAGTGAAGTGACAGTGTACTGTCCGTTATTTCAAAATTCCTTTCATTGAATGACATAAATTTATAATAAAATTAACTTTTCTCCTCTGACATGAAATAATTGGCACATAGCACTCTTTAAAGGGTGAATTGCCTTAAGCAAAAAAAAAAGTGACAGCTTGATTGGAATATATACTGAGACAAAATGTGATTCTGAATTAATGGAATTGAGTGAAATCATTCAGAAAAGTGACATTATGTATTTTGGATTAATGAGAATTAAAAATCGTTAATCTAATGCTGTGAAAATAAATACAACTGATGTATGTAATAAAATTCAGAGAGCTCCTATAATAAACTTACCTGTTTTTGATTCCAACGTCGAAAATTGGAATTCGTTTCATGACATGTTTGTGTCATTGATTCATGATAATATTGGATATACAGACATAGAAAAATTTCATTATTTGCGAACGTCCATAAAGGGATTTGCATCAACATTTGTTAATTTACCACTGATAAGTGATAATTGTAATATTGCTTGGAGTACATTGTGTGGACATTATACTAATACAAGATTACAATTTGAATATTACATGAATAAAATGTTTCAATGCAAATCTTTAGTTGGTGAAAATGTAGGGCAATTAAGCGAATTATATCATACATTTAATGAAAATATATTAGCTCTGTCAAATATGAAATGTGAAAAGATGTTAGATCAGGTATGGGGATTTATATTTATTAATAAATTGGATGAATCTACACGTCGAATAGTGGAAAGAAGATTAGATATTCAGGAAATTCCTTCAATAAATAGAATATTTGGAATAATTCGAAGTCAATTGCAAGTATTAAAATTTTCACGTCAGAGTAATTCACAAGTAAAGCGTAATAATTATAATCATAAATCAGACAAAGGTTTTGTAGGTAATATTCGCCAACTTGAATGCTATATGTGTAAGGGTAGTCATACGATACACAATAATTGTGACACATTTATTAATAAAACTGTATCAGAGAGAAAGGATATTGTCTCTAAATTGAAATTATGTTTTTGTTGTTTTGGAAAACATCTGATAAAGGATTGCAAGTCTAACAAAAAGTGTCAAACTTGTGATAGGAAACATAATGTTTTATTGCATACTGAAAATTCATCGGTAGTAGGTATTTGCCATAAAGAGATTCGGGGTAATGAATCTATCGGTCAAGTGATATTAGGAACAATTATAGGATATGTCCAGGGAAAAGATGGACAATTTTATAAGGCCAAGTGTTTGGTTGATTCTGGAAGTCAGGTTACTTTGATGTCTGGAAGGTTTTATAAGAATATAGGATTCTATACAAAAGGGCATTCTGTATCATTGACATCGCTGTCTTCTACTAATATTGATGTAAAGGGTTCTATGCAATTTTGTTTATTTAATAATAAATATAATAAGTCGCTATTTGTAAATAGTGTGGTGATGGATGCGCTTCCATCAAACTTGCCTTGGAGAGATTTATCTCATCAGTGTAGAGTTTTGACTCAAGATTTAGAATTGGCAGATAATGAATTTTGGAAAAGCAATAATATTGATATATTATTAGATGCTGACATGTATGGAAAATTGTTTACAGGAAATTGTAAAAAATTATCAGAAGATTTATATGCATTTGAGATCATATTTGGATTTGTAATTTTAGGTCAAGATTTTGTACATAATAATAATGAGTTGTTAACATGTTTTGTATCATCTGATGTGTTAGATGAAAATTTAAAAGGGTTTTAGGAAATAGAAGAGGTAAACACAGTATCAAGTAGTAGGAAAATGTCACATTTGGATGAGGAATGTGTTCATTTATACAATGATTTACATTATCGTAAGGACGATGGTAGATTTGTAGTACCGCTCTTGTTAAAAAGAGATGTTCACGTACCATGTGTTGGTACTTTTGGTTTTGCTCTTAAAAGATTAACTAATATGGAAAGAAAATTTTGTAATAATTTGGAAATTAATCTTGAATATACAAAGTTCATGAAGGAATATGAGATGTTAGGACACATGAAAGAAGTTCCTATAAAAGGCGATCCAAATGTATATTATATTCCTCATCACTGTGTTCTGAAACCTGATAGTTTATCTACTAAATTGAGAGTTGTTTTTGACGGCAGTTCTAATACGAACGCAACTGATGCATTAAACAAATATTTACATGTAGGTCCAAAGTTGCAAAAGGATATAATAGAATTATTATTAAGGTTTAGAATATATAAAATCGGGTTTTCTGCTGACATAACTAAAATGTATAGACAAATATCTATCAGGCAGGAAGATAAAAGATATCAGCATGTATTGTGGCGAGAAGATCCGTCACAACCTGTCAAAGAATATGAGTTATGCACTGTGACATATGGTTTAGGAAGCTCACCCTATAATGCAATTCAAACAATAAATCAGTTAGCTTTGGATGAAAGTGATAAATACCCATTAGGTGCTAAATCTCTTCGTAATAGTACATATGTAGATGATCTTTTATGCGGTGATCGTAATATTGAAGATGCTATTATTTTACGAGATCAGTTAATTACTATTATACAAAGTGGTTGTTTTTAATTGTCAAAATGGGCAACTAACTGTCCTGAATTTATTCAAGATTTTAATAAATCTGATAGCAGTGTGATATGTTTTGCTGAAGACAGTAATCATATTAAATTATTAGGAATTAAATGGGATTTTGTGAATGATGTTTTTAGTTATCAGGTTAAGGGAATTGATATTAAATATACAAAGCGTATGATTCTATCGGTCGTTTAATCTATATATGACCCTATAGGATGGATCACTCCGTTTACATTTTTATTGAAAATTTTCATTCAAAATTTGTGGAAAATGAAATTGGGATGGGATGATATTATTCCAGAATCCATGAAAGTGCAATGGAATAAAATAGTTGATCAAATGTCTTCATTAGAGGAATTCAAATTAAGTAGGTTTTTTAGAACTAGAGTTGATAGTCAGTGTTATTTAGTTGGCTTTTCTGACGCCTCTAATGACGGATATAGCGCTGTTTGTTATTTGGTTACTGAGGATAGTAAATAAATATCTCTGGTGACTGCCAAGTCTAAGGTTGCTCCAATTAAGATGCAAACGATACCACGCTTGGAGCTCTGTGGTGCATTTTTATTATCAAAATTAATTGAATATACTTTATCTGTATTTCAAGATGCAATTATAATAAAGGATGTATATATGTACACAGATTCTAGTATTGTTTTGTCGTGGCTTAAAACACCATCATATATAATAAAATTATTTGTTGCAAATCGAATAGAACGTATTTGGGAAAACGTGCCTCATGGAAAATGGTTTCATGTGAGATCTCAATGTAATCCAGCAGATTGTGCATCTAGAGGATTATATCCAGAAGAATTAGTTGGTTATACGTTGTGGATAAACGGTCCAGAGTGGCTGTAAGAACCTGTTGACAGATGGCCACGGTGCGATGACTATATTGTACCTGCACAATTGCCAGAATATAAAGGGTTGGTTAATCAAGCTAATGCTTTAATTTTAGAAGATAAAGATAGATTAGGATTGTATAACATAACTAATAAATATACAAAGTTAACACGTGTAGTAGCTTGGATTTTAAGGTTTAAAAATAATTGTCTGTTGAATGTTAATAATCGCTCTAAAGGAGATTTGTGTAATAGGGAAATGGAAATTAGTTTACAGGCAATTATAAAATATGATCAGAGTTTACATTTTATGAAGGATATTAATATGTTAAAATACAAAAATCAATGCGATAATCCTCAACTGCAGAAGTTGAATTGTTTTATAGATAAACAGGGACTTGTCAGAGTGGGCGGAAGAATTAGATATTCTGCACTACCTGATAAAATTAAATTTCCAATATTATTGCATAAGCATAGTGAGTTTGGAAAATTATTGATAAATTATTTTCATATATCATATTTGCATGTGGGTCCCAGATCACTGCAACATTTGATACAACGGAAATATTGGATTGTTTCAGCGAGAAATAGAATTAAGTCTGTTTTGTCAAAGTGTCTTGTGTGTAAGCGATTTAGTGCTTCACCAGTGCAGCCAATAATGGCTGACTTGCCAGCTATTCGGGTTACTCGTCATCGACCATTCATAAACGTATCAATTGACTTAGGCGGGCCGTTTATTTTGAAGGAAAATAAGCGTCGCAATTCGAAAACGTATAAGGCATACTTTTGTGTTTTCGTATGTATGACTACAAAGGCCATACGTATTGAAATTGTCAATGAAATATCTACTAGTGCATTTATTGCTTGCTTAGAGAGATTTATATCTCGACGTGGTTTATATACTACAGTATATAGCGATTGCGGAACAAATTTGGTTGGCACACGTAAATATTTGACTGGGGTTTTTAAATTTTATAGTGCCTGTATCCAGGATACAGATTTTCGAAATTTCTGTCTTGAAAAATGCATCGATTGGTATTTGAATCCTCCTAAAGGTCCACATTTTGGTGGCCTACATGAGATCAACGTAAGATCTATAAAGTATCACTTAAAGCGAGTTGCTGGCAACCAAGTGATGACTTATGAGGAATTTAATACAGTATTAATTAAGATCGAGGCGGTAGTGAATTCCAGACCACTTGTTCCTATGTGTAATGATATTGACAGTGTAAATGCCTTAACGCCAGCTCACTTTATTATAAGTGAGGTATTGGTTGGTATTCCAGAGTATGACGTCACAGATATTAAATTGAATAGGTTTGATAGATGGCAGATGATCACAAGAATGTATCAGGATTTTTGGAAACGTTGGAGTGTGGAATACCTCACTTCACTTCAACAGCGTAAAAAGTGGTTCACTTCAGTGCCTAATATACAGGTGGGAGATTTAGTGTTAGTGGGAGATTTAGGTTACATCCTTTACAATGGAAATTGGGAAGAATTGTGGCTACCATTCCAGGAAAGGATAATATTGTACGGGTGGTAAAGGTTAAGACCAAAGAAGGAGTATTTGTTCGACCTGTTGTGAAAATATGTCCCTTAGATGTTTAGAAAAGAATAGAAATAGTTTAAAATAATGTTATTCTTATAGTTTTAGTTGGTTATTATAACAATTAAGTTATGTGTTTTAGTTATGACAGAAAGGTCTGTCTATTGTTTTCATTGACATAGTCTGTGAACTATCTTTTTGAATTTTTTTTAATGTGATTTTGTTGTGGAAAGTATGTTATTGAATTTTTTTTTGTGTGTTTGTAATGTCATGAATTGGACAGTGTGGAATTTTATTTTGTGATAGTGATATGAGTTTGTTAAAAGTTAATTTTGTTTGTGACCACCAAGATATGTACAATTCGTCAAATTTTATTTAAAATTTGAGTGGGCGGTTATGTAGAAACATATTTCCTTTGAATCCTTTCCATGCCATTGTCCCCTCACCGATGTATGAGAATTGTCACTTGTTAAAATAATTTTGGGTGACAAGAAGTGTCAAGTTTAAAAAGGATCAGTACAATTTTGAAGACCACTGCGTGTGGATGTGTACACAGAAAAAATAATCAGTGAACCAGGAATAAAGAAGCATCGGTGAGATCGTTTATAATACAGTCCACTACCTAACATCTTTAATACTCATTACTTGATGTTTTCTACACGATTTTTGGTCTGGACATTGACAAAACTGACATGAGGAAGAGGGAGCAATGTTGAAGCGATGGAGATAGCTTTAGTTATGACAACTATGATTTTTATATCTTATGCACTGTTGATTTTTTTTCTACTCGGATAATTTTTACTATTGTGCCAAATAAAATTGATAACCCGCCTTTATTTACTTTGTTCAAAATAAATATTTTGTTAATGAACCAAAATATTTTTTCCACAAAATTCGATTACAATGACCGAACGTTATCGTCAAGGTGACTCGGCATTGTCTAGATCTTGATAAGTAATACCGAGTCACCTCGGCATTGTCTAGATCTTGATAAGTAATGCCGAGTCACCTCGGCGAAAACGTTCGGTCATTGTAGTCGTGTTTTGTGGAAAAATACTTTGGTATATTTGTTCGTCATTATTAAAATGGATTTTCACTCTGTTAACCCAAAAACTTTACAATCATTAAATATTTTGTTGTCTAAAGATTGTTTATCTCTGATCTATTCTAACCTAAACAAATTGTTGAATAGAGGTGTGTTAACAGGAGTGGATCCCACATAAGTTAAAATGTTGCAGTTGCAGTGGGCCCTAATATAAAGAAAAATAATAATAATAAACTTTCAAGTAAATCTGGTAGGCAAAACTGTATTCATTTTACCAACTTTCAAGGGAAGGGGGCACCTTTTAAATTTACATACATACATACCATCACGCCATGTCCCTCACGGGGTAGGCAGAGAGAACCGAACGCCACATTTTTCTATCTTGACACACATTCATCGCCTCATCAACATTCATACATCGTCTTATACATGTTCGTCTGTTGTTCATGCTTCTTACATTTCCATCTTTCAAAATTTCGTTTACATGGTCGTGCCATCCTTTTCTTGGGCGCCCGCGACCTCTTATTCCGTTCCTGTCAGCTTTGTATATTTTCTTCGTCAGGCGTTCTTCGTTCATTCTCCCCAAGTGGCCAAACCATCTCAATGTGTTAACTTTCATTCTGTTAATTACATATTTCTTTATCTTATATTCTTTCCTTGAATCTTCATTCCGAACTCTATCATACATCGTTCTGTTACAAATTCTTCTAAGCGATCTCATTTCAACTGCATTTATTCTGCTTTCGTGCGACTTCTGCCATGTCCAGGTCTCACTTGCATACGTCAGGGTTGGCACTACGATTGCGTTATGAATGGCAACTTTAGCGTCTCTTGATATGTTGCGATCATTCATAACTGGTCTAAGTTCATAACCTTTAAATTCATAACCTTTTAAATTTAGTTCCGAGAATTTCAACATATATAGATCCAGCACTGTCGTGTTTATACTAGGTATATAGTAATTATTCATCATAAGGATATACAATGTACATACAATATTATGTATCTAGGAATAAACAATTAGATAATATCTACATCTGCTTATTTGGGATACACGGGGCCAAGCAATGGGGGCAATAATGGGGGCATATCACCTACATAACAAATTACAGTAAGTATATATGTAATTATAGGATCCACTCTTTTTTGGGGTCAAAAGACGACTGATTGATTGTGAAAAAATTATGATACTTAGGTACCTATTATACTTACTTTTATTTATATATAATTTTTTAATTATTATTAAAAAATAATATATAAATAAAAGCCTTGGGCGTCCGCTTCGATTTGCTGAACGTACTTCACTATCCACTCCAATTCATAATACCTACTTTATTTTTCAGATCTTCTTTTGAAGTACATTCAGCAAGATAATGTAATATTCTCAATCCTGATATTACTTGATCGTCTATAACATTTTCAAAACAAGGCTAATTAATACCTGGTTTCCTCTACCGTTCTTTTCGTTATCCCTTTTGTTTTCCTATCATTGCTATGAACTGTTCTTATTTTTCTTTTTTATACTTCTAATGTACTCTTTATTTTCTTTTTTATTTCATGTGCTTTCCATATTGTCATACTGTATTTTACGCTGGTCGGTCGGTCTGGAAAATCAACCAATTAGGAAAGTATATCCAACAAATTATACGTACAGACAGTTACAAATAAATACATAAATAATTTATGTATTTATTTGTAACTGTCTGAATTAATCATTAATTATTAATGATTAATTCTGTGCTACAGACTAAATAAACCACAGTAGGTAAGTCACAATAATTAAGATGGGCGGTGGAAGAGCGCTTTGCGCACTGGGTTAGTAATCAAGAGGTCGCCGAGTTCACCTAGAGCACAAGCATTTGTGCTTATTTTAGGGAATGTATGTGAACTTACTTAATGAAAAATATTTATTTGAAACACACCCAATCACAAGTTGCCACATTCTGGATTTTCATGGCCACTCAAAAGAACAACGATGCTAAAAAAACATAAAATTTTCGACATTTCCCAATTATCATTCAGGGTTTGCCTAGTCCGAAGGTTCTAGGCACGCCCCTGCTGGACGCCCCTGACCTAATTGAAATGATAAAATTTAGAGTACCGACAAGGTTTGCTTCACGTCAAAATGCACCTTTTCATATAGAGAATTTTCGAAGTAATTTCATTATTAACTCACCAATACATAGATTGCACCGCCATGGAAACCAATATAGTGCTGTTGATATTATAATAATATATTTAATGTACCTACACACTATAGATGGTTTCAAAAGGATGCTTTGCGCAAATTATATTTTTTTGATTTTTGGTTTGTTTATTTTCTGGTTTCAAAATAGAATCTGTTATTTATTAATATTTTTTTTTTTCTTCTTTTTGTGTCTAGTTTTGTTTTTGTTTGCTTTTTTATCATTTATCTCTATTTTCTTTTATAATATTGTATTATGTTGTCTTATAAACGTGGTTCATATTATCGAACAACGATTGAATCCAAGTTTGATCACTTTTCTTATTTATTAACATGGAGTTGAACCGTGATTAAACTCAAATGTCAAATTGAACCGGTGACGGGGGTAGTTTAATACTGGTTCGTAGTTATGATCCGTTTAAATAATTTCAATAGGCATTTGTGTACTATGTACTGTGTACTATGTACTGTGTACTATGTACTGTGTACTATGTACTGTGTACTATGTACTGTGTACTATGTACTGTGTACTATGTACTGTGTACTATGTACTGTGTACTATGTACTGTGTACTATGTACTGTGTACTATGTACTGTGTACTGTGTACTGTGTACTGTGTACTATGTACTGTGTACTATGTACTGTGTACTATGTACTGTGTACTATGTACTGTGTACTATGTACTGTGTACTATGTACTGTGTACTATGTACTGTGTACTGTGTACTATGTACTATGTACTGTGTACTGTGTACTATGTACTGTGTACTATGTACTGTGTACTATGTACTGTGTACTATGTATACGGCGTTTTCATTCTACTTTATCGATTATAGACTAAAGAACCTACTCATTCGATTATATTCAAATTCTGCAAATTTGAATATCTAATACTGACCCCATTAGATTTTGAAGGATATCTGAATAGTGCTTCTCAATTTTTTTAACTGTCAAATATTTCAAAATGATCCTAACCTCAGGAAACTTATAATTTGAAAAATTTATTTTCAAATAGGTAAAAAGACACATCACTTTCATAAAATGGCATTGAAGAAATATCAAGTTTTCATGATAAAATATTTAAACAAAAAAATAATTCAACAAACTCATTTCATAAAATTGCTGAAAAATTTGAATAGGTACTTCTTTTAATCGTTTTACAACCGTATACAGACACATTTCACAGCTGAAAAAGTGTTTTTTTTAAATGAATGAACTTTTCAGCTTTGAGTCGTATTTTTATTTTATTTTATTTATTGAAAACAAACATACAGCCAATTTAGTATATAGGACAAGCAGACTGTTATACAACAAATAAGTCAAAAATGTTTGATGAATATTGCTGGTTAAAAAAATTGAATTGAAAAAGAAACATCAGTAACATAATATTTTTTGTTGTAGGAAAAGGAACTTGGAAGGAAATGGGGCGTTATGGAAAGCGTGTGTAAGATCATTCAGAGCGATGAGGGAACGTGGCCAAAATGGATAGTTTACATCTTTTATGCGATGAGTTGAAGAGATCAATGTCATGGAAGAAAGAATCATAATTTCTGCATGCTCATAATAAAAATTATATAAAATTACATTGATTCATAAACAGACTAATAAAGCTGCAGTTATCTCCGGATGCATGAGGGACACTGTTTGGGCCAATAAACATATGCTAGTTAAGAGTAACGTCCGAATATATAAAATCTGCATCAGACCCATAATATTTTTATATATACATATATACATATTTTTATATTTTTTGCATATTATAAAATTGTTACAATTAAGATCACAGCCAAAAATCCCCTTAAGGGATTAGGCAAAATAACATGATAATTGTAATTATAAAATAAATAAAAAAAAAAAAAAATGACTTATGGAGTTGAAGCAAGGGCAGACACGGTGAGAACAAAACAGCTACTCAGAACAACGGAGATGAAAACACTAATACCAATCTTGGGCAGAACCCTCACAGACAGAATACCCAACGAGGAGATCCGCAGAACCTGCAATGTGGAGGATATTGTATGGTGGAGCAGGCAAAGAAGACGACACTGGAGAGTTCATGTTAGAAGGATGAATCCAGAAAGGCTGCCAAAGATCGTAATGCGCGAAATACCAGAGGGACGTCGACCACCGGGAAAACCATCAAAGAGATGGAGGGAGAGCTGGACATCCTCGTCCCAGGACCTGTAAAAACAGATCATAGATCTAAAAAAAGAGGAAGAAGAAGAAGAAGACATATCGCCAATTACAAAGTTCTTATTTAGTATTATGAATATTTAGTTTGAGATAATTAAAAACAAAAAAAACTACTTATTTAATCTACACATAGCATTGCAGGAGGGTTTAGAATATAGAATCGAAAGGGTCAGAAAAGGGAAAAGGAGAAGAGAAGAGGGATTTGCTACCTTTTGGAGAAACAAGTTGTCGGGTCAATCGAAAGACCAGTCCCAGCGCAGACATAGGTACCCAAAATACAGTTAAAATTTCACCATCTTCATCAAACATTTTCTGTATTTAGGTATATGTATAGCTTGATTTTCATTCATATAATATATTATTATGACACATTGAAAATATATTCTGGTAGGTAATTTCCGGTGTTTTTCCACGGAATTTATTCTGATAACTAATGAACTTCAGTCGATTTACTCAATAATTCAATTATAACCTTTACCTACAAGCTAAATACACGTGATTTGTTTTTTGTTGAGTGAACATTGAACATGTTTATTCTAAGAAAATGATGTACCTAAGTAAAGTTATTTTCATACTGTGTTAACTAAAAGCAAAACTTGACTGTTGGCTCAAGAATATATCATTCTGTGGATATTATGAAATTTAGAATAAACAAAATCAATATTTCAGCGTTTCAGTAATGTCTTCTGACCCTATTTCCTACACCTTATCTCTATATTTTACGAATATTGATGACATGTTGTTAATATTTCTGCAAATTTTAACAGTATGTACTCCACTGTAACGTTATATTTGTAAAGATTTTCCAAAGCATTATACTTACATTAATTTTATCAAACTCAATACGATGCGTTTGTCAAAATAAAATTAATTTTCATATCGAATTAATCCTTGAGATTTGCACGAAGTTTATAAAATATTTTAAGTATTACAACATTCTATTTATCGGTTCACTTTATTTCATAAAAATAGTTCTTTCCAAATTTAAAATTGATAAAACTTTGAATTTAGGAGTGAACAGTTTTTAATTTATTGTGTTTGCAACACTGCCATGGTTATTTCCAAATATATATTTTTTAAAGTAGACTATTCACAGTTTTCATTTCAATATTTATTATAAAAAAAAACAATGTTCATTTTGAATCCAAAAAGCTGTTAGAATAATGCATACGAAGTCTATTTTAAAATAATATGAAATTTTCGTAAAAAATCTCTTTTGTCTTCAACGCGGGTTTTTTTTTAATTAAAAATACCGCATAAATTGCTTTTTTACTACTGAAGAAAGTTGTTATTTTTTATATGCCGTGACGTTTAAATATGAAAGAAGAAATAAGAAAAACAATCCAAGGAAATGAAAGTGAAGGTTTAAACTATAAAATGTGAACTTTATATTACCTAAACAGTAAACCTAGCATTTTTAAAGTATCTTCCAACCAAAGTTGTTTTCAGCAAACAAAAAATATTTTTTGTATGTATATTGCATAAACAAATAATATTATAATTAGTGTCCAAAGCCGATTGTTCGGCCTAGATGTTGATAGTTCAACTACTAAGAATTTTAATTATAATATACTGTTTATTAATCATAATGTATAATTTTCACCAAACATCTTGAACGAGCGCAAATTTGTGTCTTTTCGTTTCGTTGGTTTAGGTGGTTTACGTGCAAATCGCCCCCCTTCTCGGCTAAAAGTTCAAGATATTTGGCGACAATTATAACATTGGAGTCAATTGGAGTGTGTTAATGAGACTACTATCCGTAGGTATTATATTATACTCTTTGGAGACTACATAACACATAACTAGCGTCTGGCTCTAGAAAAATTTAGGGACGGAAATACGCATGCGCACAAAAATTATACGAGATGCAATAAAATACGACAACGAAATAAAAATATGTGTATATAAATCCCATTCCCCTCAATTTTTTGGTTAGTTTCAGTTAGTCTAATAATTATAGCAACTCGCGTGAGCGAGTTGCTTCATAAATTAAATGGAAATTGGTCACAGGAAAAATGCTATCAACGTCTTTGCCATTTGAGGTTAGGATTTTTTTATTTATTCAGTTAAATATTTGTGCGCACGCGTATTTCTGACTTCCGTCCTTTGACCTGTCTGACGGCATACGCTTGTGACAACAAAGTATGACAGAGACGGAAGAAAGGTATAAATAGCCGCGAATGGTATAAGCGGGCCTCTTTTGAATTGTTAGTTAGGTAGCCAAACATAATATAATATGTGTTGTAAATATAATACTGTGATCTTAGATTATAATAATTCTATGACTGTGATTATATAGGGCGTTTATTATTAATTCTTCAACACAATATACACATTACTAGGAATAGGTATACATCATACATACAAAAAATTACGTCATATTAAAATACGTAGGCAGAGAGAACCGAGCTTCATACGCCACTATTTTTGCACATTTTCATGGCTTCCTTTACATCGATGCATCGTCTTATACAAGAAGGGAGAAGAGAAGAGAGAAGCTAAAGAAGAAAAATAAGTTTAATTGACATGGGTTACCAGCATCTAATGTAATTTTTGGTATATATAGTTCCTCTCTCTCTCTTGCAAATGTGTTCAAATCTACCCTATCAATAAGAAACATATACAGTGGACTATAAGGTATGCCTGATGATGTTTAAGGCTCTGAACGACTTGGCTCCACACTAAATTCAGGAACTGTGCCAAAGGAATGTTCCATCAGGGAAACAGCTTACGCTGAGATCGTCCGGATCACAGAGTACCAACTCTTTAAAAGAATTTGACAGAGTCAATAAGGCGGCTTACTATGATCGCGGTTTCTCGACATACGTGGAACTCAGAGCATTGACAGCTTCGGTAAACTTCTTACGACTGGCTTGTTTCGTAGAGCCAACAAATAAGCTACAGTGCCCTTGGAGTGATCTTGTATCACTAAACGGGGCTTTATTAATATTATTTATTATTATTATTATACATACATCACTCCATGTCCCTCACCGAACCGAACCGAAGTTTAGAAATAAAAGCATTATCATTATGTTTTCCTTTTATTGCTATGAATTGTTTTTATATTAAATCTTTTTTTACTCTTTTCTTATGTACCTAATCTTTATTTTTGTCGTTTGATTACCATATTGAAATTTGTATATTAAAAATTAACTCATCTTGGTTGGAAGAAAATGCCGTCTGGCAATAATAAACCCACAAGTGTATAAATTGTAATTAAAAATAAATTATTCTTAAGTCTCCTATAAAATTAAGTTCCACTGACATATCATCATCATTGGCACTACAGTAGTTCGCTACGGACCCTGGCCTCCTCCAGAAATTGTCTCCATCCCTTCCTGTCAACCGCCAGTCTTCTCCAATTTATCAGGTCCATTTCTCTTACATCACACAGCACGTCGTCCAGCCATCTCAACCTAGGTCTGCCTCTACTTCTTCTGTACAGGTGTCTAATACCTTTTTAGGAATACGGTCACCATCCGGCAAACATGTCCAAGCTAACGTAAGCGCTGAATTTTAATAAATTGGACTACATTCGTTTCTTTGTACATTGCCTTCAGCTCATGATTATACCGTATTCTCCAGGTCCCTCCATCGTTAGTTGGGCCAAAGATTTTAATAATATAATTTAATAATAAGTTATTTGTATAGCGCCGTTTAATGATTCGAGATCATACCAAGGGCGCTGATAGTTCAATATTGTGTTGCTCTCTGAAACAAAGCTGTTTTTAATCCTTTAGTGAAAGTGCTCTTGCTTTGAGCACTGCGGACATCTAGAGGCAGTGCATTCCACTTAATAGGACCACTCACACTAAAGCATTGGTCATTTTCCTTAATATCTTCCTTTCGAACACCAATAACATTTTTTTCATCCTTTTTAGTCAGTCCCCAACATTCTGCTCCGTATGTCAGGACTGGTCGGAGAAGAGTTTTGTATTTAAGGACCACTGACATAATGTATCTTTATTAATTGATTAATATGCTGAACATTTATTACTACATAACATAAGAATAGATTGGATACCTATATAATATTAAAGAAAGATGAACATGATACAGGCCCTGCCTACCAATATAATTTTAATTTTGGTGAAAATGATTTCATATTACTCACCCGTTGCTATTTGTTCTTATTTGGTGCCATGAATTAAATCAAATTAGTATATCTATTCTGTTTTGAGCAAGTTTTCCAAACCACATTATACCTATCATGATAAACATGGAAAACCATACCTTTATAAAACCAATACTATATAAAATATTTGCAAATTCAAAGAACTACAACACTTTTCAATCATTACAATACACATTGTTTACCACAAATGAACAATATCATTGATAGGAATGACTTCAGAGCAACTGTATTTTTTCTTAGAATGATTTGTAATAGTTAAAACTTTTCAAAATCTGCTACAAAGTTAACAGCAAAGATTAACTCCAACACAATTTTGGTTCTAGTGGTCTAATTACATACATATAACATCACGGCATAGTATCCCACAATGGTGATTGATTTATATGTATGTATGTTTTTTATTTTCAAGGGGACATATAAACCTAAACACCCCAATTTCAAAGCAAATTCCTCAAATATGTTAAACAGTGAGTTTTTAGAAAAAATAGTATAAGTGTTTTCAACATTTCTCTAGTGAATGTTAGTCACAAAAAATTAAATTTCAGCCTAAATTCCCATAAAAAAAAATATTAAAAATATCCTTTTTTAAAGAATTTTTTTTATATTACACAATAAATATGTGTCGTAGAGAAATAAATCTTTTATATGCTTAAAAGTGCATAAAATCAAAGTGAATGATCGATAAAGTTTTTTCATTTCAATTACAATGGTTTGGTTGTACAATGCAAAAAATCAACAAATTTAAGGTTTCCGATAATTTAAATCACGAATAAACCTTTTTTAAGGCACGCAATAGTTACCCTTATTAACGCGTAAATTTATAGTGCAGTAGGCGGTTTTAATATATTATCATGTTTTCAGTCACTAGATTTAGTGTTATATGTCCTCTTAAGTTGTTTTCTCTATTTTTTAGCACATAGCTTTATTTCTTTTTTAATTATTAAGTATCTAATATTGTTCTTCTTCTTCTCTGTGTGCCGTATCAGGTCCCCCCGACGTTGGCGATCACTCTGGAGAATGCCTCTCTGTCCTGCGCCATTCGGACTAGCTCTCCTACCTGCGTTATTCCAGTCCACTGTCGGATATTGCGCAGCCAAGACATCTGCCTTCTCCCTACTCCACGACGACCCTCTATCTTGCCTTGTAATATCAGTTGCAACAATTTATACTTTTCTCCTCGCAGAATGTGGCCCAAATATGATATCTTACGAATTTTTAGATTTGTCAGAAGTTCTCTGCTCGTATGTGCTTGACGCAAAACTTGTACGTTGGATATTAAATCTGTCCACGGTATTCGAAGCATTCTTCGATGAATCCACATTTCAAATGCTTAATATTGTTAGTAAAATAATTTTGTCTATATTTTAATTGGTATACCTACCCACAAATAGGCTGTGCCTTGTGAGGTTTTTGTGTGCACGGTTGCTATGTTATGATTGATATAATGTTTATGTGAATTGTGTATTATAACCATGTACCAAATCTTAAATAAATAAAATGTTGGGAAACCAGTGACAGGTGTGCGGGCATGCATTACCATATAAAAAGAAGCACAGCGCATGCGTTTATGTCCACATTTGTCAAACGCAGTTGTTTTATACAGCAAACAAATTCACAATGGTGTTTATTTTATCTTTCTTATATGTTTTTATATATTCTTTGCTACCATTGTTATGTATAGATGTTATGAATGTTTATAAATTGTATTTTTTTGGTTAATTTTATGCTGTGTCATGTAATATTTTGTTTTGTGAAGGGCTCTGTCTCAATAAATAAATAAATAATCTATTGTGAAACGATATAAATAATTAAACTGAGTTTGTATGAAGTACAAAATAGTTCAATTTAATCAAATGAATCAAGCTGCAAACAGTATTGACATGCATTGTCATCGATAATTTACAAATTTGGAAAGTTTCGGAGCTCTAACTGGTCAGAAAGTTAGTTAAAAATCAATTGCAAAATTTCAGTATACACAGAAGCAATTTTTGATACATTCAACTTAATAAGTCTTCAAAATGCCTGCAGGTAAAGCTTCTCTGGATGAAAAATTTTGCGAAGAAATTTTAAAAAATTGTAAAAAATATTATAATGCAATACGTCCTATTCTGATTCGTTTCAGAGTACAAAAACGTCTGTAACCAACGGATGACTGTAGATAAAAGGATTTTATCTACGGCTGTGACGTAATGAGTCCTGTATAAATGCAAGCAACATTTCTCATGTAAAAACGGATAAATTTAGACGAATCAGAATAGGACATAATATGGCACAACCAAGAATGCAGATATAGAATGAGAATTCAGGGGGGCAAGTCTGGTCAAATGGTTAAATCAAAACCCTCGTGATTAACCATATCATGGATATAATTATCATATGGAGTTCTATTATATGTTAGGATATTATTTATCCATGATATGGGTAATCATAAGGGTTTTGATTTCACCGTTTGACTAGACTTGCCTCCCTGGATAAAAATACTGATGTTACAAATAGATTTGAGAATAAATGTGCTGAGATAGTAATGACTTTTAAAGATGAATGATGAACAACTAATTAGAATGACAGAAGTTATCTATATCTGGCAGCAACATTCAAATAAAATCTTGAAAGTTTTAAGCCAAGACAACTATCTGTGTGAATAGATTTTGAAGATATGATAAATGGATGTTTATAGCTATATGCAGAATGTACATAGGGAATAAATAAATAAATACTTACTAGGTGCATGTAACACATAAGATCCAACGGTCGATAGCGAAGAATAAGTACCAAACTATAAACCCATAAAGCCAAATTATTGAATATTTTAAGATATTTAGTTTTCTATACAACACATGTAGGTATGTATGTCAAGATAGGATGGTATGGAGGTCAGTCCTTTTTTCCTACCCGGAATATGAAAACAGCATGATGGTATGTATGTATGTTTGGAGATTAAGTATCAAACTATTAAGTCTTCTTACATATTGTGTATAGGCAACTGCCATACAAATTGTATGAAGCGATGTCGTCACTTAATTCAATTTTTATAAAAACTGTTAAAAAATTTGAGATGTAATGCTAAAATGTTCATATTTTTTATAACAAATTAAATTATCTAGTTGGGGTGTTTCGGCTTTTTTCGATATTTTTAAAAACTTTTCAAAATATATAATGCGAAGCCTCTAAGTTGGTGTTTTTTACTTCAAAGTTGGATAAACCGAGAAAAAAATAGACCGTGCATACAATCTCGCGTATCTTGGGTTGATACTTTGTCAATATGTAATGAGAACAAGGTTCTTTTGAACAAATTGACAGTTGGATAATTTGTTTGTGACAAAACTTATATGATAGTCATCGATTACTAATATGTACCAGGTATATATTAGTAATCAATGTACCTATTGTTATTCAATGACTTAACTAGGTCATTCAATGACTTCGATAGACATTGATCAGTGTTCTCATATCCCTTAATAATGATCTTATACAAAATGAACATTGTGATACAATATTATATTTATTGTGAACATCAGAATTTCAGTGTGTCAATATTAGCTTTGATGAAGAATTGAGGTTTGTTGACCAATAAGAGTATATTATAAGTTTATGAGGACATGTAACGCTAAAATTAGTGACTGAAAACATGATATATTAAAACCGCCCAATATTATGAAGTTATGCGTTAGTAAGGGTAAATATCGCGTGCGTTAAAAAAGGTTTATACGTGATTTAAATTATCGGAAACCCCAAATTTGTTGATATTTTGCATTTTAAGAACAAACCTTAGATGAAATGAAAAAACTTTATCGGTCATTCACTTTGATTTTATGCACTCTTTAAGCGTATAAAATATTTATTTCTCTACGACACATTATGGAGTAATTTAGCAAAAATGCTGTAAAAAAGGATAGTTTTAATCATTTATTTATGTTAGTAAGGGTAAATATCGCGTGCGTTAAAAAAGGTTTATACGTGATTTAAATTATCGGAAACCCCAAATTTGTTGATATTTTGCATTTTAAGAACAAACCTTAGATGAAATGAAAAAACTTTATCGGTCATTCACTTTGATTTTATGCACTCTTTAAGCGTATAAAATATTTATTTCTCTATGACATATTATGGAGTAATTTAACAAAAATGCTGTAAAAAAGGATAGTTTTAATCATTTATTTATGGAAATCTAGGCTGAATTTTTTAATTGTGTGACGAACATTCACTAGAGAAATGTTAAAAAGACTTATACTATTTTTTCTAGAAACACACTGTTTAACATATTTGAGGGATTTGATTTGAAATTGAGGTGTTTAGGTTTATATGGCCCCTTAAGAGATAGCAATGAAATCATTAATGTATTGGCTAGTTTTTGGATATTTTCTTTCATATTGAATATGAAAAAGGAGCATCTGGGAGTGGTTGCGTTCACCAGTGCTCATCCTCTTTCTATAGGTGAAAATTGCAGATTTTAATATCATTTGTATGTCCTTTATATGCTCTTATACCATCCATCTGATTACAATGAAACATGGTGATTTGTCCAGCGCACATCCAGGAAGAAGGTTTTTGATTTTTTTTGGCATTTTGCAAAGGAGTTTATTAAAAAATTGTGTAAATTGGTGTGTCAAACGAGTGTTTACAGAAATATATAGGTACCTATATTAGACGGAAGGGATTAAAGGGACTATGACAGTAGAGACTGCAGTTCTATTCTTTCTCTTCAGTCTCTTTCGTCCCAGACAAAGATTTTCCCATGACTCTGAATTTATTTATCGTGCCACCAGATCATCTAAATATATTCTTAGTAGATTTTAATAAATTTATTTTTGAAATGAAAAATAAAAAAAGTAACAAATCTTCCTAATCTAAGGTGTGTTGAACAAATCACCAATGTCTCATCACAAACAGAAGGATTTCATAGGAACGCACAAATAACATAAAAACATACAAGTACAAATTATATTGAAATACTAAGTGCTCCATGTCCACAACACAACAAAGGCGACCCTTAACATTCAAAAGCATAAATAAAGCAATGTTTAGTGAAATGTTTGCAATAAAATATTTCTAATTAACATAGAAATAAGAAAACTTGTTTCAGTTTCACTTAACAACAAGACCATCGTCAAAACAAAATATAAAAATCTTTGTCATTTTATATAACCACCAACGAGTGGGTTGTGGCCAACGCTAAACTCATCACTAACAAGTCATTCTATAAATAATTCAAATTTTGTATGGAAAATATTCAGCATTCTCATGAAATGAGTTTGATAAATTGTTTTTTATTTAAATATTTTATTACGAAAACTTGATAACTCTTCAATGCCATTTTATAAAAGTGATGTGCCTTTTTATCAATTTGAAAATAAAAATTTCAAATTTTAAATTTCCTGAGCTTGGGGTCACTTTGAAATATTTGACAGTTAAAAAAATTGAGAAGCACTATTCAGATATCCTTCAAAATCTAATGGGATCTAAGCGAGTATTAGATAAACGTATATGCAAAATTTGAAAAGAATCGAATGAGCACTTTAGTCTATAATTAATAAAGTAAAATAAACACGCCATACATAGAAAAATTGCAAAATCATAACTCTCCACTATATCCCCTTGGGTTAGTGAGGAGTAAAAAATAGTGTTATAAATTGTGTGGAATACAAAAAGATGATAATAATTGATATTTAAATTAGAAGTTGTGTATAAGAAGATGCAGTGAACGAAGCAAGAAATGTATGTCAAGAGAGAGGAGTCTGGCGTTCGGTTCTCTCTGCTTACCCCAAATAGAGAAAGGGCGTGATGGTATGATATGTTAAATTAGAATTCAAAAAGTTGGGAGAAGAAGTTTTTGGCAATATTTTTTTTTTTAAATGAATATGTCCTTGTTAAACAAGTACATATATATCTTCCTACATTCTCTAAATTAAGTGTATATGCTTGTGCTATAGGTGATGCTCAGTTATATATATGAACGAAATCGATCGAGGCAGGATTCGAACATGCGTCCATTGGATTACTAACCCAGCGCGGTAACCGCTCTGCCATCGACCCATCTATTGGGTACTTAGATGTAGGGCAATTGAGAAATACGAGATCCAAGCTACCTTCTTCTTGACAATATTGACAAAGAGATAAGTTCTTCATACAAAATTATACTATAAATCGTCAAAACTATGGATGTTAACTAGAGTAAGGCCATTTAAAATTTTACGGCGCTGGCCGATATACTAATGATATTAATAACAATTAAGCACAGCAAATAATAACACTCAATTATTATTATTACCATTATACACTTCCTCAGAAGAATTAGCAGATCAATGCGTAAATTGTAATTTATTTAAAAGAGCAAAATAAAATGCAACAAACGCATCATCAAGCTTTCAATTGGGAATAGTTCACCCATCCAGATACTTAACATATCAAAGGATTAGGCTCTGAGGAGGTCTCTATACTACCTAACAACCCTACTGATTCCCTAATATTAACGTTTAGAAAATCTTTAACGATTCTACATGTATTCATTATTACCGTATTTTGCATTTTTATTATTAAATTTTTCAACAAATCTATAATTTCTAAATTACGGATTAATGATTTTGGAATAATGTCAGTGGCTGAAATAATGAACGGTAATATTATTATTTTACGAGAATGCCAAAGTCTTTTAATCTCGTTACCTAAAGCGGTATATTTCTCTATAGAATATATATATTTTTAATATTGTATATATGTACATTTGAAAAGAAAACCACTCCAGAAACAATATTTACTTAATGATTTCCCATCAAATTGTTCCAAAACTTTGAGATATCAGTAAAACATCTTAATTAAACAAACAATATAGATAATTAAATACTATATTTATTTTAAAAATATCTACTTATAAAACTAGCACGCTCATTTTCCTTTGTTCTGTAAGAATTGATCTTTAGCATCGGGACTCCATGGAATTTCATAATTTTCAATCAAAAGATTCTTTGTACAACGAGCCTTCAACTCCAGCTCATTGTCGTCGACTGCCACATCCAATATTTCAATACGATACACTTGAAGAAATTCTGGATTTTGGGTACTAAACCCTTTAATCACATCTAATTCATCGCCTATGTTAATCTGAAAAGGAAAAAAATTACATTTTTAATTAGTTTAAAATTTTGGTGTCTCAAGTAAAGTTTCCCTATACTATGAGTTGTAATGTATTTTTATAATGATAAAACTAATAAATTATGATCATTTTGTTATGTTCTGTATATATTCATAACTTTTTAATTATGTTCTGTATATATTCTTGTAGGAAAATAATAAGCATACCCCGATTTTTGACATTTATCTTAAATTTCTAAAAAGCTATAAGGTATAGAGCATTACATTTTTTTATAAATAAAAGAAGATCAAAATATCTGGAAAAATACGATGTAACGTTGCATTAATGCATCAGGTTGTTAATAAACCAAAAAAACGTATATTTCCCAATGGCGCTGAATGGAAAATATATGTTTTTTAGGTTTATTTACTAAACCTGAAGCATTAATGCAACGTCACATCATATTTTTCTAGATATTTTTGTCTTCTTTAGTTAAATACAAAATATGTTGAACTACGCCTTATGTTTTATTAAAAATATAAGATAAACTTTGAAAATCGGGGTATGCCCTTATTTTTCTACAATAATTTATACAGAACATTATAAAAAAGTAAAGATATATTTTTCTTTATTAATACCCAAACTATCTAAATTATTGTTTTCAAAACGATTTGATAAGAAATAATGATGGTATATCAAATTGAAAAATAGGTACGTTGGCAGCAGTTCCCCCCTTAACAGTGCTATTTACTATATATTATATTTTTAATAATTCAATTAAAATTAAAATAATATGTTTTTGAAAAGCATTATACAATATGCTACCCTCAAACTAACTTATCAGCAATCTATTTTCACTTCCAAATTCAAATTTATGAATAAAGATTAACATATTTAAAATTATTTGCTGTTTTATTGGCAACAACTTCAAATGCTTAAGCATATATTTCACACCGGTGGCACTCTATTGGTAGCACTGGTTTTACTTTACGCTCACATCTCCAAAGGTGGCGCTATTTTTTTTCTTTTTTATGTTGGTATTTTTGAAAATGCAATGTAAAATTTTCAGACATTCAGCATACTTCAGTTGTGTTTTGTTGTTTGTTGTGACGCGAAACATTTTGATCCTTTAAATCTTGAAGTAAAACAAATAATAAATATAACACGTGTGATTTTGTAAAATTATTGTTGTTTTCGGTGTTAATCTACATACATACCATCACGCCTTGTGATGGTGATGGTGTTAATCTATTGCCAACTTTTTGTATTTTTCGATTTTCTTCGCAAGATGGCTGACAAGTTTTGTTGTGTTTTGAATAAATTGTCAAGTGAAATAAAATAAAATCTTTCATATGTGTTTATTTTAATAAATAATGATTGAAAAATGGTATTTTTTTATTTAAGTTATCCTTGAATCCATTCCTCAAAGCTGGAAACATTTTAAAATGGAAATTTAAATTTGCCGTGGACCGGTCGCGTATTCATTGTCCCTATAGCGGAGATGTGCGAAACCTTATGGATTATCCGGTTACAGCTTCTATGTATTGAGTGACACATCTGAAGTATACTGAAAGTTTACTTCTATATTATCTGTGATATATTTAATTTTGGTGAATCTGTTAAATTCTAAATTGTCTGCAAAGCTCTGTTTTGTATAATAACAATACTATTATACACTAATTTAACTGTCTTCAAATCTAGTTTGTTTCTTATTTTGTCAAAAAACCAACCTTCTTCGCAATTATCTTCATAATACATAATATGTGCTTGTCAAATCTTAATCCATTGTCAATCAATACTCCCAAGTATTTTATGTTATTAACTTCCTCAATTATGAATCTTTAGTGTGTGAAATAAATTTGCTAAATGATTGTATACCCCTTGATAAATGCAAGGGGTATCCAATTATAAAAATACATAACAGCGATCCCTGTTAAATAATGTAGGTATAACAGTATTTCACAGTCTCCTACCCCACTCCATAGGGAAAGTTTTAGAACTATATATTTCTTTTATATTATATATAATACTATAATATATAACACTTACATGTGCACTTTTCTTCATCAAAGGACTTCCATTCAGCCTCAATTTACTTTCATAAAACAGGGCCTCAATTTTACTGAAAAAAAAAAAAACTTACTGTGAACGGAATGAATACAAAAGATATTGATACATGTGTGAGATACTGTAAGAATATCAGATTGATCATTGATTGTTTTGGATATACAGTCAAACTTGATTATAACGAGCATAAAGGGACTAACTAAATTTGCTTGTTATAGCAGTTACTCGTTATATGCATCAAAGTTAGTTAGAAAAAGGACTTTTATTAAAAAAAGAATGAACATGTCCTTGTAACTGTTACATATACATAAATTTTGCATAGATGCTTGTGCTATAGGTGAACGATAACGGTCGAGGCAGGATTCGAACTCGCGACCACTGGATTACAAACCCAGTGCGCTAATCACTCTGCCACCACCCACCCAGTTAGGTAATTAGGATATGCCGAGAGGTCTACCTATAAAACATGAATACCTGTGTTTATTCATTCAACAACAAATATTCATTTATGAATAAAATCAATATTAGTAAATACAAAAATGTAATAGGTATGTATTTATTCATCAATATAAATTAAAATAAAAAATGTAATGTAAATAAAAACTTTGGAAATAAATTTGTCTCATTATTTCTGAATGAAATACAAAATACTGCTGTTTCAAATTTTTAACATGAGGTTGTCGTACTTTTAAACAATCTATTAAATCTATGGTGTCGTACTTTTAAACAATCTATTAAATCTATGGTGTCGCACTTTTAAACAATCTATTAAATCTATGGTGTCGTACTTTTAAACAATCTATTAAATCTATGGTGTCGTACTTTTAAACAATCTATTAAATCTATGGTGTCGTACTTTTAAACAATCTATTAAATCTATGGTGTCGTACTTTTAAACAATCTATTAAATCTATGGTGTCGTACTTTTAAACAATCTATTAAATCTATGGTGTCGTACTTTTAAACAATCTATTAAATCATTCCGGCACTTCTTTGATCGGAAAACCACTTAATTAATGAAAACTACATACTAATTTTCTGAACTTCTTCACTTCAGTGAACTTCATTTCGAAATCTGCTAAATACGATTTTTAATGTTTCCATAATGTAAAAAACTGTTGAAGAGGAAAGTCTGTATTTTTTTTATTATTAATTTTTTTTGAAATGATATCCATTTTCTCCCGAATCAAAAGACATCATTTTGGTTTGTTAGATAAGGTCATCTAAGATGAAATGCTTAATTATCGAAGGTCAGTTTGTTGCTTGTTATTATTATAAAAAACAAACAGCAAAAATTTTACGCAGCAAAAATAATGAAAGAGTTAAATGCATGAAAAGGTGGCAAGAATAAAATGAGTAGCATATTTACAGTGTGTCTAACGGCTCATTCAAGCGATATGCAATATAGGATGACTGGAAACAATATAGGAAAAATATTAGGAAAATACATAAGAATGATTAAACGCCGACCCTTTTTTAGACTTAATGACTTCACAAGAATTTAATTATATCTTGTAAAGTGTATTTATTCACTTGTTGACAACATTTGCATGAAAACATACCTAAACCAAGCAATACTGAAGTGATTTCAATAGATATGTTTACAAGTTATTACGGTTATATTATATTATGTTAATATTTATTTATTTATCATATTTTATATTTACAAATTGATGTGTTATTCTTTTATTTTTTTTTATGTTTTGTTTTATTTGTATGTATACCTAATTTTTAAATAATGTATATATGATATGGTTTGTGTTGCATTGCACCCCCCTGCTCACGAACTGAAATAAAATCTTATTATTATTATAATACTGAATATAACCTTGATCTCTTTATGACCGAGTACGACAGCATAATGAATGGCAGCATAATAAAAAATGAAGGCCTTGGATGAATTTATAGAAAAAAATTATAAATACAACATAAAATAATAATTTTAAAACAACATTGTTACACTTGGTTTCAGAATAAAAAAGGATAGCATTAAGTGCTTTCCTTTTTAATTAAAAAAAAAAATCAAAAGTAGAAATGAAGAGTAACAAATGAAGTTTGACAAATAACAAACCAAAATAAAGTAAAATCATATTTCTCTATCTAATCGGGAAATGGTATAATCATCATCCATCATTATGAGATCGACTGTTCTAGGTAGAATTTGGCTGAATTCAGTAGTCTCCTCCATTTTTGACTTTGTTTTCAAATTTATTGATTACAAAATATCAGTGCTGACCATCCATCGCAGTTTGGGTCTTTCTGGCCTTTTTCGTCCTCGTGGTGTGAAAAGTGTATGTTTTATTGGGTTGTCTTCATCCATTCCGATTACATGATCAGTCCATCTCAGGCATCCTTCCTTGATGGCTCTAATCACATTGGGCTCTCTGTATGTCATATACAGGCTCTCTGTTATATTAATTGAGTATAATTACAGTTCTGAGCTAGAAATAATATATGGCGAACCAAACGTTGTCCAATACATCAAAATACAACATTTACGTTGGCTCGGACATGTTTGTAGAATGGAGGATACCCGGGTCCCAAAGAAAGTATTGCACACCTGTCCTGAAGGAAGAAGAAGCAGAGGGAGACCTAGGATGAGATGGCTGGACGACATCGAGGGAGATATAAGAGCGATCGGACAGACAAATTGGAGAAGACTTGCTACCGACAGGGCGGAATGGAGGCAGTTTCTTGAGGAGGCCAAGGCCCACATCAGGCTGTAGCGCCACTGCTGATGATGATAATTACAGTTCATATTAATGATAGGAAAACAAAAAGATAAAGAGAGGAAGAAGAGAGGAAGAAGAAATCATTTATTATCAGATAGATATTGTTGCTTATTATACAGAAAAGCTGCGATGGGCTTTCATCAACACCCAAGTTTCAGAGGCATACATCACGAGTGGCTTTACCAGAGTTTTGTAGTATATAGATAAAAATTACATTAATTTACTCTTCAATCTGTACTTATGTATAATGGTGGATGCACATTAAAACTTACTTTCTTGCTAATTTAAGTCCAGCCTTTAGTATTATGTCAGCACGCATGGATGTTACATTTGTTATAATCACTTTCGTGTCTCGTCCGTAAGACACATCTTCGTACTTTGAATTATCATCCTTTTCATCATCTGAATCAGAGTCCTAAAAAAAATTGAGTAACATTAATACATACAATCACACCAAGTCCATTATGGGGTAGGCGGAGAGAACCGAACACTACATTTTTCTTTCTTGGCACATATTCATAGCATTATTAACATTCCTACATCGTCTCATACATGTTTTTACATTTTATCATTGGCATGCTCTTATCATTTTTTTCTTGGACGACCCCAACCTTGAGTACTGATTTTTATTTATTTATTTAACTTTTTGTACATAATATAAACAAATATAATGCACACTGGCGGGCTTATTGCCATTAGACAATTTCTTCTAACCAACCGGAATTTCTATTGTTCCATTTGAAGTTTTTATTTTTACCCTCAAATACATGCTGTTATTAAATTCTTTTTTTTTTGTCAGTTACCTGCAGCTTTTAATTAGAATTAGCCAATATCCTTCTTTCTCATTTATACACTTCATATAATTTTGTATATCTTGTCTTGCCTGCACAATAGTATTTTAATGTATGTTCGCTCCATTAAATACAAACTTTACTGGCTAAAATCTGAGAACTTCAACATAATCATGGCCTTGACTCCTGGAATCTAGGAATTGGAGGCAACAAAAGAGCCGACACTTTAGCCAAAATAGCTTCATCTTCAACTAAACTTATTTTTAATTTCAATATTAAACTATTCTTATGTTTTTATATAATTATTATTGTTTTTTTTTGCCCCCTAATGTTTTTGTATAATCAATTTCTTAACTATTTCATTTCCGTAATGTTATTTCTTTATTAATTCTTTACTTGTTTTTATTATTTATGGCCTTTTATTTGTTATTGTGTTACTCTGCAAACTACATTGTGAATACTGTAAGGTTGCAGATAAACGTCGACTTAACATATTGCTATTGGTTATACACATTTATATTAACTGTAACTGTTTGTATTCCTTAATAAATAAAATAAAATAAAATAAACTAGTAGATGAAGATAATTTGGTCACCCCAACCGTAGATTACTTTTCAACTATAAAAATAAACATGACCCATTGGAAGAAAACTTTAAAGCTACCAGCACTGGGTTGTTCTACGCTAGAATCCAGCTCTCTATTCCTACAAAACAATGGTTCCAGGTAAGGAGGCTTTCCAAGGAGGGAATATCTTGCTTAACTAGGTTGAGAAATGGTCACTGTATTGTAGCCTTACATCTCTTAAAAATAAATGTTTTTAACAGCCCAATGTGTGTGTGTGTATGTAATAGGGATGTTACGGAGGTGAGTATACCGGAACCGGAGTCGGAGCCTGAGGTTTTAAATCTGATATATCGGAGTCGGAGCCGGAGTCGAAGGCGGCGGAGGTGAAGTAGAAGACACAGATGTGTTAAGTTAATATAAGGGCAGGCCTAATGAAATAATAGAAACATAATTCAGTCATCAGCCATTTTAATCTGGGTGGCAAGTCTGCTTCGACCGGCGAAATCAAAACCCCAGTGATTACCCATATCATGGATATAATTATAGTATGGAGTTCTATGACATCTAAAGATATTGTAGAACTCCATATAATAATTATATCCATGATATGGGTAATCACGAGGGTTTTGATTTCGCCGATTGAACCAGACTTGCCCCCCAGGTCAAGTACCTATAAATTATAATACTCATATTTATTTATTTATGTTAAAGTTGGACAAAAAACAGCGTTAAGACATAGTACAATACAATAGTAACATCAAGTATTAAGGCCTATTACATTTTGTCGTTATGATTGACATAAAATAATACAAGTTTGCAAAAAATAAAAAAAATAAAATATGATCATAGGTTGGTATGTAGGTAAGAGCAACATTTCAAGTTAACAATGATTTAAAACAATATTGAACTAAAAGGAAAAAATAAAAAAGAGAATAAATGCCGTCAAGGTTTCCTATAATAAGTGGTTATTGATCTTCTTTTGTATGGAGTATTTGAATGTTGTGGAGCTGAGGTGGAAGATGTCAAACTCTTGAAATCTGTTATTGTATGTATCGCACATTCTATGAATAGTCATGTTTTGTGCGTAATTGGTGCGGTGAATTGGAAGGTGGAATAAATGTGTATGTCTAGTTCTGCGAGTAGGAATATTAAATGAAATGGTATTGAGTATTGAGGGGCAGTCGATATTATTATTTATAATGTTGTACAGAAGAATCATATCATTTACTGTGCGTCTATTCTCGAGACCGTCGATTTTATAATAGGTTCTCGCGCAGTCGTAGCTGGGGAACTCGAGGTATGCTTTACGGTTACTTTTACGAGGTATGCATATGTAGATAACATGCAACAATAGAAAAATATATCTACATAATTTAAAATTTTAAATCAATTTTAGTGACTCTAGAAGTAGCAAATTGTACTTAATAAACAAAAGGTTGGCAGCTTTATCTCCATCCAGTCTATTTCTCAGGAGCTTATATATATTAGACCAGCACCACTAAAACTGAACCTGGTGGACACGATAAATATTGGCGAACAATCGAGTATAATGTGTGATATTTTGAATTTATATAACCATAGTAAGGGATCGTCACAGATAGGAATCCGTTTTTCTTTGTTGTACTCATTAAGTAAGCTCTTCCATACATCAAATTTATCAACAGGATGGCTGTTGCTCGCTACGTTTCGTTCTTCGTTATAACCTTCGATTCAAAATTATCGGAATCGGAGGTGTAAAATCAATCGAAAGTTCCGACCTTTCGGAGTCGGAGTCGAAGCTCCGTAACATCCCTAGTATGTAAGTGTGTGTAATTAGGAAGAAGAGACGTTGAACCACTTATTCTTTAATTGCCATAACCCATTAGCTAATAATAATGTTCTATACTCAGATTTAATAAATACAATTAATATTTCTCCTATTTTATCATTTCAAATTATAAAGTCTTTAACATTTATTCAAATACCTAGAAAACTAAACAACTTACAGTTATAATTAACAATTTTTCACATTAATTTAATTTAAATCCTGTTTCTGCATTGAATCAAGGGCATTGATATTTAAAAATAATAGATAAGTTACTAGTCTTAAAATTCAGTAAACAAAAAGAAAGGCACATACCTCACTTAATTCTTATCGCACTTTAGTTACACACAAGATGTTTTAATGTCGGACGTATTGTAGTAGTCAAAATGTCATTGAAAATATGTCTGCAGTGTGTGTCTATAATTGTACTATCTCTTTCTAACTTAATGTAGTCTGTTGTGTGTGCTCTTTCTCGGTAATTTTGTAAGAATTCGTTTAACAGTACCATTTTTGTAGGACATTTTATTCTCATAAAATTTGTCTATATATAAAATGTCCTTGCTCTAAGGTGAAATGTCAAGAATAAAAAAAAGATATATATAATATTTTTATTAACTTATCATCACTGATTATAGATATATATTAAATTGTAAATACAAACCAAAGGAAAATAATCCATGTTAATTAAGATCTCTTTCGTTTACCATTTCGTCAATTGTACACAACAATTTTTTGATGAGATATTTCTTCGCCTCTCTCAAAACTAGTTTCTTACAAAGATCGTACGTGAGGTGGCAGTCTCAATTAAACATCTTAATGCTCTGCCCCACAAAGCAATTTGCGACCTTTATGACCACGATATATCTGGTCACATATTTTCAGCAATGTAATGAAATAAAATTTAAACATTTATTGACACATTAGACATTATATTATATAAAACAATGCACAACTTACATCCTGTGCTCTCTGCTTCTTTCCACTTTGTTTATAGCGTTTGATAATAGAAAAGGAGGGAAAATTTTGACTGACTACATTTATTTGTGAACAGGAACATTTTGTATTTGAATAAACATTTGGAATATAAACAGAATTGATGCTAACACAAGAAGAAAAATTCACAAAAGATCGACATTTTATAAAATTATTCAATACAATTTTACGATTGATTGAATAAAGGGCGTTCATACTTTTGAGCATTTTAAATTGTTTGCAAGGAACAATATTTACAATTTAAAATTCATATGAGATTTGACTTTCGAGATGAAAGCGTATCGTGAAATACGTCAAAAGTCAAAATATAAAATTTAACCTCAAATTATTATTGTTATGACAATACGCATATAGTCGGTCGATAGTCACTAGAGACGGGGAAAAATGAGTGATCCGTATTATTTGACCGGATCATTAAATTGAATCGGTGACTCACGGTTCACGTTGCCACAACGATCCGCTCATGAACCGGACATCACTCTCACACTTTCTATCTCATATAAAATATATCGTTAGAATGCGATACACATACCGACTCATGGCAATCATCGATTCACAACTAATTCATTATGGTTCATAAAATCTAATTCATTGCGGTTCTTAAATATGTTAAGCAATTTTGACCGCAACATACTTTGAAAAACAAATACGTAACGTCTATAATTGAATATACTATTTTGAAGGCGATCTTCGATTCACGACTAATTCATTATGGTTCATAAAATATTTAAGCAATATTGACCATTAAGTACATTGAAATGCAAACATTTTAACGCCTACATTTGCATATCATATTTTGAATCGGTTTTGTTTTCTCTGTCATACTACGTACATGTTATGTACGATAGATAAGGATAGCTATATTTGAATCATATTGAATCGAAGAGCGAATTGATGATCCGCATAAATTTCATGAATCGATTTTAAAAGACAGGATCTTACAAAAATATCGAACTTTGCACCACTAATAGTCACGGCAGATGGTCAAACAGAAATTGACTTTACTTCAATTTGGTTTCAAATTCTGTGAAATAAAATAGTTTTGAGTAATTTAAACAGATGACACTACAAAAGTAATATTCAAATAATTTAAAAATTGAAAATGCTCTGCTGGCGTAGAAGAAAATATAGAGGAAAAATAAAATATAAAAAATTGGCGTTTCTAAAGGAAAAAAATATCTGATTTTTATACCCAATTGGGATAGAAATAATAATAATAAACTAAAGAAATTATTTTTTATGAATCAAACTCGCCCCTTGTATTATGCACAAAGAAGTTTTTGCTTATGGGCATTTACGGGCAAGAACTAGGCATTATAATATGACGTAGATTGTGAAGAATAATAATGATAATAATATATTACTTTCGAGTGTACATTTAATTAAGTCTTCCATAATAACAATTATAAATAATTTATCAACGGAATTTTTTTATGCTGCCTTTACACGAATACAATATACCTATTATTGCCATTAAATTGTTTATATAATTATTTAGGCAGATTAGTTTAAATAAAACATTAGCGCTACAGGGTCCAAGTCAATATTAATTACGCCCATATTAATTTTATAAATCAGTTTGAGTGATGACAATAAAAAGCTTCAGTTGACACTTTTAATATTTACTTCATGTGTAAAAATAGCAATCGACATGAAAATCTTCATATGTTTTTTTACACAGACTAAAATGATCTAAAATGATCTGCATATCTCTTTTGTGTAATTTGTAAATTTTATTCTACGTTTTATTGCTCATAAATAGAAAACTTGAGCAGTAGTTTATATGAGGAATAACAACACTATTATACACTAATTTAACTGTCTTCAAATCTAGTTTGTTTCTTATTTTGCCCAAAAAACAACCTTCTTCGCAATTTTTCTTCATAATACATTTAATGTGCTTGTCCAATCTTAATCCATTGTCAATCAATACTCCCAATCAATCTTCAGAGTACTTTGAAGATGCTCGTGTAGAGCGAAACTAGTACCTAAGTCAAATTAAACCAAGTGGAAGAAAAATATTATAAAAAGTATTATCGATCGAAAAAGTAAAAAAAAATGGTGGCAATCAATATAACGTAAGTATTTGAATGTTTTCCGAAAGGTTCTCTATGAAAATTGAAACAGTAGGTACTTGAATTAAATTTCGAAAAACTTATACGTACTGCCATATAAATTATGACATTAATATCCCATTTTTATTCAAACATTGAATGTGTTTGGGATAGGTACCCCCGTTCTACCTCACTTTATGTATCGATAAAGTGACCTAAAGTCATTATTTATGTTATCTCTGGTTTCTGGATAAACATAATTATAATGGAGTTCTACGAATTAATTAAAAAAACTAAATTGGAGCAAAAGTATACATAATGGCCGGACACCCGGGTATAAGGAGAAGACTATGAAGACAAAGGTTGAGATGTCTGATTCACGAGCGAAAGGTTCCGGGTTCGATTCCTGGTGGAGACACTGAGTTAGTTAGAATTTAGACTCTTGACTCAAAGGTGCCTGGTTCCATTCCAGGTGAAGACATTTTTTGACAGCAGTTTTCAGTCTGGATCTCTGAGACGATAAATAATATATTAAATCTCCAGAATGTTATTGGGTGCAACTAACATATAATATTTAACAAATAACCTAGATGTTAGATGCCTTAGAAAAAGTACAAAATAAAAGAAGAAAATCTACTGTAGGGAAGAATAATTTTATTGAATATCAGAAAACTTTAAATAATACTGGACCATAAAAACGACTGTCAACTATCTGCCTACGGCGAATCCATCAGATTGTCAGAAGGGCCCCAGATAAACTGGAGAAGCTTGTCGTAATGGGAGGCGTCGAGGGTAGATGACCCAGATGTCCTTCACTGACCTGATGGAGCGTCTTTGTCAAGTCCGCTGCAGGATCTTCCACCATTGAAGCCCATCGATCTACTCAAGACCGTCCTAGATGGAGGTGAACTCTCTGGCGGGTGATTGAATACAACCACCGTCCGCAGTTATAAGGCCAAGGAGGAAGAAGAAAATAAAAACGTAATTCAGATCCACAAATAAGTTGGTCCCGACTCTGTTCACAACTATTTTGATTGAGGCCAATTAAGAATAATTAATCTTATTTAAAAACTGTTTATATGCATATATTATAATTTGCAAATTGTGTGACATTTTTTTGTATATACTATGATAATCTTTTTGGCTAATGAAGCAAAACTTTCTGTTTCTTCAGCGCTGGGCAACCATGAGACATAAATATATAATTATTTACAAACATGAGACTACAATAAATAATTATTTACAAACCATGAGACTACAATAAATAATTATTTACAAACCACGAGACTACAATAAATAATTATTTACAAACCATGAGACTACAATAAATAATTATTTACAAACCATGAGACTACAATAAATAATTATTTACAAACCATGAGACTACAATATATAAATATTTACAAACCATGAGATAAAATGTGCACAAAATGAGGATACAAAGAAAAGTTTCCCTCATATGGAAAAATAAAAAAAAATCCTGACCACAGCAATGAAGAATTAAATAGAAGGACGTTGAAGGACTATTTTGGAATTATTTTATATAGGTACTTATACATTTTTTTATATTCGTATGGATTGAGATGACGTAACTTTTTCGCTTAGGCTCGAAGCGATAGTCTAGCAGTCTAGCTGATAGTACTTGAAAAGATGAGCTTAAAACGTATGTACCTAAATTAAATGCGTATACCACTGTGGTACGTTCAGCAGCAGATCGAAGTGGTTTGATATAAGAACCTTAATTCAGTTATTAAAATCTTTATTTTCGATGATTTACCTAATTGTACAGTGTGATTATAAATTATTTTTATTTGATGTAGCATCTCGGGCAACTAACAGGTACTATGTCAAATAATTATAAATTATAACACGCACTCAATATCAATTTGCCACATTCTGGAGACTTACGGTATTAATCGTCTCACAGATCCAGCCTGAAAACACAATCAAAAACTGTGTCTCCACTGGGAATCGAACCCGGAACTCTTGGATCAGCAGTTAGATACCTAAATAATTATGATTATAAAGCCTTCTCACTGATGATTTAGATCTTGACAAAGAACTAAGGTGTCGCATGGAAACAGTTCGCAAGGTATTTTTCACAATGAAGACACTGTTTTGCGATGATAGCTTAATAAGTAAAATAAGGCAGCTCCTGGTGAAGTGCTACAGATGGTCCATACTTCTATTTGGAGTTGAAACCGGGATCATAAAGGTCAATATGCTTAACCGTCTGGAGGCCTTTGAAATGATATCATATTTGGGTCACGTTCTGCGAGGCAAAAGGTACAGGCTGCTCCAAGTGATTATGAAGGGCTGCAATATAGGGAAACCTCAAAATAAGAAGACGTTAGATGTCAGGCTCCGCAACATTCGTGAGTGGACAGGCATCAGAGACATCGGCGAATTGTTCCGGACGGCGGCGGATAGAGATGCTTTCTTTCCGACGATAAATTTTATAATATGAAGATTATCTTTCGGGATAAATCCAATGTCTAATTTTAAAAATATACCAAACAAATCAGAAAAAATATTCATCTTGTTACTTTCATATCCAAAGATTCATTACCACTTTAAGGTTCAAAGTTATCGTTGCTATTTGAATAAACATATATGCTAATTAAACGACAAGATGGATTGATCAAGTGAGTAGAGATCTTCATTTAGAAATAAAATAGATATCATACACAACACCGTATCTTACTGCAGACGAGGCATTTAACATATTATTAATGATACTAACAAGTTCAGCTAAATTATTAATTGCAAAAATAAACGCGAAACAAACATAAATTAGCTGTCGATATTGTTGAAAGTTGAACGTTACTGAAGGAAAGCTTTTCATTAGAGAACTCTTCGAAACTAGTTATGTTTTCAACAATGCCTCTAAAGAATCCAAAGGCAGGATTCTCGTACTAATCATTAACTGTTGTTAAGCTATATCAATATATGCAATGCTCTCTCTCGATAGATTTTCTTACAAAATGATCCAAGGATTTTATTGATAAAATAATAATATTAATTAAGATCACCATTTAATGATTTAGGATCATTCCAAGGCGACTGATAGTTCAGGTTTGTGTTGCTGAAAGAAAGAACACTTTCTCTAATGTTTTCTGCTCATTAGAGAAAGTGTTCTTTCTTTCAGCACTGCGGACATCTGGAGGCAATCCATTCCATAGGCTCAAAGTAACCAAGATTAATATAACTGTTCTATAACTTATTTTCTAAAATGGCGTACTTAACAGAAAAATGCTGCCGCTTAGATATTCAATATTTACGACCTTAAATTTATAAGTTGATAATTGTAGCTTCTTATGAATTTATAGTTGAAACAAAGCACATATTTGCAACTTGGCTATTGGGGCAAAACCTAACCTGGCATCCGAAAGGCAAGAATGGGAAAACTGGAAAATTAAGGTTCAGGAAGGCAAGACTGGAAGAGCTGGAAAACTAAAGTTTCAAAAAGGCTAGAGACTCTTGGATTCAGCCAAGACCCACCCAGAACCATCGAACTTATTATGATGATGATGAAACCAGAAGACGTAGATAGCACACAAGATCTTTCAGTTACTAAATACAAGACTCATTGAACGCATCTTTACGACCTTTTTTCTACAATAAGTACTTGGTGTACCAAGAGCTAAAATACCTTTCCTTCAAATTCTTGGCAGTTTTGAAATTTCATAAACACTTTAACAGCGGAAGTAGATTATTCTTATAAAGATGTTACAATTTGTTTTATTTTCTTTTTGTTTCATATTGACCCGCGTCAAAAAGAAATGTAGGTTCTGTTGACAAATCCATGCCAATGTTTTCATGTCATACAGAGCGTGTCGTTGTTATATCACATATTACTTATCAGTTTATTTCCCCAGAAAATGACAATTTTCGCAACAACACACAGTCCTACGAAAAACTACGAAAATGGTCTAATTTGTCATCAGGTGTATTCAACTTTCAAGTTGGTTATAATATATCTGAATCCCGGGTTTAATTCCCGATGGAGACACAGTTTTCAATTGTGTTTTCAGTCTGGATCTGTGAGACGATAAATATCGCATGCCTGCAGAATGTGGCAACTTGTTATTGGGTGCGTGTTTTTAATATTTGACATAGAAGGTACCTGTTAGTTGCCCAAAAAGCAATATTAAATGCTATCATTGTATTGGTTTTTATTATTATGTCTTCGTTTTAAAGTTATTTTTTTAGCTGTCTTATCTCGGATGCTTTTATATGTTTGTGTGATGTATTTTTTTGTACACGTGAGGGAATGTATCATGCAGGCATGTGTGTGCATGAGATTGTATGTATTTTTGTAGATGTACATATATGTATAAAAATATTTTACAGATATTTTAGCGTTTGTATTACTTGCTTTAGGATTTGTATTGAATTGTTTTTTAAATATTTTTATCTTTCATGATTTAACATTTTTAATAATTTTTATTTATTCAAATATACATATGTATGAGCTACATTAAAAGTTACATTTTATAAGCTAAAAGCTTGTGTTTAGGAAAGCAGCAGCTCTTTGCTTACGCAATAAAACTAATTTACACAATACATAATCTATAGAACAAATCACATAACTATAATAAATAAATAAATAACAATTATAAAAAAGAGTAGGTTGTGGCCAACGCTAAACTCCTCACTAACAAGTCACTCCATAAAGTATTCAAATTTTGTATGGAAAATTTTCAGCATTTTGAGTTTGTTCAATTATTTTTTTATTTATATATTTCATTATGAAAACTTGATAATTCTTCAGTGTCATTTTATGAAGGGGATGTGTTTTTTTACCAATTTGAAATTTTAAGTTTCTTGGCCTTGAGGTCACTTTAAAATATTTGACGTCAAAAATAAGAAGCACTATTCAGATATCTTTTAAAATGGGATCTAAGTGAGTATTTGATATACATATTTGCAAAATTTGAAAAGAATCGAATGATTACTTTAGTCTATAATTGATAAAGTAAAATAAACACGCCGTACATAGCACACAGCACGCAGCTCATAGCACACACACACACATAGATGCATTGTGATGCAACTTTCAGAATACAATCTTAGCATGATACTAGTTGATAATCTGCGATTAAAAAATAGCCCTAAAAATGCAAAATCATAACTACCCACTATATCCCCTTGGGTTAGTGAGGAGTATAAACATTTCAAAACCAAAAACAATACAAAAAGAATTTTCATTTCAAATCAAGAAGAAATAAAAATGAATAAAAACATCATTAAAACCATAACACGAAACAAATAACACATACAAAAAATAAAATGTTTGTATGATGCATTTTCTTGGATGTGCGTTTGATTGTGTGTGTGGGTGAGTTTTTGTGGATGTACCTACAAAAAAACTTTAAGCGTGTGCATTGATGAACTTTGCTCATGTCGTATTCACTTATAAAAGGGTATTGACAATAAATAAAATTGCAAGATATACCTTGTATGCCGTTGTCAATGTGTATGTAAGTGTACCTAATACAATAAAATAGTTTACTCCAAAAATCTTAATATTGAACAGAAATAGCCATTGTCCAGTCGTTATAGGTATATTATTCTAAGCATCGATATTAAACGCGACCGTCAAACTATTGTCACAATATATATTATAAAAAAATCTGCACGAAATATAAGTATATAAATATACGTGTCACATTAAAATAAAACGTAATTATATTTGTATATTTGTAGCGTGTTATACAAACATTATAATATTTTATTTGTACAGTTATCTTTATCATGATTTAAAGGCATGCATCGTTTGCTGTCACAGCACACCTGTTATTATTTTGTTATATCTTTTATTGTCTTATTATTATTTTTACTTTCTTCTGGAACCCGTCTCGTGTCTTCGTCTTCTTCCTCAATTAACATTTCATAATGTTCATTGTCTTTTTGGACAAAAGCTTTTGTACAACGTTGAAAAATAACACATTACACAAAAGTCTATTTATAACGCTGGCATTTATCTCATGTAAGTCATTTTGCGCTCGAAGGCCTATCTGTGTGTTTGACGAGATTTATGTGGTTATCGATGATTTGATAGTTTCTAAAAATGGTGAGATTTATACGACGACTTAAATTAGTGATATATCAATTGTAAATCTAGTTATCTTAGTGTAAAGATAATAATTCATCATCGTCGTTAAGCCTCGGGTGGGACTTTTCTAAATCCAGAAGTTTCCATTCTTGTCTTTCTCTTGCTTCTGTTTGTTATTTGCTTTGTGATTACCTACTGGTCGATGATGAGATCTTAATCCCAAGTGATATTTTCGACAATAATTGAAAAATTGGTAGTGTAACAACATTAAAGCTAACGTAGTTTGATTAAAACAGTGGAAGTTTATGATAATGTATTTAATTTACAGACAAAAATTCATACCCTTTCGTAAGACACAGGTTGCATCATCAGAAGCTAATATTACACTATCACTAATACACTTAAGTTTTTGAAGATGAAGATGTATGTTCATACTCCATGTGGAATAAAACTGTTTCTAATAAGTTTAAAAAGAAATTAAATTCAACATTTAACATTTATTTGTTCAGTCATTGTTGGTGTAGGTACTTTATATAAAAAAAAAATGTATATTGACAAAAACTTAGTAAATGTGTTTTTTTTTATAACATAAAATTGTTTTTAAATATTAGTAATTTTGACTTTACCTTCGAATCTATTTTTTATGTATAAAATTTCATGGTGTTAAAATTAACATTTTTAGGGGGTGCTACTATCTGTTTGCCTATGACAATAGAGTCATGACATGATAATATTAGTAAATTGAAACTTTGATCGAAAATTCAAACAATGTATGCATATTTCATTGATTTTTTGTTGAATAAATGTTGTCTGCCTTCGTGGCTCAGTTGGTTGGATATGTGACTGCTGAGTCAAGGGTCCCGGGTTCGATTCCCGGTGGAGACACAGTTTTTAATTGTGTTTTCAGTCTAGATCTGTGAGACGATTAATATCGGAAGTCTCCAGAATGTGGCAACTTGTTATTGGGTGCGTGTTAAATTAATATTTGACATAGTATCTGTTAGTTGCCCGAGAAGCAATATTAAATAAATAAATAAATTAAAGTAGGTAGGTACTTGAAAAGTAATTAATTATTGCTGAATGGTATTATTTATTTATTAACTTATTCATATCGCTTACTGGTGGATCTATTATCATTCGGAAACTTCTTGTAGCCAACCATATAAGAACTAAAATAACACAGTGAAGAAACAGTTAAAAAAATATACAAACATATAATTTTTTTTCTTTTCAGAATTCTAAAAACATCATGATAGGTGGTATAATATGTTTACTATGGTGGGTTCATGAAATATTATCCCTCAGAGTACACGAAAATATAACTGAAACTAAACCATCACAATTCATAATGGGCACAGACCCAACACCAAATTATAGTTCGTCGTTTGACTCCGAAGAAGAATTATTACAACCTGAAACCTCACAAATGAATGAGTGGAAAAGTAATGAATCTCTACCAAACAACGAAAATTATGTAAAAACTCAACAAAACATAGCTGATAGACAAAAAATGAGTGCCTATTTAGGAATGACTGCACAGCAATTCAAGAATCCACCAACTTCAAACGAATCTGATAAAAAGGAAACTAAAAACAATAAAAAGAATATATTTCAAGATAAACAACAGAAATGGAAAATACCATCACCAATTACTCACGAATCGCTAATCGAATCGAGAGCAAACAACTCCAGTAAACGACAAACCGATCACTTCAGTGAACGAGATTTTGTCCCAAGCCTCGAAGTAGGCTCATTCGACGGAACACAAGGATTTGTTCCACACTCTATTCACGAACCAAAGACTTTACCGTTCCCTCACATACAAACTATATTTGCACCGAACAAACCCAGCACAGATGAATCTAGTTATAACTCTGAAAAATTCAAACAGTCAGAAAATCCTTTTTACCCGGACAAAAAGCTTCAAAGTGGAGTCACTATTCAAAACAAACAAAGCAATCCTGATTCAGATAAAACGAAATTTTCCATTCACTCCCAACCAGCACTTTCGTCTTATCAAACTGAACCCAAATTACCGCCTCAACACCAAGACTTCGAAAATAACTTTTCAGATTCAAAGTTTCCACCACGTGCACAAAACAACTTGAACAATTTTCAAAACATTTATCCACCGCAGCTGAAGTCTTCATGCATCAACGATAACTCCAATGAAATCAATTTTTCTGTCATCCCAAAGAAAGGATTTCAATCGTTCCGAAGGGACTTTGACAATTTGAAAACCAAATACCCAGAGCTGAATGACCTTATCAACAATTACCCGATAATGGAAGAAATAATGAACCAAAAACTGTTGGAAAAATTTAAGAGTAACATCATCAGCCAAAAGCAGACATCTTCGTTGGATAATTCTTTCGAGATCAACAATTCCGAAGAGGCTGGAAATGATAAAATAAAATTCAGCAGTGACTACGGCTTGCCGTTGAAGTATACAAACTTTAAATTTCCGAGCACAGAAGATGGGAAAGTGAATCTTTTCTCGGGTATTCAGTCGTTCAAAGGAGTTCCATATCAATTTGAAGGTAAGAAGCCGAGCTGGTTATTTAACAAGAAACCAAGCAGTGAGGAAGGATCCCAGGAGGTACCAGCTGGAGAGTTTTATCAAAAGTCCAGGTTTCCAGTAACTGCGTACGCACACGACGATAAGAAAGACTCCAGCGAAGAGGATAAAAAACCGTTCCATATAATGGAGTATCAGCCGCATATGTAAGTCACTTACCTTATTTTTATCTTCGATATTATATTGGTTGAAACCTCAAACTACTGTAATAATTGCATTTCAATTCACCAGGGTGTCTCCATGGAAGAAGGCGATTAATCTTCTGACAGCTTTCCTACCAGTTGGACTTTTGATTTCTGCTCTGACACCAGCCATCATCAATATAAACACCACGTATGTATTTGTTTTATTATTTATTGATATGTTAAAATAATGGTACAACGATAGGTTGATAGCCATAAAGCAATTAATTTCCATATACCAAAGTTACAATAAGTCCGATCTACAAAATATAGATCCTAACAATGATTTTGTAAAGAAATTAGGAAATTGGAAAAAAAAACTTTTAAGTTTTGATCAGGAATAACAAATTATTGAGAAATATGACTACTGCAAATGTAATTGTCTTTTAAAAAACCTCAACGTTCAATTAGAATATTCATTTTTTCTCTTGTGTAATTTGATTTTCTATCATTTATGCACTTGGATTGATGTTAAGAATTCAAACAAATCTATAAGAAGAAACGATTATTGACTGTATATAGAGCCAACAGGGTGAGAGGGTTATTATTATGATCCTACATATTATGTTATTAAATAAAAAAACTGCTTTGCAGTTTGGTGGGAAAATGTAATTGTTATTATTCTATATTAAATAAAGATAAATATAAAAAAATGGCGCTATCTGAATTCTCGTTTTCATTATAGTTAACTTTACAGGAACAATAGTCAAAGCAAAAGCGTAAACACGGTATTTTGAAAAGAATCTCATGAATTTTAATGAAGACCAATTATTTGTTACTACCATTCCGTTCGGTAGTTTTTATCGATGATTTCCAATATTCGGTTAAAAATGGCGGACCAAAAAAGACCGCGAAGAATAAAAGAATTAGATAACCAACTGCAAATGATTATTAAGTTAAGCAATGGAGGCGATTGTTATTTATGAGACGCATGCGCACGTAATGTGGCATCCGTGAAATTTCTCTTTGTGTGGTGTGCAAAGGTTCAGTGTTCCGGTTGGTAAAGCAGGCTTGAAGCTAACGTCGAATCGTTAGCTAGTTTGCTAGTTATTGTCATTCGTTCAATCATAACCATCACGCTATGTCCTTCATGGGGTAGGCTGAGAGAGCTGAACGCCACATCTTGACACATATCCCAACTTTCATGTAATTATTTCTACTCTACAGGGGTCGGCACTCGAAGTGTTGCTAATTAAAAATAATGCAAATTTGTTAATTTTTATTTTTCTTATTTGAAAACATCAGTATACAGTAAAAAACATTTCAAATTTAACAAAAAGTATGTTATTGTTCGATGTAGCTACCTTTAGTGCGGATAAAAGCATCGAATCTGTCCGAGAAGGCTAAACACGCTGCACGAATGCGGTCTGATAGTATTTTGTCCCATTCTCGGAGAAGAGCGATCTTTAAGGCGTTGGCCGTCTCATATTTTTTAGTTAACACTTTAGCCTGCGGAATGGACCATATGGAAAAATCCATTGGGTTTAAGTAATGATATTGTTGTGAAGAAATGATACTGGGATTTTTTTCTTGTAAAAAACTTTGGGTTTCACGGGCTTTATGGGATGGTGTCGAGACTTGTTGAAACATCTAATGGTTTCTACCGAATTGTTTACGTGCCCAAGATTATAGAGATTCGTTTAAAATCTTTTCAGGGTAGATTTAACTTAACGCCCTGTTCAATGAAAACGAGTGGTGAGCGTCCTGTGGCAGTTACTGCGACCCAAACCATCACTGATACAGGGGCTTATTTTCGCATAGCAATTTGCTGGTCTAAAATGTCTTTTGATTTGCACTCTAACCAAACACGATCGTGTTGTTTGTTTATATATTGCTGAACCGTAAAAAAGTCATCAGAAAATATCAAATTCTCAAGCTAGCCACCAACGTGCGAGTGTTTAACATTTGGATTTAGATTCAATTTCGATAACTCTTTTTAACTGCTACATATTTAATACGAAATATTTCTGTAGGCTTGTTAACAACATAACAGACTAATGTTTGTCAATAGCCGTGTGGTTGCTACAGTAGCGTGAAGTTGGTAACACTTCGAGTGCTGACCCCTGCATATACCCTCCTCCTCCGCGTGTCCTGAATTTTCATCATTATCAGCAATGGCGCTACAGCCCGGTGCGAGCCTTGGCCTCCTCAAGAAACTGCCTCCATCCCGCCCTGTCAACAGCAAGTCTCCTCCAATTTGTTTGTCCGATCGCTCTTATATCGCCCTCGATGTCATCCAGCCATCTCATCCTGGGTCTCCCTCTGCTTCTTCTTCCTTCAGGATGGGTGTCCAATACTTTCTTTGGGACCCGGTTATCCTCCATTCTACAAACGTGTTCGAGCCAACGTAGACGTTGTATTTTGATGTATTGGACAAAGTTTGGTTCGCCATACATTATTTCTAGCTCGTGGTTAAACCGGATCCTCCATGATCCTCCTTCGCAGGTAGGACCAAATATTTTGCGAAGTATTTTCCTTTCGAACACCAACAATGCATTTTCGTCCTTCTTGGTCAATGTCCAGCATTCTGATGCATATGTCATGACCGGTCTAAGAAGAGTTTTGTAAATGAGGGTTTTTGTTTTACGAGAGATGAGTCGTGACCTTAAGTGCTTTAGCAGTCCATAATAGCATCTATTTGCCGCGGCAAGTCTTGCCCTTATTTCCGCACTGGTGTTGTTGTCCGCTGTAACAAGAGATCCCAGGTATGTGAATGATTCAACGGCTTCTAGCTGATGGGTTCCCACTGATATTGATTCGTTTCTTACGGTGATGTTGTTCAGTGATGCTTTTCTTGTTGCCATGTATTTTGTCTTTGAAGCGTTGATCTTTAGATCCATGTTATTGGCTGCAGACTCAAGTCTCAAGAAGTTATCCTTCATGCAAGGCAACGTTCTAGATATAATATCGATATCGTCTGCATATGCAAGTAATTGACTCGACTTTCTGAAAATTGTTCCTGTTGTCTCTATGCCTGAGTCTCTAACAGCTTTTTCCAGGACAATATTAAACAACAAGCATGCCAATGCATCGCCTTGTCGGAGCCCTCTATATGTTGTGAACTGTTCCGAGGTGCTACACTGTATTTTTACACTGCAGTATGTATTGGACATGGTCATTCCGACAAGGCGCACAAGTTTAGAGGGGATGGCCAACTCCATCATTGCCTCGTGGAGCTTAATTCTGTTGACACTGTCGTATGCAGCCTTGAAGTCCACAAACAGGTGATGTGTTTCAACATTATACTCCAGCATTTTTTCGAGTATCTGCCGCAGTGTGAATATTGGTCAATGGTTGACCTACCCGGTCTGAACCCACTCTGATAATGTCCCACCATTTCCTCCACAAACGGGAGTAATCTCGTGAATAGGATTCCAGCAATGACTTTGTATGCTGTGCACAACAGTGTGATACCTCGGAAGTTTGAGCAGTTCAGAGCATCCCCTTTCTTATGCAGGGGACAGATCAGGCCATTATCCCAATCTCTTGGCATTATTTCGGCTTCCCATATTTTATGGATGATTTGATGAAGACTTGAAGCTGCTCTGCTGCCACCATATTTTAATAGTTCAGATGGTATATCATCGCAGCCTGAATTTTAAAAATGTATAAATCAGTACCTACTCAAACACAATCTAATATTTATCTAAATATACATTGAATCATAAAAAATGTTAGGATGAAAGCCTAAAACGACATAGTCATTAATTTTTGTGTATGTTAATATATTTAATCAATCTGAAATCTGAGTTTGAATCTGATCTTAAACGTAGATTTATCAACTTAGCCCTGATGAACTTCCTAAGAGGCTTGGAACTTTTAATCGGAAACCATACACCAAATTTAGATTGTTTATTATTAAATCCATTTTTTTTTGTTATAACTATTAAAATTCTTTTATATGCTTTAATTCATTTGAGAGGCAATTGAAAAGTGTAATTGTTTTGTGTCCTAAATAACTATAATGTACATTTAAACTCGTTTCGGAATCGTAGAGACATTATTTTCAAATTTTGTAAATCTGAAGTACAAGTGTCAAATTTGTGCAAAATAAGCGGCTCTTTTTATATAATTATTATATAATTAAGCGGTTATGTTATTGAATATGAAACTAAATGAAGAATGTACATTATACATACATGACATGTTTCATATGAACTTCGAAGTGTCCGAAGCATAGTAATAAATATACATATGTCTCTAATGGTTCGTTTACATATTATGGAAGTGTATTTTAATACTTGCAATTTATAATTAATTATTCTTTAACACGCTAAAGTACATCGATAGGTACAATAATATGTTAACTGTGCAAAGAAATGTAGTATTAATTAAAGTTATATGTGTAAATACAGGGTCGTATCTATTGTTTTAAGCGCCAGGCGGAATCCTTTAAAAAACGCCCCTGCCATCATTTATAATCACTCAAAAAAACTGTTTTGAAAATTTGTAATTGTGCAAAATGAAATTTTTAATAGTGTCTTCCGCCGTGATATTTATAATGGACATCCGTCTGGCTTCGGTGATGCCGGCGTCCCATTCCTAGCAGTAGATGAATTGATTTAAATTCATTTGGCGTAATAAACTCGCCACTTGCACAGGGTGTAAGTGAGTGTTGAATTCACCGCGATACATCCAAGAACTGTGTACTCTGGATTAAATAGTTACAACTCTCCTCAAGGCAATTGGGTAAAGCCATCAAGGAGACTTACTGTGGTCGATGTTTTGGTGTGAGTAATCCTGTTAGTTGAATGACCTTCAGATGCCTGCAGCGTTCAAAGAAAAAAGTATTCTCCAAATCACTATACACAGCTTCGTTTTGTAAATCGGCTAATCTATTAGCAGCCTTATAATGATCCTGAATCTAATTACGCTACAAAAAACTAATTATTATCAGGAGTAAAAGTGAACAAAGTACTAATTAATTTTCTAAGACGCAGATAATACCTTAGTGCTGGCTTATAGTTTCAATGACCTTCAAAAGCTTTTGGAGATTATTAATATTACTGGGAAAGTGTTTGATCTGAGCATGGATATACACCAAAGACCAAGTTTATAATATTCAGCCGGCAGTCTTGTGATAACTTGACTTTACGACTTGAAGGAAAAGCCATAGAAAGAGTCAAAGCTTTTAAATATCCTCGAAGTTTTCTCACATGATTAAGATCCTGACAAAGACCGTAAGTGCCGCATGGAGACAGCTCGCGTGATGTTTTCAGAATGAAGACACTGTTTTGTGACAACAGCTTAAATCGTAAAATAAGACAGTGCCTGTCTTCAATTTCAACTAGATATTTTTTTCAAATATTTTTCTTCCTAGAATAGTGCTTCTGATCTTTTCTATTATCATTGTTTCAGGATGTCCCTTGAGAGCCGGGTTATCGGAAATACAAGAGGCAAAATAACATCTAACATTTTTTCCAATGTTTGAAACTATCACTTAATTATACAATATAAAAATAACATCTAACATTTTTTCCAATGTTTGAAACTATCACTTAATTATACAATATAAAAATAACATCTAACATTTTTTCCAATGTTTGAAACTATCACTTAATTATACAATATAAAAATAACATCTAACATTTTTTCCAATGTTTGAAACTATCACTTAATTATACAATATAAAAATAACATCTAACATTTTTTCCAATGTTTGAAACTATCACTTAATTATACAATATAAAAATAACATCTAACATTTTTTCCAATGTTTGAAACTATCACTTAATTATACAATATAAAAATAACATCTAACATTTTTTCCAATGTTTGAAACTATCACTTAATTATACAATATAAAAATAACATCTAACATTTTTTCCAATGTTTGAAACTATCACTTAATTATACAATATAAAAATAACATCTAACATTTTTTCCAATGTTTGAAACTATCACTTAATTATACAATATAAAAATAACATCTAACATTTTTTCCAATGTTTGAAACTATCACTTAATTATACAATATAAAAATAACATCTAACATTTTTTCCAATGTTTGAAACTATCACTTAATTATACAATATAAAAATAACATCTAACATTTTTTCCAATGTTTGAAACTATCACTTAATTATACAATATAAAAATAACATCTAACATTTTTTCCAATGTTTGAAACTATCACTTAATTATACAATATAAAAATAACATCTAACATTTTTTCCAATGTTTGAAACTATCACTTAATTATACAATATAAAAATAACATCTAACATTTTTTCCAATGTTTGAAACTATCACTTAATTATACAATATAAAAATAACATCTAACATTTTTTCCAATGTTTGAAACTATCACTTAATTATACAATATAAAAATAACATCTAACATTTTTTCCAATGTTTGAAACTATCACTTAATTATACAATATAAAAATAACATCTAACATTTTTTCCAATGTTTGAAACTATCACTTAATTATACAATATAAAAATAACATCTAACATTTTTTCCAATGTTTGAAACTATCACTTAATTATACAATATAAAAAAAATATGTTAGATAAAATTATGTATTATATATAATTTTATCTGAAATATTGTCTGCCTTGTAGGTGAGATGATACTGGTATGAATGAATACACCATTTTTCTATCTTACTTTTATAAGACAATCCTGCACACACCAGCAAACCTGTCGCTGGTTATCCGAAATTGTGGGATATGCCTTGATGTTATGAATGAATAAGTGCATTTTATTCCTTTTCTTTGTAATTTTGAATTATTTTACTTATATTTGACTCCCCATTTTTAGCTGCGCCTGGCGCAATTGCGCCATTTGAACAAGTGGTGGATCAGACCCTGGTGCAATGTACGTTCTATAAATAGTTCATGTAATATATTATATGCAAGGTAGGTAGTTACATACATACACAAATAATTGAGCAAAGCAATCGTATGAGGATATAAATATTGAGGAAATAATAATATCTATAGCACATTTTTTGTGCGGTTACTTCCTTTTGAACTTATACTTTTTCACATTTTCATGCTATCTAACTATTGATAAATACATAAAATGGTGGGTTCATATGTAGGTATTTGAAAATCTATTCCAGCTATGCAATTAATAGCCAATTTCACCAAAGTTCTCTAAAGCGAAAATCAAATTGTTGAAGCACTCGTAATATTGCAAAATGCAGCGCAAAATTATCTATGACGAATATTTATCTATGGCAATAATAAAAATATTCGATTACTTACACATTGGTACAAGTAGGTAAATAAGACAAAAAAATGCCCTTATAAGTCTGGCGCAATTCAGGGGTGACTTCTATGCGAAAAATGCATTTGTCACCTCAGATATAAGAATTGTTGCTCTCATTATTTACAAAAAAAACAATTCTCTCAATAGATAGCGTTACAACAAAAATAAATAAAAAATAATAAGAATGTTGTTCATAATTTCACACATAGATGGCTGTAGTAAAAATTCCTTATTTTCAAGCGAAAAGAATTTCAGTATTACAATATATAGAACTTTCAAAATTGAATTGATAGGGATCTCATTAAAAAGGCATAATTGGTGAACGTTGCGCAAGCGCATAAAGTGATCACGTAAACCAGCCGATGACAGGTCGTAAGCCCTGTAGGTGCCTTGATTTCCCGGTTCTCCTACAGTATATATTCCAACTTCGTCTCTATTGAGATAATTAAAAATCTGTTAAAAAATATCTATGACGAGTTTATTACCAAAATCTACACTTTGTTAGAATCCAGTAGCCATTTTTACTCCTCACTACCCCAAGAGAAATATTGTGGGAAGTTGAGAATTTTTAAGGTTTTTTTATCATTTCAGATTATCATGCTTAAATTGTGTTCTGAAAGATTCATCACAATGTATCTGTGTGTGTGCTGAGTACTATGTACTGCGTGTTTAGTCTGCTTTATCGATTATAGACTAAAGTACTCATTCGATTCTTTCAAAATCTTGCAAATTTGTATATCTAATACTCGCTTAGACCCCATTAGATGTTGAAGGATATCTGAATAATGCTTCTTATTTTTTTAACTTTCAAATATTTTAAAGTGACCCCAAGCTCAGGAAACATCATTTTAGTAAAATGGCATTGAAGAATTATCAAAAACAATTTATCAAACTCATTTGATGAAACAGCTGAAAATTTTCCATATATAATTTGAATGTAGCATGTTGATGGTATTCCCTATTACATGAAGCCTCATGTAGACATGCTGTCTAGTGTTTTTTTACGCCCGTAACTTTTTGACCAACTTACTTTTATTTTGGACTTTGTCATATTCCAGAGACCAGACTTTTCCCGTTCGTCAGAGGTCCATGGACGGAAGATACCAGCTCTCTAAACTGAACAATCCCCTCGGTGATCTACTCCGTGGAAAGATACCAGCAGTTCTGGACCAGCTTCAAGTGTCATCCGACCCTGACTGCGAGGAATGGAACTTCTGCCAACTCGCCAAGAAAGGAGAGACCGCCGCAGCGATGAGCGTCGAGAAAATATTCTGGAAACTCGCGCACGAGTAAGTCGAAATTCATTTTGTATATACAGAACTGTACAAAAGACAGATCAGGCTTGTTTATTGATTGTTGCCAACTTAAAACAAACAAAATGAGAAATCACAAAATGAGAAATCCGCCTCAGTCTTGGAATATCTACAATTGATTAAATTAAGATGGTGACTGCTGCCAACGTACCTATTTTTTCAATTTGAATTTGCATCATTACTACAAAACGAATCATTTTGAAAAAAATAACCTAGTTAGTTTGGATATTAATAAAGAAAAAAATTCCTTATCATTTTAATTATGTTCTGTATATATTCTTGTAGGAAAATAATACGCATACCCCGATTTTTGACATTTATCTTAAATTACTAAAATACAATAAGGTATAGAGCATTATATTTTTTTTATAAATTAAAGAATATCAAAATATCTGGAAAAATACGATGTAACGTTGCATTAATGTATCAGGATAAGTTAATAAACCAAAAAAACTTTTATTTCGCAATGGCGCTGAAGGGAAAATAAATGTTTTTTAGGTTTATTTACTAAACCTGAAGCATTAATGCAATGTCACATCATATTTTTCTAGATATTTTTGTCTTCTTTAATTAAAAAAAATATGTTGAACTACGCGTTATATTTAATTAAAAATATAAGATAAAAGTTGAAAATCGGGGTAGGTATGCCATTATTTTTCTAAAAGGAATTATACAGAACATTATCAAAAAGTAAAATATATTTTTCTTTATTAATACCCAAGCTATCTAAATTTTTTTTTTCAACCCAATTTGATAAGAAATAATGATGGTTTATCAAATTGAAAAATATGTACGTTGGCAGCAGTCCCCCCCTTAAGCTCTTTTTCAAAATACCATTACGGCATATTTCACAATGCGGGGTTACCAACGACAAGTGTACGGGTGTGTTAACTTATGACACATGCGTGTATTCCAATACACCAGTCTCATCTCACTTTCAAAGGCAAAGAGTGGAAGTACTATTCTTAGCAGGTGCTTCAAAGCAATTACAAAATTAAATGTAAATTTTTAATATACCTTCACATTTTACACATTAGACATTTTTGTTGACAAATTTTAACATCTCAATAGAGACGAAATTGGAATATTATAGGAGAACCAGGAACTCAAGGCACTTACAGAGCCAACGACCTGCCATCGGTAGATTAATGTGATCACTTTATGCACTTGCGCAACTATCGCCAATTTCGCCTTCCTATTTAGTTCCCTATCAATCCAATTTTTGAAAGTTCTATATATTTTATTCATGAAAATATGTGCGTTTGAAAATATGCTGAAAAAACACCATCGTCATCTATGAAGTGTCGAAAAAACCTTTTTGTAACGCCATCTATGGAGAAATTGGCTTGTAAATTTATTTGTATAAACATGTATGTATGTTATACAGGGATAACTTAGATATAAATGCCATTAAAACATACAATGGACATACGGTTTCAATAATTAATGGATAGTTTACTAATAGTAGGCAGATATACAAAATAATGATAAAAAAAATATTTATTTATTTTATGCAAACAAACAGTCAAACAATGTACATTACAAAAAATAAGTTTTACTTAAATTGTAAACCAAAACAATTTGCAGTTATTTTACTAGTCTTGAATAAGTACTCCAGCTAAACATAATTAATATCTACAGCTAAACAAGTATCTACAGCTAAACATAATTAATATCTACAGCTAAACAAGTATCTACAGCTAAACATAATTAATATCTACAGCTAAACAAGTATCTATAGCTAAACATAATTAATATCTACAGCTAAACAAGTATCTACAGCTAAACATAATTAATATAAAGGAAAAAATAATAAAAACATATATAAATGTGCTCTTGAGGAAGGAAAAGGAATAGAAGGAAGTGGGAAATCAGAATTCTGCAACTTTATCAACCCAATTATGAATTAACGTTATCAATTATTATGAATAAGGTAAAGGTTGACATTTTGACAGGGTATACAAAGTGCTTTCGATATGCTAGGGATGTTTCAGTACCTACATATGCATGGATACGCATGAATATGCCTTGTGTAGATTCAATTTCAAATTTAACTTGTTTAATGCATATTTAATTAATTTCGAAATACTGTAGGTATATATTTATTTGTAACTGTGCTTATATTTTGTACACTCCTGGGCTTATTAGCAGATGGAAATTTCTTTCAACAAACTATGCAATTCCACACACGAGAACTGCTTTTGGTCAAAGACATTTCATTTTCATTACCCCCAGAATTTATAAACATGTTACCTACATCAAAGAAATAATATCGCTGAAATCATTTAAAAGAAAATGTTCCGAATACATTATGAAATACGGGAGAACTAAAATGTATCAAATGTTCGACATCATAGTGTAAGGATGTTATGGACATATTTTATATTATTATTTTTACTCTCCACACTATGGAATAGGGGAGAGTCATGATTTCGCAAAATTTAAGCGTATTTTTTTTACATCAATTTCTCAATGGGTATCATGTAGAGAATGCACACTATGAGTTTCGTCATGATGTGTTTGTGTGTATGGCGTATACGCCGTACGCCGTACGCCGTACGCCGTAGCATTTATCTTTTTTGTGTCCTCTCTACAGCCCAAACTATAAGTCTGATCGACTTCATATTAACATCATATGTGTAAAGTGCAAAGACCTAGAGCTGATTAGTTTTCCATAGACAACTTTTGATTTCTTCTCTATGAATTCATCATTTACGTTGTTTTTTTTTTGTGTCCTCTCTGCAGCCCAAACTATAAGTCCGATTGACTTCATATTGATATCACATGTGTTAAGTCCATAAACTTAGAGCTGATTAGTTTTCCATAGACAACGGTTCATTTTTTCCCAATGTTTCTTTATGATTTCATCTATTAAAACTGAAAAAATGCTCTCACGACCTGTAAATTAGAGATATTTTAATTTGGTTTCAACTATTTATACAACACCAAGAATCTTCATAAAATTGTATTCAAAGTTGGTCAATGTTAAAAGAAAAATATTCAACGGTTTCAAAAATTATATTTTATTTAATGGATATTTGTATGAAACTTATATGTAACAAGAGAATTTTTTTATATTTGGCAATGTTCAGTTCATTGATTTCATATTGATATAAGAATATTAATAGCTTGAACTTAGAACTGATTAGCTTTTCATAGATATCATAAAATTTCTTCATATGATATCACGTGTCAACATTGTCAAAATGCTCTAACGCTCTTTGAAACAAAATTTATCTGCTTTTTTTAAAATATTTCATACAACATAAGCAGTCTTCACTATACTGCATTAATAGTTTGTCTATCTTAACATAAAAATATACTATCGGAAGAAAATTTATATTCCTGATAGTAACATTTAGTATGAATAAAAATGTAATTAGATAAATTTCTATGTATGGAAACGTTCAGTAATTTGATTTCATGTTATAATGTAAAGAGCTTGAACATAGAACTGATTAGCTTTCCATAAATAACTAAAAATTCTTCATATAATATCACGTGTCAAAATTTTGAAAATGCTCTCGCGTTCTTTAAAACAAAATTTATCTGCTTTTTTTAAAATATTTCATACAACATAAGCATTCTTCACTATACTGCATTAATAGTTTGTCTATCTTAACATGAAAATATACTATCGTTTGAAAATTTATATTCCTGGTAGTAAAATTTAGAATGAATAAAATATTTCATTGTCAATATTTGTGGTGTGGAGAGTTTAGTGTTGGCCACAACCCACTCGTTTTCTTTTCTCTTTCGTAAAAAATCCTGATTGTTTTATATATCTTGTGCTGTCTTAATTTGACCTGAGGATCACATCTACCTTTGCTCTGTCAGTTCAGTATTCCCAAGATGTACTATTTCAGATTATTTGTGCAATTTACAAAATAAAAATGACAAAATATCTACATACACAATATGTATATGAATATCATGATGACTACAATTCACTTTTTTAATCTGTGTACAATAGATATGTAATTTATATTGATTAGATACTTTTTGAAAATGCAAATAGGTACAACCAATATGTCTCCTGTGAAATATTATAATAATATGTACACTGCTAGCCCTAGAACAGGGATACCTAGTTGGGCAGTTGTCTATTTTTAATATAGCATATTTAAATGGTGTGATGAAAAATAAATAAATATACAATACAGCGTGTACTATGGCAATAAGGCGATCATTAAAGACAAAAAAAATCATTCATTCATTCATTCATACCATCACGGCATATCCTACAATGTGGGGTAACCAGCGAAATGTGTGCGGGTGTGCATTGCCTTATAAAAGGGAGCACAACATATCTGTGTATACCCACACACCAGTCTCGTCTCACCTAAAAAGGCACTATGTGAGATGTTATAGTTGCCTGTTGTATTTTCGATTACCCGGCTCTTACGGGACACTCGAAAACAATTATATAAAAGAGTGGAAGCACTATTCTAAGCCGGTGCCTCACAAAAAAAAATTGAATATAAACACAGTTCATAGCAATAAAAGAAATTATGGGTATAGGAAGATGAGAACAAGAACTAAGGTATTATCAGATATACCTACCTATATATTTTTGTTTTAGCCTTTTTTTGAATATGTTCAGTGATATAGATGACGAGTTAAATATCTAATTATTTTATCCTATTTCACTTATGATTGGACTTTCATCACAATTTCTTTGAAGCAATCTTTTTTTGAGTCATTTACTTTCGTGTGATATTAAATAATAAAACACTATAATAATATCTAGTAGATATTTCAAAACCAAACTTAAGTTTTTGTTATTCTATAAAACAATAAAAGTACACGTCGCTTTATCAACGTCTTTACGATTTTTTAGCATTTTTATTTGTTTTCCCACAGAACTGTTAACGAAAACTGTTATCATCTAAAGTAATAAAATAAATTTCATTTCACACCGCAAACAGCTGTAAATGTTATAATATATAAATATACGTTTTTATGAAAATTTTCTCCATTACGACACAACCTATTGTCTGTTATAATATTATAATGTATAATGTATATACCTACTGCCTCTTTTTGTTTGTAATAAAAGTCAAAACTTATTGATTTGACAGAATGAAAAGAGTGCAATGGCTTTATGCCATTATGAAGGCAAATATTGCAATAAATTTATGACATTTTGAAGGCAAATATTGCAATAACTTTATGCCATTTTGAAGGCAAATATTGCAATAATTTCAGGCCATTTTGAAGGCAAATATTGCAATAAATTTATGCCATTTTGAAGGCAAATATTGCAATAGCTTTATGCCATTTAGAAGGCAAATATTGCAATAACTTTATGCCATTTTGAAGACAAATATTGCAATCATTTCAGGCCATTTTGAAGGCAAATATTGCAAAAGCTTTATGCCATTTTGATGGCAAATATTTCAATAACTTTATGCCATTGTTGCATCATTGTTGCATTGGTGTTTTAAACTACTTACTTTTCAACTTAGTTCTTAATTTTCATTTGATTTTTATTTATTTGCATATATGTTTTTGCGTACATACAACACTACGTAAATAATATGTGGCTATAAAAATATCATACATATAATTAGTGATGATCAATACCAATAGTGATGTGGTCTTGATCTTGGTTTACATATATAGTCATAGTTTTGATCTTGTACACTCAATTAATTATTTGTCTAGGTCTTGCATACCCAGTCTTGCAAATATTTCAACTTTTACAAATATTTGGCTTTATGCCATTATGAAGGCAAATATTGCAATAAATTTATGACATTTTGAAGGCAAATATTGCAATAACTTTATGCCATTTTGAAGGCAAATATTGCAATAATTTCAGGCCATTTTGAAGGCAAATATTGCAATAAATTTATGCCATTTTGAAGGCAAATATTGCAATAGCTTTATGCCATTTAGAAGGCAAATATTGCAATAACTTTATGCCATTTTGAAGACAAATATTGCAATCATTTCAGGCCATTTTGAAGGCAAATATTGCAAAAGCTTTATGCCATTTTGATGGCAAATATTTCAATAACTTTATGCCATTGTTGCATCATTGTTGCATTGGTGTTTTAAACTACTTACTTTTCAACTTAGTTCTTAATTTTCATTTGATTTTTATTTATTTGCATATATGTTTTTGCGTACATACAACACTACGTAAATAATATGTGGCTATAAAAATATCATACATATAATTAGTGATGATCAATACCAATAGTGATGTGGTCTTGATCTTGGTTTACATATATAGTCATAGTTTTGATCTTGTACACTCAATTAATTATTTGTCTAGGTCTTGCATACCCAGTCTTGCAAATATTTCAACTTTTACAAATTTATAATTATTTAAATCGAATATATTTTTTAATTGCATATACGCAAACATACACATACGCATTTCTGGTGCAGTTCAGAGGTGACATCTGTGCGAGACACCGTCACCTCATTTATAAGGACTGTTGCTTTCATTGGTTACAAATAAACTAATTTCTCAATAGATAGCGTTCCCAAAAAAGGTTTCTTTATTATCTCATAGATGGAAATAATATGATTTTGTATTATTCAGGCAAATTGTTTACACATTATTCAAATATATAGAACTTTCAAAAATTACATTGATAAGGGAACTCAATAAAGGCATATAGATGGGTCCATGGCAGAGCGGTTAGCGCGCTGGGCTAGTAATCCAGTGATCGCGAGTTCGAATCCTGCCTCGACCGATTTCGTTCACCTATAGCACAAGCATTTATTTGCTTATTTTAGGGAACGTAGGAAGATGTATATGTACTTGTTTAACAAGGACATATTCATTTTTTTGTTCAAATAAATAAATTTGGTGAACGTTGCGCAAGCGCATAAAGTGATCACGTAAACCAGCCGATGACAGCTCGTAATCCCTGTAAGTGCATGAGTTCCTGGTTCTTCTATAATATCCCAACTTCGTCTCTTTTGAGATGTGTTATTGTCAGTAAAAATATAATTATTTATTTTTCTGTTAAAATTCAGTAATTTCAATGAAATATGACACCAATTTATAGTAAAATTCAGTAATTACAATGAAATATGACACCAATTTATAGTAAAATTCAGTAATTACAATGAAATATGACACCAATTTATAGTAAAATTCAGTAATTACAATGAAATATGACACCAACTTATAGTAAAATTCAGTAATCACAATGAAATATGACACCAATTTATAGTAAAATTCAGTAATTACAATAAAATATGACACCAATTTATAGTAAAATTCAGTAATTACAATGAAATATGACACCAATTTATAGTAAAATTCAGTAATTACAATGAAATATGACACCCATTTATAGTAAAATATCGATAGTAGGTACGTAGTTAATTGCATGCTCTTAGATTAAAAATAAATAGATTAAAAAAAATTACGCTAACCGCAAGACTCGTGGTCTTGCAAAGACTGTTCTTGGTCTTGCAGTGACATGTGCGGTCTTGCTCTGGCAAGTCTCGCAAGACCAAGAAGTTATTGAGATGTGTCCCAAAAAAAAATATATAAATCAAATCGAAATCGAAAACACTGAAAAATACTTTATGAACAACAATCTTGTATGTAATGATGATTGAACGCAATATTCAATTGAAAACATTGAAGCACAGATGATTAGTAGGTAATGAACAAGATACCAACTTTCTAAGTATGAGAATATTATTATCTACAATAAAGTTTATTGATAATTGAGCAGATGGAAATAAACAAATAAACACGTTAGACTAGTCATGAAAGCGGGATAGCAGGATATGTCAATATAATGTTGTATATTTGTCATCGAGGTAATCATTTTCTAAGTTAAATCAACAGGATATTAGATTGTAATAATCATAAAATGACTGTTTATATTTTTACAAATTTCATACCTTAATAGAGACGAAGCGGGAATATAAGAAATATCTTATATCGAGAAATCAGCCATCTAAAGGTTTGCGTAATCACTTTATGTAATTGCGCAACGTTCCTTTGAGTTCTCTATCAAACCATAATCGTAAAATAACTAGGTTTATATTATTACAAATTTCATATCTCAATAGAGACGAAGCGGGAATATAAGAAATATATAATATCAAGATATCAGAAATCTACAATTTTGCGTGATCACTTTATGCAATTGCGCAACGTTCACCAATTATGCCTTCTTTTTGAGAACTCTATCAATTCATTTTTTGAAAGTTCAATATAATTTAAATATACTATTTCACTTACTAGACTTCATTTACTAAATATTTATGGTCAATCTGTTTCTTCTTTTTTTTAAGGCTGCACTATTTAAATGTATTATTTATTTATATTTTCCTCATTCAAAACACATATTTGTTTCGGAAGAACACTATAAAATAAACAAAAAATAAATTGGCTGCCTTAAAACAGGAATTATTCCTAGTTAGGCAGACAACCTAGTGGAACACAACCTATATACCTACCACAAAAAAGGATGATTTCATAATGTAGGTATACTTATTTATAGACATTATTTTTTTTATCTTTGTTTAAATTCAAGATATTTCAATATTTTTCCAATTTAATCGGTTTTTAAAAAAGGAAATAAACAATTTCTTTAACAGATTTTTAATTATCTCAATAGAGACGAAATTGGAATATTTATTGTAGGAGAACCGGGAAATCAAGGCACTTACAAGGCTAACGACCTGTCATCGGCTGGTTTACGTGATCACTTTATGCGCTTGCGCAACGTTCACCAATTATGCCTTTTTAATGAGATCCCTATCAATTCAATTTTGAAAGTTCTATATATTGTAATACTGAAATTCTTTTTATATATTGTAATACTGAAAAAAGAATTTCAGTATTACAATATATAGAACTTTCAAAATTGAATTGATAGGGATCTCATTAAAAAGGCATAATTGGTGAACGTTGCGCAAGCGCATAAAGTGATCACGTAAACCAGCCGATGACAGGTCGTAAGCCCTGTAAGTGCCTTGATTTCCCGGTTCACCTACAATAAATATTCCAATTTCGTCTCTATTGAGATAATTAAAAATCTGTTAAAAAATATCTTTGACTCCCGACAGGGAAAAAAAATCCAATGTTTGCGCATATGCAATAATAAAAATATTCAAATAAACAATTATTATTATTTCAATCATGAAATTCTGTTCGTTAGAAAATAAGCTGAAAAAAAAATAATCGCCATCTATGAAATGAAGACGAAACTTTTTTGTAACGCAATCTATTGAGAACTTGGTTTGTATCTTAAAAAATTGAAATGAAGATCTATTATTGAGATATGTACATATAAGTAAATAAGTGAGGGTGTTAGTGATGTATATAACAAAGCGTTAGGTGAGGTTAGTTTATTGAACTGATCCTAAATATATATTTTTTTTATATTATTAGAGCGAGATATTAATTAAAACGAAACAAGAACAATCATTGACAAGATTGCACAATACTTGTAGTACAAATGAAAAAATATACATGTAAGGAAAAAACAATGACTCTAGGATCTCTGATAAATCTTTCTCTGATAATCACCATAATCGTGATGGTATACATGTATGTATGTAATTATTTATAGAAATATTTTTTTAAAAAAATGACATAAATCGAAACAAAAAACAAAGTTTTTATTAATGATAAATATTTTTTTATCCTCTTGTAACGAATCAATTAGGTCTTAATTTAATACAATTACTGATTACAAATATTTACAACGCGAGAAATCCCCATGTTTATTTTATTAAACCGATCCATGCGGATAGCCTAGTCTTCACACCATTTTTTTTAAACATAACCTACAAAAGTTTGGTAAAAATACCAATTTAGTCATTTATTTTAATATTTTAGTTACTTTTTACTCTCCACACTATGGAATAGGGGAGAGTCATGATTTCGCAAAATTTAAGCTTATTTTTTTTACATCAATTTCTCAATGGGTATCATGTAGAGAATGCACACTATGAGTTTCGTCGTGATGTGTTTGTGTGTATGGCGTATACGCCGTACGCCGTAGCATTTATCTTTTTTGTGTCCTCTCTACAGCCCAAACTATAAGTCCGATCGACTTCATATTAACATCATATGTGTAAAGTGTAAAGACCTAGAGCTGATTAGTTTTTCATAGACAACTTTTGATTTCTTCTCTATGAATTCATCATTTACGTTGTTTTTTTTTTGTGTCCTCTCTGCAGCCCAAACTATAAGTCCAATTGACTTCATATTGATATCACATGTGTTAAGTCCATAAACTTAGAGCTGATTTGTTTTCCATAGACAACGGTTCATTTTTTCTCAATGTTTCTTTATGATTCATCTATTAAAACTGAAAAAATGCTCTCACGACCTGGAAATTAGAGATATTTTAATTTGGTTTCAACTATTTATACAACACCAAGAATCTTCATAAAATTGTATTCAAAGTTGGTCAATGTTAAAAGAAAAATATTCAACGGTTTCAAAAATTATATTTTATTTAATGGATTTTTGTATGAAACTTATATGTAACAAGAGAATTTTTTTTACATTTGGCAATGTTCATTTCATTGATTTTATATTGATATAAGAATATTAATAGCTTGAACTTAGAACTGATTAGCTTTTCATAGATATCATAAAATTTCTTCATATGATATCACGTGTCAAAATTGTCAAAATGCTCTAACGCTCTTTGAAACAAAATTTATCTGCTTTTATTAAAATATTTCATACAACATAAGCATTCTTCACCATACTGCATTAATATTTTGTCTATTTTAACATAAAAATATACTATCGGAAGAAAATTTATATTCCTGGTAGTAACATTTAGTATGAATAAAAATGTAATTAGATAAATTTCTATGTATGGAAACGTCCAGTAATTTGATTTCATGTTATAATGTAAAGAGCTTGAACATAGAACTGATTAGCTTTCCATAAATAACAAAAAAATTCTTCATATGATATCACGTGTCAAAATTTTGAAAATGCTCTCGCGTTCTTTAAAACAAATTTTATCTGCTTTTATTAAAATATTTCATACAACATAAGCATTCTTCACTATACTGCATTAATAGTTTGTCTATATTAACATAAAAATATACTATCGTTAGAAAATTTATATTCCTGGTAGTAAAATTTAGAATGAATAAAATATTTCATATAACATAAGCATATTTTACCATATTGAGATTGTCAATATTTGTGGTGTGGAGAGTTTAGTGTTGGCCACAACCCACTCGTTTTAATATATAATGCAACTGGCTCACGCCAGTCGCAATTATAACTACGAACAAACCTGACCAACCTATTTTTACCAAAAATTTGTAGGTTAGGTTTACAAAAATGGTGTGAAGACTAGGTTATCCGATCCAAGCACCATCTATAGATATAATGTAGATAAACGTTTTCTGTTTGGTTGAAAAGAAAGGTAATTTCTCTCTCTCTCTCTCAAACACACAATGTCAAAAGGCTACTTACATAAGTGCCGATTGAATTATTTACGGAGCTAGCAATAACATTTAACAGATGACACTTCAATCTGAGTGAAATTAATAATAATGACTTTCAAAGATGTTCATCTTTAATTGTTTTTAAACAACACAATTCGATATCATCATCATCATCAGTGGCTCCACAGCCCAGGATGGGCCTTGGATTCCTCAAGGAATCGTCTCCATTGCACCCTATCCATGGCCTTTTCTCTCCAATTCCGCACACCGGCTATTTGAAAGTCCCTCTCAACTCCATCCATCCATCGCAGCTTCGGCCTTCCCACACCCCTTCTACCCTCCGGACGCGTTGTGAGGATTCTTTTTGGTGTGTGGTCATCTTCCATGCGATGCACGTGTCCTAACCAGCGGAGCCTCCCTATTTTTATCGTTTGGACGATATTTGTTTCCTTGAATAGGCTCTGTAGTTCGTGGTTGAACCTGATTCTCCACGTGCCTTGATCGCAGAGGGGACCGAAAACCGAAAAGATATGCCGCGTTTCATAGACTAACCGTGCGTTGAAATGTTTTGTATGTAAAAAAAAGTTTTTTTACCTATCAAAAGTGTACCTACATTTTTGTATTACCTATACATATAATGAACAATGTTCATTCTAAATACAAAATAAAAAATACTTTCTTATCGTAGCTTCTAAATAAACGCAATTTTATATAGGTATACAATGTTCATATTAGATACAAAATAAGTTTTTAACATCTCAATAGAGACGAAGTTGGATTATTCATTGTTATGATTTTTATTTTCTTTTTCTTGCTGTTAATTTTATTTTATTGTATTTTTCTGTATAATATTATGTATGTGTTATATTTTCAATATAATATATTAAATCAATAAAATGTAATAACTATGCAAACTAGACTCTGTCTAGTGAAGCAGTTATTTTATATTTTCTTCGTAATATTATGATTAAATAAATAAAAAAAAGATATTTTGAAAAATTCCAGCGTACCTGATAACATCGCCGAGAAAGCCGGAATGAAGAAACTCTTCAAAGCCATCAAATCCGGAGACTGCAGTAGTTTCCATTGCAAGAAACGTAACAAAGCAGCAGACGCATCGAACGTTGAAGAAGACGACGATGAAGGTGATTATACAGAACCGCTGGAAGATTTTGAAGACATCTACGATGGAGAGGAAATCGAAATTGATCCCAGAGAAGCTGTTGAAACAAAACATGAAAATACGTCTGTAAAACCGATTTCAATAGTCAGAAGAGAAAAGAGAACACACTGAAAAGATAAAATTAGTATTTTGTAGAAATGAATTATTGTAACATGACCTTCCGTCGGAGTATCAATTTTGCAGACCAACCGAAATTGTGTGACTTTTTCATTTGAATGGCTTTGCTATATTGTTTTTTTCTGTTTTTATTGTTCACGTATAAACAAACTTCTAGCTACAAAAACACAAGAATAATGAAGTGAGACTTCGATGCATTTTTACTAAAAACATTACAAAAAGGTCTTTACTCATATTATTTAAGTCACACCGAATCCTTGATGGGGTTCGTTTAGAAAACTCTAAGCCAAAAACGTCTATATGTACATGCAGACTCATCTCTTCATACACCGTCCTGTACACGTCCTGTACATGATCATTTACCGTTCAAGTTTCTTTTAATTCATTTTTTCAACATGGTCAAGAAGACCTTTTCTAAAACGCCTGAATACTTGTCTGTATTCTGTACGAATTCTTCGGCTAAGAACTAGCATATTACAAATTTAATCACGTAGTACAAACAAAACTATATTTTAAGTATTAGGATAAGTTTGTTTAAATTGTCATGTATATAAAAGTTATGATGACACTAAAATTAACTTGGAATAAGTGTTTATTATATAAAAACAATGTCCATTGAGAGTTGGCATTTAAAAAGTCATATAAAATTATCTATTTCAATAAAAATAAATGGTTATTGCTGTCATAAGTCTGAATATTCTCAATGATACGTCTTTCTTCATCCTCGTAAACTGAGGATGGCGACAAAATTCAATCGCTCGACGAATGTTCTATCTTCGCGTAGGACAGTCATTGACAGATCCAAGTGATTCGGTGGTTGAAGAACCTGAAGCGGATTTTTAACGAGGTCGTTCCATCAGATCGGTAAACGACCTCTGGATCTTCTACCCTACATGCTTCCCAAAGCGACGAGCTTCTCGAGGTAATCGTGGACCCTTCAGGCTATAATGAAACGTCAAATATTGAACTCGATTTTATGACGGAGAAATGTTTAATGAACTCGTTTGTTTATCATCGCTTAATGTTTTTCACACGACACATGTGTCTAGTTCAAAATCGCTTTATTTAGGGGCCAAATGTCAAACATTGTTTTTACGTTTTGTGTATTTTTTATTGTTTTCCATTTTATTAACATTGTTTATTTAAGAAAAGAAACATTCAAATATCTTTTCTATCATACAATCAAATTGATGTGTTAAATGATAACTTTGTGATAATTCATTATAAATTTTTATTATGTTGCGAATACTTTTACTAAATCATTATCCATTACCTTTCTATTTCTTTATTATGTAAAAACTCCTTTCCGAATGTATTTTTTTTACATTTTCATATCTATTTGTTATTTTGATCTTTCTCTTTACTGTGTAAAAGGTTTTCCTTTTTTTAATGTATCTTTTTGTATGTAAAACTATGGTTTGTGTAGCATTGCACCCGTCATAGCTCATAGACTGGAATAAAAAAATATTATTATTAAAAATAATAAACAATTGAATAACTAATAACACAGAATTCACGAACCAAAGTTTCGTTCAAAGCTATTGTTAAACAAACTTTATCTTCCCATAAATTATGGTTTAGGGTTTACTGTATATGAAATTGTAAAATTACCATAAATTGAGGACCAATGTGGAAAATGTAAATTTAAGTGTTTTTTTTTATTTTTTATATAAATGTTTTCTTGTTTATATCCTTTTTTTAATCATCCTTATATATTTGTTAGTACCCTTCCCTTCTTCCCTTCCCTTCCCTTATTCCCTTCCTTCTTTCTCTGTTGCTATGTCCGTTGGCCTGTTGTGATCCTGCATGAATCAGGATCACTAGACGTGAATCGCCAGCAGTCCTTATTTCTTGGGAGGACGTCCTGAAAGTCAATTCCTTTTTAAAGTCGCAATATGATCATACTCCTGATAGTGTTTATCTTTTGAATATATCAGTTATGGTGACGAAATTGTCAATCTACAGGGCTCATCGAGCTACTATTCGTGCTATGCATTTTTTGTCGATAAATTAACGTTCTGTGAAGGGGCCGTTTACGGTCCACAAATGCAGAGCTGATGGTGGTGGAGTTGTTGCGATATTTTCAACTGATATCGCTTGATGTCAATTTCTTCTCTAGTGTTACAGTACCCTATCGGCGCGCTAGGGTACTGTAACATCACCAGACCTGTGTTTTCTAAGGACTAGCAAGACGGGTAATCCTAAGATGGCAAATAAGGAAATATTAAAATGATTCCCGAAAAGCAGACACTTTCCGGTAATCGATGAAATTGGCCTCAGGATACCTGTCAAAATCCAGTCAGAGCGAACTGGAAAGACTCGGTTTGAAGGATTAATAAAAGCAGCTGCAAAGAAGATAATCCCTAGGGGATTCCGTAAGAATTACGTACCGGGCTGGAACCAAGAGTGTGAAGAAATCTTTGAGGAATACCGAAGCACTGGAACCTAGTCTGATTTCATTTGTCGAAAATTTGAAAATGAAGTTGTTTTTTATTTTTCTTCTCTTTTTTGATTTTCGTTATCAATATTTTTAATATTGCACATATTGTTAAACTTTGAAATCTGGTCGGTTGAAAGAAACTGCCCATAACTCCCCCAATTTGCAATATATTTATTTATGTTATGTATTTTAATTTGCAATATATTTATTTATGTTATGTATTTCCCTGCAAAATAACCCCGTGGGCAAGAGAACCATGGGAAGACCAAGGCAGAGATTGATGGACAATGTTACCTGGGATCTGAACGTGCTGAATGCTTGTGATGACTGGGAGTCCACTGCAGCTGATAGGAAGGCTTGGAAAGCTATTGTTCATCAGGGGGCTAAAGCTCTACCGGAGTTGTATGGCCATCGGAAGTAAGTAAGTATGTATAAAAAGATAAATAAATAAATTAATCAATAATTCAAATGCACTTACGTTCTGGAAAGATGTCAATTTTATACATATAAATGAGATTCACAAAAATGCATTTAGTGATGTCCATGCCGTCCAAGTAGTATTGAATATTTTTTTTATTATTTTCTAGATTGACATTATCCAAATAAGCAACTTTTTAGACCCCTTTCATATGTGGGTTCGAAAAAAAATTATACAGCCCAGCCTATTGTCCACATTTCAAAATGAAAATAAACACGTGTAATGTTGGCCACAACCTACTCTTTTTTAAATATTCTTAAATAGGTTATTTTATTATAACTCAGCGTCGGTTTAAAGAAATCTTGTATATCACATAAGTACGACAACTTAATATTAAAGTACATTAAGCATTCCTTGAGAAATGATTCTCTAGTTAATTTGTAAATTTTAGTGTGGTTTTAAAAGTGAAATTGTTTTGTAATTCCTTGCGAAAAATGAAGATTACCAAAAGGTACATACATGCATACCTTCAAAGAAAGAATTCGCCCCGGGCGCATCGCTGGGTCTACCAAAGGAAGGATATCGAGGTCAATCCATTCAATAAAACAAGTAACCACTTGCACATATTATTATAAAACTTAATTGACTCATTCAAACCGCTAAAGGAATTTATTAAATTTGAGATAATTTTATATGACAACTTTTGCCGACATTCTGAAGAAGGAAAACGCAAGAAGCTCAAACAACAGACGCGAACGAGCGTGGACTACGATAGATCAGGCTTGCGCGCGAACCCAAAATGCCTTTGGATAATTTCGAACTCAGTGCTGTTACCTGCTTCAACAGCACCTAATTCACTATGGTTAAGTATTGAAATAGTTTCAACGTGTATAGTTTCTCCACGTTGTTAATTATATTTTGAAGTGTTTAGTAAGTATAATTATTTTTCAAATGTTATACCATATGTTAATGTGTATAATATATATTTAATAAAATGTCTTACAGGTTTCATTGCTTCTTTCTTTGCTCCCGAATTGTACCTAAGGAGCGGAACGAAATATAAAACTTGTTTTGTTATCACTTAGTACCTACTTACTAAATTTCATAAAAAAGTAATATTAATAAATATCAAAAAATTAATTTATTTATTTAGGGACAGTCTTAAAATACTAAAATGGAATAATACACTATAAAATAAAAACAAACAAACCAATTACATATGTCCACAGACATTAAATATGAAACATATTAAACATCATAAATTTAAATATAACTAAGATGTATGTTTGCCTGTGACGGGAAAAGAAGGGAAGAGAAAAAAAAAGGATGGGAAAAGGATTGTGACAGTTAAATTGTTATATTTTTGTTACAAACAACAACTCAAAATGTAAATAAAAGTATATAAAAGATAATATTAGAAAAAACACAAATAACTAACAAAAAAAAAATTCAACATACGAGTTCATGCTATGCACTTATAGAGAGAATTTTTGTATGCGTTATTACTAGCGGTGAATATATCAGAATGTGTGATACTGGCTGAGAGGTTGACATTATAGAAGTTACAAGCCCTTTTGATAAACTCATTTTGATTAGAATTAGTGTTACTTCGAAGAACGTAAAACAAGTAGTTCAATCTGCCATTTCGCAACGGCGCATGGAAATTATTTTTATTTAATAAATCAGGACAGTCAACTTTTGAATTAATAATTTTAAAGAGAAACATTTGATCCGCAACTTCTCTCCTGTGTACGATTTTTTTCATTCGGAAATGTTTCTCAATTTCATCATAAGAACTGTATATGTTATATGATTTGAAATTTAAGAATTTTAGAAATCGTTTTTGGACTCTTTCTAGTCGATCAACGTATTTACTGTAGCGTGGGTTCCAAATCTGTGAACAATACTCTAAATGTGGACGAATATAACTATTGTAAAGGAGCAAGAACGTTTTGAAGTTGGTGAAAAATTTACATGTTCTTAGAACAAAACCCAGGCTCTTTGTTGCCTTAGTGACTATGCTATTAATATGAGCCTCAAAAGTAAGTTTTGAGTCCAGAATAACTCCAAGATCACATACACAGTCTTTGTTTGATAAGAGCGACCCAGAAATATTATAATTATGGATTACTTTATTACGGTTACGAGTAAAGGTAACTTTGTAACATTTAGATATATTTATAAAGAGTTTATTTTCATGGCAATATTGGGACAATCGATCAAGATCTTCCTGTAGGCTCACACAACTACTAACTGAGTTGATGGGAAGGAAAATCTTCATATCATCCGCAAAAAGAAGTATTTTAGCAGAATGGAAACGAGTAATATTAATAATCATGACGTATGCTGTGGAAACACGAGAAGATACCGTACGAACCAAGGGGCTCCTAAGGACAACGGAGATGAAGGTCAATCACTGGTAAAACTCTCCGAGATCATGTTCGCAACGTTCAAATAAGGAAAATATGTGGAATACAGGACATCGTTCGATGGAGTAGATCCAGAAGAAGGCATTAGAGGGACCGTGATAGACATGCATTATATAGCAGCGAACGAAATTCTTTGTGGCCGCCGCCTACCCGGTAGACCACCCAAGAGATGGAAGGATAGCTGGACTTCGTCATCCCAGGAGACATAGCTTCTGAAAAACAGACCAACTAGGTCTACTAAACGAAGAAGAAGAAGAAGAATAATAATAATAGATAAACAATAAGGTATTCAATGTATTTCCTCAGTTGTACTAAGTGCTACCCATGAAACGACAGCACTAAGTTCGATGTCGGTAAAAACGGCGCGCAGGCCTGTATTATATCGTAGGCCACGCGAACGAGTGTATGACGATGTATGAATGTTGATGATAATGTGTCAAGATAGAAGAATGTGGTGCCCGGTTATCTTTACCCTACCCCTTGAGGAATATGGCGTGATGATAAGTAACTTTTTACCCGGTTGGTTTTCAATAGACATCCGTCCATTGCCTCTTTATAATTTTATCTGTCAAAATTTTCAAAAGTACTCACGCTATGGAAAATATTTTTCGATTCAAAACCGTCAGTAATAAAAATGGGTTTAAAGATTGGAAAGCTTTCAAGGTGAAAATATGTCTAAGATGACTATGTAGTGAAAATTTAATGTTGACCATAACCAACTAATTCGCCATACACGCAATAACATTTCACATGATTCAGCATTGAGGTTCACCACCTATTCTGAATGTTGTGCCTTTTTAGGTGAGACAATACTGGTGTGTGATGATACACGCATGTAATGTGGTCCCTTTTATAAGGTAACGCACACCCGCACACCTTACGCTGGTTACTCCACATTGTGGTATATGATATAATGGTATGAACGAATGAATTTTTGAGATAAATTAATAAATTTAATTTTAAAATCAATGTTATTTTAATATTGTGACAAAACTAGGGTAGATCGCTTTTGACTTCCAATTCTAAGGATATATACGTCTTAATTGTTTGATTTATAAAAAAAATAACTGAATAAAATTTTAAAATATTTTTCATAATCTACACAGATAAAACATTAAATTTAATCAATTACACTTCGTTTTAGCAAATAACATTACTTCGGTGTTAAAAGCCATAGAAAAAGGACATATTGCTTATATTGGGTATGGTTATAAGCATATACTCGAAACTACCCGTGAAGCATTCATTGCATTTGAACAAAAAGCAAAGATAATGGGACTCTTCATTCTTGAAGACAAAGAAGAATTGATGATTGCATCATACATGTGATATACCTCCCCAAACCATCACGGCTGGAAGTCACAGTTTTGAGGTGATCAAAGAGTTCACTTACTTGGTCCTATCTTATTCCTCATCTACATGAACGACCTATGCAATATGAATATAGGAGGACAAATCATAAGTTTTGCAGATGACACTGTGTTGTTATTTAGCGATAAAAACTGGGAATCTACTTACAAAAAAGCAGAAAGTGGGATGCATCTTATTAAAAACTGGCTAAACTGTAACACACTTACATTAAACAATGACAAAACAGTATACATAACTTTTACCAAAACGGACCAGGGACAACCAAATGAAAATAGACCACTGAAAATTCATGACTGCAAAGACCAACAAAGTAACTGTATATGTACTGAAATAAAAAAAACTAGACAAACGAAATACTTGGGAATAACAATTGACCAATGTTTAAAATGGAAACCCCATATCTCAATTTTAAGCATGAAATTAAAAAAAATTAATTTCATTTTTCGCTCCATCAGAAATGTTTTACCGAAATCTGTCATTAAATTAATGTACTATTCACTTTACCAATCAATAGTAGAATATGGTATTATAGGGTGGGGTGGCACTTACAGAACAAATATAGATTCAATAGTTAAAGCCCAAAAATCCGTTTTGAAAATAATATTTAATGTACCTATTCGCACACCCTCAGCCGAACTATTCAAAAAACTTGACATCCTAGACATACCACAGTTATATGCTAAAAACATTTGCACTTATATCTATTCACACCTTAACGACTTCCAATCAACCCAAACTACACGTCAGACTAGACAGACTAGACAAGCAAATATACAGATACCGAGAACCAAATCGACTTATGGACAAAGAAATTTTCATTTCCTTGGAGTAAAAATTTTCAATTTGCTTCCAATTGAATTGAAGAAAAATACAAATATAAACAGCTTTAAATGTGGATTAAAGAAGTGGATAAAAAAAACAGACAAGACAGTGATAAATAAACAACTCTACGTTAACATACAATGACACACACACACCTAAACAATATACCTATATAATTATAAGCTGCTTCAGAACAGGTTTTTAACCTAGTGAAGCAGTTTACATTCCGCATCTAGTTCTTAAGGATCTTTTTTTGTAAAGATATTGTATTGTTAAACTTTGATGTGTACCTGTATATTATTTCTTATGTTACAAAAAAAAAAAAAAAAAAAAAAAAAAAAAAAAAAAAAAAAAAAAAAAAAAAAAAAAAAAAAAAAAAAAAAAAAAAAAAAAAAAAAAAAAAAAAAAAAAAAAAACCTTGGCTCTACAGTCACTAGTGACAACGACATAATCGGGAGGAGGAGAATGACTGCAAACCGTTTTTTCCATGGTCTTCAGAAGCAGTTTAGATCAAAGTATAATCTGCCTCTTCCTCAAAACCACAAGAAAGGGACAGACCACCACCGACATGGTGTACGAGCATTAAGAGGGAGCTGGCGGCACAAGGTGTCGCAGATCATGGTGACTGTTGATAAGGAGAACCGTGTTGTGTAATCTATGGAAAATTATTATTGTTGGATTCGATGTGTTAAAATATTTAAATGTGGAACATTTATCATTGTTTTCTTTCTATAATTTTTATAATGTTTTTGCTGCTATTGTTTTAAAATAAAAAAGATGAAGGTTACTTTTCAACCTAAACTGACTGTCACACAATGTGTTTTAATTTATTATAATATTTAAATCAAACCGACCTTGGATGAACTGGGATAGAGGGACAGGAAATGATCATAAAACTCTGATAAAGCCAGTCCTGATGAATGCTCCTTAATCCAGGGTATAATAAGGCTCCATTGCCTAAATTAAGAGTAGGATCTTCAGAAGAGTATTCGTTTCCTTTAGAGATACTGATATAGCTATATGACATATAATATGGAGAGCTCAATATAATCAATTAAATCATAGTAAGACGCCTGGGATGGGCTTGGCAACATAATCAGAATGGATGACGACAATCCAGTAAAACGCCTCACACTCTCCACACCGTAAGAAAATTAAAACCACCAGGAAGGTCTAAGCTGCGATGGATGGACTCTCCCTCCAGTAATTTGCAGACATAATTGCATCTTTTTTTGCTCGCCATAGATCCTCCTCAGAACACCATCCCTCCAAGCTACTGAGTTACGCGAAGACAAAATATTATCTTTGGATGACGACAACCCAGCAAATCGCGTCACACTCTCCACATCGCAAGGACGAAGATGATCAGGAAGACGCAATCAGCAATGGATGGACTTTGTCAGCGCTGATGTATCCATTATGCAAATCAGAAACTGCAAAACCAAGGGTTCAAAAAGGCAAGAATTGAAGATATTGCTGGATTCAGCCAAGGTCCGCCCAGGGCTGTCTTATGATGATGTATAAGCACATACGTGCAGTTTAGTGTTGGCCACATCTCAATCGTTTATTGTGGAATATTCACTATAAAATGATCTGTTAGTTTGATTACAATCATCAATAGGTGATAGGTAGCTTTATTATACGTCATAATATATTATGAGGAGACGCAGGTGCATGATTTTTTATTGGATTTATCAGCGTTGTAAATCATTAAATACCCGGCGTAACTCGGATATTAAAGTATCATTTGTCGGCCTTCGTGGTTCAGTTGTTTGAATATCTGACTCCTGAGTGAAAGATTCTGGGGTCGACTCCCGTTTTTAATTATGATTACTGCGGATCTCTGAGACGACAAATATCTTTAGTCTCCATAATGTGGCAACTTGTTATTGGATGCATGTAAAATTAATATTTGATATAGTACCTACCTGTTAGTTGCCTGAAAAGAAATATATATTAAAAAAATAGACATTTAATAAGACCTCCACTAATTAGGAGGACTTTTGCCCATCGATATTACATCTTCCTTGCTCCTGAATTTACAATAGAATACTATCTGATATAGAACACAATGATACAGAGAAAATGGATGCAGATGGCAGAAAATAAACAAAGCTGGTGGGAAATGGAAGAGGCCTATCTCCAGCAGTGGAGGGAAGAAGTCTGACGAAGAAGAAGAAGATAGAACACAATATCTCACGCGATGGAACAAACTTCAAAAAACTGGTAACTGGCAGGCTGAAAAGTAATGGCAAAATACGTTAAATATCTTAAATATCCTAACATACATAATTCTCTACTCTCTCTCTTCATAACTTGAGAATTTCTACCATAGCTTGGTGCCATTCATTATTTCTACTACAATTTTATGGGTTTAAATAACTTAGGGGTCATAGTATATATTATTTTGCTACTTTATTTTTTAAATATATCCGTTAATTCTTTTTCATTTTACATTTAACCAGCCCCCCCTAGACAACGTGTCATTTAGCTCAAGAAAAGAAGCAAAAAAAGATAACTCAATGTATGGAAGTGACAGTTGTCACATGAATGGCAACTATCACTTCCATACATTGAGTTACATATCTTTTATAGTTTCTTTTCTTGAGCTAAATGACACATCTAGGGGGGCTAAGACCAAATCGAAAAAGTACTGCCTCAGATCAGACTTATCTAGTGGGGCAGTAAATTTCCAAATAAGAACAATAAAATTGTCCAAATTAGTTTTTATTAGAAGTATTTTTTAAGAATGTTTTTTTATTTTATTTTTTTGTTTTTTTTGTTCATTTTATTTTATTTCAAATTAAAATCAGCTTAATACATTGCAGCTGGTGTTTAAAGTTGCCTGGAGGCTTATTATATAGGACTAATAAAAGACACTACATAACACCTCTTCTGCAACTGAATGATATTCTAGACTCTCATTCAAGAACTGTCTTAAATTGTGGTAGTCTGAATCACAGAATATCGATTCTTTGGCATTAAAACAAAGCCAATAAAGCGATTTACTGGTAATGGAAACTGGGAACTATAAAGTGGAATAATATCTTGAAGCTTTCATATTAATTACATAAGACTACATAGTTTGGCAGTTTGACAAGAGCTTCCATGGAATGATCTTTCATCCATACATTCATATCATCACGGGATGTATCACAATATGAAGTTACCAGCGACAGGTGTGAGAATGTGTACGAATCACCTCTCACCAGTCTATTGTCTGATCTTAAACGGCAACATTCGGAATGGAAGGTGAACCTCATTGCTGAATTATGTTATTTTGCAAAGTGGGATAATCTTGATATCATAAATTACTCAGAAAAAATATTCGCAACAAGAATCGATCATATGACGCCGGCACATAAGTCCAACAACCAAACGACGGTTACGAATACGTAAGTATTTATATAGGGTGAATCTCTCTCGAACAACGGAAGATTTACAGACAATATTATTGGTTGTTAATACATACATATATAAATACAGACAAACATTCTCTGTCATATATAATTATAGAGATGCCGGAGTCTGATTTGTTATAAGTGAAAACTTTCGGTCATAGAGTTCATGGGAGGAAATCATTTCTGAATATTCTCTTCTTTCTATACTGACATACCATTGGCAGATTATCACAACTCAGGGTTGTCATATCATTTTTTATTATTTATTTTATTTACTTTTTATCACACCATATATATAATGACAATAAGTAGATTACTGCTGCCCAACTAGGAAATCCAGTTGTAGGGCTAGCAGTTTACAATTTTATTGACAAATATATTCAATTATGAACCAGGTGATTGTTCCCGTTCCACACTAAATAGGTACACAATCTCAACTTTCTGCACTCACAATCATCACCTCAACAAACATATGGGCTCACACAAAATAGATTAACCAGGTCCAAATGTCTGCCATAGTACCTGTCATAAATCTGACGCGATTTTTATTTCAGAGCCATAGAAAGAGACTAGTTAACTATGTTGGTGTAGTTAATATGAATCACATGGTTCCCAAATCAAATCAAATATTTTATGTGTTAATTAAAGAGCATCGCAAACACAATACGGCATAGTTACAAATATTGTTAATAATTTTAATTTTGAATTATTTAAGTAGCTATTGTTGAATACTAAGGGTCGTATTACAAGAGTTATTTGATAAAAATGTAAGAGAAAAGGTAAGGTCGCATACTGCGAGAATACTGCTTACGGGACCTCAACTTTTTCTAGTATTTGTGTTAGTTCTGTCCGCCCATAATTTATGGTGTATTTTTTTATTTCTATTTTGAATATTCTTTGTAATCTTATTTAGTCATATTTTTGAATCCTGCCACGACCTATTTCGGGAAATATGAGGATGTATAAAACAAACTTTTTACTTGAATATGTTTTTTATTTTTATTTTAAATATCGTTTAAGATACAAAAAGAAAGGCAATAGTGGTTTCTCTGGATTCACGAGTCGAGGCCTACGAGCACAGACGACCAGAGTATCAAGCAGAATAGGCGAGCCACATGGGCTTGTGACCATGTATGCGGGTTTAAGGTGGCTTTAGGGGTCTCTTTATGACTCGAGTCAGCTCGCTAGAATACTGGCAACGGTGAAATAAAGCCTTTTAAAAAGAAGAAAAAAAAAGTCAACTCACCACTCACCCACTAACCTTCGACCGTCACTCTACTCCCCTGCGCAAATAAATCCAGTACGACACGGAAATGCTGCTATTGACACCCTATCCAGAAATTCTTTTGGATAGTGGTTCTTAAAGCTGGAATATGAAGACTTTGTGGGCAGACCTATCATCCCCACCTCTACAGCATATTATTATATATTTGTGCTAAAAACATTTTGAACTGTTTTATCTACCAGTTTATTGTACTTGTTTAGCTTGTATTGGTGGTATTTTGGAATTTCACTCGTCGGTCTTCGTGGCTCAGTTGGTTTGATATCTGACTGCTGTGCCAAAGGTCCCGGGTTCGATTCCCGGGGGAGACACAGTTTTTAATTGTGTTTTCAGTCTGGATCTGTGAGACGATTAATATCGTAAGTCTCCAGAATGTGGCAACTTGTTATTGGGTGCATGTTAAATTAATATTTGACATAGTACCTGTTAGTTGCCCGAGAAACAAGATAAAAATAAATATTTGTGACCATGGACCAGTCAGCTCCACATAAATAACTATTTTAAATGAAAGAGTGTATTGTTAAGTCAGGTATAAAAGATTAGATGCAGATTTCCTTTGGAATGGTATATCTCTGTCTGTTTTCGTATCCATCAGGATACTTCAGACACCTGACTTCCTGATTATTGATACTTATTTCTTTGTTGTTGGTCTGACTTCTTGGCCCGGTTTCCATGTGAATAATCCATTGATGCCTCTTGCCACCGAATGGCTGGAAGCCTCTCTCACAATTTTTAATTTATATTCATTCATTCATACCATCACGGCATATCCCAAAATGTGGGGTAACCAGCGAAAGGTGTACGGGTGTGCATTGCCTTATAAAAGGGAGCACAACACATATGTGTATACCCACACACCAGTCTCGTCTCACCTAAAAAGGCACTACATTCAGAATGGGTGGTGAACCTCATTGCTGAACTATGTCAGATGTTATTGTTGCCTGTTGTATTTTCGATTACCCGGCACTTACGGGACACTCGAAAACAGTAATAGAAAAGAGTGGAAGCACTATTCTAAGCCGGTGCCTCACAGCTAATATAAACATAATAATATGTAAACAGCACATTATGTTAAAATCCTTTTGGCTCTTATCAACCACTCGGACTGATTCAGAATGGATTAGGGTAGTGCCAATTACCAATACGCCTTAAGGTGTTCTCCCCTGAGAAATCTCACCCAAAAAATCAATTTTGTTACTGACTTTACTCATTTGTCCGATAGAGGATAAAATCAATAGTCAATTTTTGCCATGCCTTGATGAGTGTGAAGAGTGTATAAGTATGTATGTATGTTAGTGGAGACAGCAGCATTCTTGGGATATTTGTCAGCAGATCTTGTACCATAATGTACATATGTGTCTGATATATCTGGTACCTGCCACGCATCACATTGGGGGCGTGAAAAGTGAGAGGAACCAACATGGACAGGTCTAAGGTACAACGGTGCCCTATATTGTATATTAGAATTATTCTTCTTCTTATTTTATGTAGACCTGAAGGTATATTTGTAAGAGGGTTGTTACTCCTGCGAAGTGGACTCCCTCCATCCCTCCATCGATAGGCGGTCTACCACGAGGGCTGGGAAGAAGACATGAGGAAGTCTGGTGCTGTCCAACCTTTGGACGTGACCATGTCAGTCCCTCCACCGCTGCCTACTCCATCTGATGGTATCATCAACCTTACATGGTATATTATAATTCTATGGCTTATATACAGTTTTTTATACAATAATGTATTCAATGGCGGGTTTATTGCCAAAAGGCAATTTCTTCCCTTATTCTGTGGTATCTATAGAGGCACAAGTAGAAATAGTCAGAAACAGAAACAGTGCTGGAGACTTTAAAAATAAGGACACTGAGAACGATAGCAGACATAACCTTGAGAGACTTAGTGAGAAACACCAGAAGAAGGGAAATACATTGACCCGAATGCAGAGTCCTAGGTGACTAAATACTAACTCCTAACCTTACTGGAGTAATTAGTATTCTTAAGTTAACAATTGCGTTGCAGAGACGTCACTAACTAAATACTTAATACTACGCCAAACTTAAGGTCGATGGCGTAGCATTTCATATTATCGCGTACGAAAAAAAGATGTAGATAGTTTTCTAGGTACTGCCTCCCTAACCAGCCAGGATATCCTAGGATGTACACCGATTTTTCTAACCTAACCTTCAAAAGTTTGGTAAAAATAGGTTGGTTAGGTTTGTTTGTAGTTATAATTGCGACTTGCATTATATATTAAAAAAAGTAACTAAAATATTAAAATAAAATAAATAAATTGGTGTTGGTCAAAAATTTTTAACCAGCTGGCTGGTCAAGGAGGCAGTACCAGTTTTCTATGGGTTTAGACTGACGTTTAAAATGTTTTTTCGTCATAACAATACAAACACATGTAACCAAGCTCATACTGACAGCTTGATGTCACGATTTTTCTGAAATTCCAGCGAATTTTCGGCATCTCGTATAGATCGCTGAATACTCTGTTTGATATTTTATTCGACAAAATTACTAAATATATATTTGACTCGCTAAAATCATCATCCATCGAAAACATCTCGTATTTTATTATTAAACCACTCGTAAGGTTCCTCGCGATCAACCTTACGTTTTGACAGTCCGCGAATGTTAGTTCAAGCCAACGCGCATGCGCTAAGTATTTAGATATGTCTCTGCAATGCAATTCTCATGCAAAAACTTCGTAGCAATCTCCAGTTAGGAAGCCACGAGATCTCCTAATTTAAGTGAGCGACTGTGCAATGAAAACATGGTTAGTATTTAGAATTTAGTAATTAGGTAGGACTATGCATTTGGACCATAATATTTAATAGACTAAATAGAAAAAAAATGAATATGACAAATGTAAACAGATCTTCTCATTCACCTCCCCCCCTTCATCATCAACGTGTTTGTGTGGAAGTTGAAAAAGATAAAAAAATACATAATATACATAGTAATAATAATAATAAATATAATATTGTAAACAATTGGTACTGTGTATCAATAAAATAAAACATATAAATGTGTGCGGACTGTGGTGCGGCCATAATTTTGCATAAGTGTGCGCGCGCACACACGCACATCTTACATCGGGTAATATTGGTAAGAAGATATGACCATATAGTAATTCACCCGCTTTTGTTTTAAAAATTATTTTACGAGCCAAACTCTTGTCTTTTTAACACCTTGAGCACTTCGTTAACATATTATTGACCTAAAGACGTCTCTGTGTAGGTTAATGTGTATTGCAGATTAAAGCCGTGCCGAAAAGTCTGTAATAAAATAAATTAAGAAGCGCTTTTATCTTTAATAATATTGAATATTTATATTGGTGGTATAAAATGCATAAATCTGTCTACAATATTCGTAAATATTATGTACACATATGTACATGTATACAATAAATACATTCACGAATATTTGGTATATATTATGTATGTATAGGTACATATAGATACTTTTTGAAAATGCTTTTAAATAAGTGGTTGAAGATGACTTCAAACTTCGAGTATCTACGACAAGGCATAAAGATGAAAAGAAAGGTGTGCGGGTGTGCATTGCCTTATAAAAGGGAGCACAACATATCTGTGTATACCCACATACCAGTCTCGTCTCACCTAAAAAGGCACTATATTCAGAATGGGTGTTGAACCTCATTGCTGAACTATGTGAGATGTTATTGTTGCCTGTTGTATTTTTGATTACCCGGCTCTTACAGGACACTCGAAAACAATAATAGAAAAGAGTGGAAGCACTATTTTAAGCCGGTGCCTCACAGCTAAACACAGCTAAATTTAATAATAACAATATTATAATATGCAAAAAATATATATGTATATAAGTATATAAACTACAATTAAAAACTAATATTGTACATGTATGTATATACTAAATTTTCCGCACTACAAATTCCGGATCAACCCGTGTCCACCCCTTGGATCAACCATTGAGGATTTTTGTGCAATATATTATATGCTTTTTCTTTCTTTTTGAATTCTTCGATGGATCCGCACTGCTTCTAAACTGTGGCAGGCATGGGGTTCCAGACCTTGGATAGACAATTAAATAAGTGCAATGTTGTATAAGATGAAAAATGCAATTATATTTATTTATTAACAAATGCTATAATGAACACTGGCGGGCTTATTGCAAACCATATTATATTATACACAAATCTTACCGAAAATATCACAAGTAGTGGACGAGCAGGCGTGTAGATATCTCGCTGTCCGTGGGTTTGGGACTCAATTACTCTGAACCCAAAGTTATTATTGTGAGCAAGTGAACTATAAATCAAGATCTGTTATTCCACCTGTTTAATATAGACAGTCACTTACTTGGGACGTATATTTCTATCTTCACAGGAACAGGTCCGACGTTCAGTTATCTCGCTCACGGGAAGGGGGTAAGATTGTCAATAATGTGACAGAGCAGGATCTGGTCACAAGCAGCACACAAACTAACACCAAAAATACGCGATAATATGTGAACCGCAAAATCCAGCCCGCTTAAGTCGACAGATGAAACTTAATGTCATGACGTTTTACCACAGATAAAAATCAAAAGTCAAACATCATAGATCAGCCCTCTGTGTATGTACGGATTTCAAAATAAATCACAAATAAATAACCGTCCATTCCACAGATGGCAAACCCCGATTTAATAGCCTACTTGCTTGTTTTATAATAAATAAAAAATATGACAATATTAATTATTGCTCAACCAAGTAGTTTCATACAGTTCCAAGTAGTTAAACGCACATATTATCATCATCTGTTTGTATTTATGTTTGCACAGCATAAAAATGTCACCTTAATTAGAATATTCATTTCCAATATTATGGAGACGGCTGATTATAAAATGAGTGGGTTGTGACCATCTCTAAACACTCCATTATAAATAATACTAATATGCCTACACGTTTATTTTTTCGAAGGTTGGCAGTCCCTTCATTACTATTATGAAGTCCGTTTCTATTGTACTTATAGCAGGGGCGTGCCTTGAACCTACAAACTATGCAAACTTGGAAGAAAAAACACATATTTATTCTTGAAAGGTTGACAATCCCTGGATTTTTTCAACGAAAATTTGCACTAAATGCATTCTTCAAACAAAAATTAAAAAACTCTTTTTTTCCAGAACGTGAGAGCATTTAGAAAGATTGTCGGATGAACTCTTTCCACCTACCCGCCATACTAATCAAACATGAAGCCGATTGAACTTATAATTTTTGCCATTTAAAGGATACCGTAAAACCGATGAAAACAAATCTAATAGTATGCACTCTCTACATAATACTTGTTTAAAAATTGATGAAAACATACGCTTAAAAATGTAAAATTACAATTCTCCACCATTCCATAGTAGTGGTGTAATATTTCGCACCAATGCTGTGCAAGATATTTTATTTGAGTTAAAATTCCTGTGTGTGTTAACCACTAGTATCAGTCTTGTAGAGTATTATTCTGACGATGTGCCTTGCACGAAACGCATCAATAATCAAGCAAATTTCAATAGAACAAATGCCAAGTATTTTTTATTTTATATTTTTAATGTATCTACATAATCTTCTTATGTTAAAACGAATTATTATAAAAATCTTTACAAAAATTTTGCTATTGAATGTCAAAAAATTATTAATAGTAAAGTTACTGTTCTTTAAGAACACTGTGTAGTGGTTTTTTACTCTCCGCACTAAATATGTAATTGTGGAGAGTCATGATTCCACAATTTTTAACATATTTTTTACATCAATTTCTCAACGGGTATCATGTATAGAGTGCACACTGTGAGTTTCGTCGTGATGTGTTTGTAGATATGGCGTACGGCGTTCGGCGAACGGAATTTTTTTTTTGTGTGTTCTCTACAGCCCAAACTATAAGTTCGATCGACTTCATATTTATGTACATCATATGTGTAAAGTGCATAGACTTAGAGCTGATTAGTTTAACATAGAAAACTTTTAATTTCTTCTGTATGATTTCATTATTTATGTTGTTTTTTTATGTCCTCTTTACAGACCAAACTATAAGTCCGATTGACTTCATATTAATATCATATGTGTAAAGTGCATAGACCTAGAGCTGATTAGTTTTCCATAGATATCCGTTAATTTCTTCTCTGTGATTTCATCTGTCCAAATTTTCAAAATGCTCTCACGGTCTGGAAAATCGAGTTTTTTGTATACTGTTTAAAATTTCGATACAACAAAGATACACTCATCAGAAATGCATTCAAGGATTGTCAGAATTTAAAGAAAAAAATCTATGGTTTGCCATATCACATTTGTATGAAAATAAATTTCATATTTGTATGAAAAATGTATATAACAGAATTATAATAGCTTCTGTGTGGGAAAATTGAGTGATCAACTTCATATTGATATTGTATGTGTCTCTATAGACAAGTGTATTTTTTACTCTCCACTTCTATCTTCCTCAAGGGGTAGGCAGTGAGAACCGAACACCGCATTCTTCTATCTCGACACATACATCGCCTCATCAACATTGATACATTGTCTCATACATACTCATCTTACTATTAATGCAATTTTACTTAAAATTTCTCAACAGGTATCATGTAGAAAATACATACTATGAGTTTCGTGACAATGTTTTTGTTTGTATGGTGTATTGTGAAAAATTTTGTCCTCTGGGAATCTTATATTTGTTTAAGAATCTAATAGAAATATACTTCATAAAAATGCATTTAGAGATTGTCTACCTTTCAAAAAAATTAACAAATTAACGCTTACTCTGGTGTGGAGAGTTTAGTTTTGGCCACAACCCACTCGTTTCTTATTATTGATATATTAGAGCATGCAGCATGTACAATTAATTGGAGAGTTGACATGGCTTGTTGTTTATGTATTTATATATAATTAATTGTACCATCAATTTCTTTGTGAGAGTTTCATAAAATAAAGAAAAATAAATATTAAAATATATTAGAAACAAAATCAAACTTCTGCCATGCATAATGAATCTTCCTCTTTTCGTTGAAGGTTATTATAACAATCAATCATTCATTCTATTTCACCTGTGCGAATTTTTATCGCAAATTATTGACAACCGTCCGCGTGTTTGTCTGTCCACCTTTCTCCATGGTCTGTTGGTATTTCCTTCCACGTATGTGACCTTATCCATTGCATTGATGTGACCTTTAGATGCATCATGTATCGACGGTGCATATTTGCATATGTACGTTAAACGTCAACGAACATTTTTTGTAAATACCTACACATGATTGAATGCACGTGTGATGATTGCTACTTTAGCTTTCAGTTTTTTTTATTCTTCTTCTTGTTCCTTTAGCCATATCTCTACTGCTGGATGTAGGCCACTTTTAAGTACTTCCATTGCAATGGTCTCTTTTTTTTGTTTTTTTGGACTCATCTTCTTCCAGCAACGAGGACAGAATTATCGGCCCATCTTTTCTGATGCCGACCTATTCCAAACTCACCAACACGTATGGCAAACGTGATGTTTTAATGCCAAAAAACTTGTAACAAACAATGAAACGACCTTTTTTTATTTTTCTCTATGGTTTACGGTTGCCTATACAGGATTGCCAAGCAGTTAATGGAAATCTTCTTTTTCCTTCAGCCCTCTCTCCACTTCTAGATGTAGGTCACTTCTAGATATTTCCACATCTCTTTTTTGGGCTTTTCACACCCATCCACTTCCAGTGACCGGGATAATAATATCATCGGCCTACCTTTTCTAATGCCGGCTTATTCTCTTTTTCATATCCCATGATCTCTATTTCAGAACTTCGGGTGCCCATCTGTTTATTCCCTGTCTGGCAACATGACACGCCCATTGCCATTTAATTTTGGGAACTCAATCGTTGACATTGACAACTTTTGTCTGGTTCAAGATTTAGGTATTCCATTTCCTGTATTTTTCGGATTTTTTTTTGAAAAACGTATTTTTGGAATGGTCAGAAAATCGATTCAAGGAAATACTGGAATATACAGGCGGGAGGGTGAGGGTCGGCAGACCATGGCTGGAGTTGGTATGAGGAAGGACGCAGAAATTTTCAGGAAACCAACTGGAAAATGGCTATAGAATACAGAAGGAACATGCTGAGTAAGTTTAGTCTACTTAATGTTGAATCTTGGCTATAAACTAAGATGGTGTTTTCCCACTGCAGGATATATCACTGCAGGGTTGGTTGGAAGAAATTGCCTTATGGCCATGAAGTAAATAAATTATTAAATATAGGCCTCCCATCTTCTAATCCAATCCTCCCGTTCCTGTGCGATTCCCATTCACTAAGGTCCAACGAATCTTTTGATGTCGTTCGTCCATCTGTTATCTGGTGGCCCTATTGGTCTCTTATCGCTTCTCGGTCTCCAACAGTCTTTTCGTCCATCAACTATCTTTCATCCTTGCTATGTGTCCTGTCCATCTCTACTTTTGCATTGCTATTCTCTTAACTACTTCGGATAATTTGGTCTGACTGCATATTCAAGTCAAAAAGGATGCGGCCCAATTACTTCAAATTTTAGATTTACTATTTTAGATTTATTTTAGGACTACAGCAGAAGACAGCGGGAGTTGGAGGCATAGATTGATGGAGGCCAAAGCTTGTTATGAGCTATAGCCATCGGAAGGAGAAGCATATTCAGTCATTCCTCTTCCTGTCTTCATAATCATTTCGTATCCAATATAATTCTTTCCATGTTTTTCTTTGTACGATTCTCAGTTTGTTGGCGGGCTGTTTGCCACAAACCAATATTTTATAACCGTGAACCTTAGCAATACCAATAACTGGTAAATTTATTTCGATATAAATAACAGTGAAAGTGTGGTAGATGGTATATTTGTTCTTTTTTTCACTTGAAAGTAAAATTATTATACTATTTTACAATAGTAATGTAAATAATATTTATTGGAGAAATGTTTGTTTGCTGACACGCAACTAACTATTCGACATTTTTGTCTAAGCCTACGCACATATTGACCTGTACAAATTGAACGACAATCCGAAGTGGACAAATAAGAAATAGGAAGGTACTTACTATTATTTGTGTAGGAGTCAATCTTGTAACAAAGAAAAGAAAATGGATATACCTCATTAAGATATGACAGATGATATAGAGATGAGTAGGTAGGTACTCATAATAAACATTGATCGTCGCTTTCATCCTAACCAGGCCCCTCTTATTCATTGTTTTGTGCAAAAGTGCCCAGGGCCCATGGAACCCCTAGTTCCTGCCAGATCACCAACCGATAATGAGTGATATTTTGAAATCTCAACGACATTTTCCTCAAGTGCTCGTGGTCTCCAGTAAAAGTCTCCAGTGGTCTCCAAAAAGGCAACATTCAGCAGATGTTTGAAAACCATTTGAAGGAGTAGAAGTACTATTCTTAAATTATATCCTTAAATTTTTACTTTATGATAAATTTGTTACAAATAACTTTTTGTGGTTTATTTGTTACATTACTTTATGATTAATTTGTAACAAGTAATTGAAATATAGATTTCTTCGTGTGGGGAAGATATAGGTACTATGTTTCGATCATTTGCATTTGTGTTCTATTTAATTATATTTTTTTCCTCTTGTTTTTGTTGTATTTTATTGTTATTTTTATTATTAAGACATGTAACATTCAATGTAAGATGACGTGTATTCAGTGGCGGCTGGCTGGCTAAAATATTAAAGGGGCTCAATTTTTTTCTTGAAAGGAAATGTGTATTTAAAAGGAGAAAATATTCAGTACACTTGCATGCAAATGCATGATCAGTGTTTACCATCATTCTTCTGTTAAGCTGCAATTACAATATCTGATAAAAGGGGGGTTGGGTGGATCATATATCATACATGTCATGTTGGATTTAGTTGTTTTTGTCAGAGTCAGAATTAAATACATCAGAATTATTGTCAAAAATTAAACACGGAAAACAACATTTCACTACACCCGCAATACGAATTCTTTTCACTACACCTGCAAAGCCATGACGTTTTTTGTTACATATTCATCTTAAAACTTCGAATATATTTACATGATTTACAAGAACTAATTTGAGATACTGTGATGATTGGCCGGGAGGCCCTTATTTTTTCACATTCACACAATCATCGTTATTAAAGTAACGCGAATTTAAATTATGTATACTATTCACCGTGTACTATTATCAAAAATTATCATTAAAAAATATTAACTATTAACCGTAATTCGTCACTCTGCAAAACACAACATGCAAAATAGCGCGCTGTCATCAGTCATCAACGGCTTCTATCCGTAGGTATTATATACTCTTTGACGGCTTCCAGCTGACCGCTTATTACGAAGTGCGCAGACGCTAATATCAGTTGTGTTCATAAATACACTAATTCATCTACAACTGGTAAACATAGAAAAGAGATGTATTCCGGTAAATTCATGAACATATATAGGAACGTGCCCGAGAGCTCCATACATTTCGCATTATATTGTACTGCGGCATTAGAATCAATTCTATGAGTTAACTTACAGTTCTTCGGGCGCAAGTACATTGTGCCCGCGGAACAAATTTTTTCATAGAATCTCGCTGTATGAAACGAATTATTGCAATATTTTACTATTATAACCGTAAGGTGGAAATTTCCAGAATTAATTTAGCACATATTTTTGGAATCTATCGAACAAAATTTTTGGGAGGGCTCAGCCCGAGAGCCCCTTTGGGAGAGCCGCCACTGCGTGTATTAAATAAATGAAAAAAAGTACTATTCTTACAGTAGGAGTATTATTACTCTTACAGGTATTTGGGCATAACTGTGTCTTATGCTTATTTCAAAAAATATCAATTCGGCGGCGGCAGTCAAAAAAAAGGCAGCACTATTCTAAGCCGGTGCTCCACAGCAAAATTCAATGCTTTTGTTATATTTCTAAAAATATTGATCTTGAACTTCCGCTCTGTGAACGAAGCGACATTGAACTTAATATTTTTTTCATTTTAAATTGCCTTAATTATTATATGAAGTTTCTCTATTGTGTGTGTAATGGAAGTCTAGTTCTATAATGACAATGTCAAACGGAGTAGATTGGAAACAAATAAGATTGGGGTCTACTACTTCAATAATGATAATGTCAGATATAGAAGATTGGATGTAAGTAAGTAAGATGTATTGATGATGTGTTTAGAAAGACAATTTAAGATTAACTACTTTGGTATACGTAGCTACTATGTGACATATTTATTTTATAAAAATAACAATTTGTTAAGATCAATCTACAAAAGTCGCGGAAAGATATATTTTTATTCAAGCGTTTTCTTCTTCATGCTTGGCCCCATGACTGAGGTTAGCGGGAACATTCAACCACTCGAAGAACGGTTCGCATCCATGTAGGACGATCTTAGGCAGAACGAAGAGTTTCAGTAATTGAAGATCCTATACTGTAAGATCGACCCATCGCAGGCGAAACACTTCGTGACAGAGTAAGGAACTCGGAAATAAGGAGAATCTGTGATGTCGAAGATGTTGTGCGATGGGAAAGAGCACGAAGATGATTCTGGAGAGATGATGTGGGGAGAGCAAGTCCAGATCGAGTGGTGAGGAAAGCAGCGGATGAGCATATAACAAATAGCAGACCCCCTGGAAGACTGCTCCCAAGAGATGGAGGGATAGTTGGACGTCTACCTCATAAGAGCAGACTCCGAGAATAACAGGACACAGTCCTAACTAAAGCGGAAGAAGAAGAAGAAGATCACGTAGTGGACTTAACAAGGCAACTCCAACGGGTCGGTGAGCAACTTCTGGATCTTCTACCTTCCTCACTTCCCATTAACTGCCCGTTCCCACTTGTCGTGTATCGAGCACGATAAAATGTCGTGTGGTCTAGTAACACACGTGTGAGTGTAAACAGCTCCATTTGAATGTATCGCTACTAGATCGCACGACATTTTTTTGTCCCCGACACACGACAAGTGGTAACGGGCAGTTAGACGAGCTTCTCTATGTTATCAGAGGCCTTTCTGACAATATAGCCTAATAAATTAAGTATTATGTACCTTTAAATGAATTGTTGTTTTATTTTGTTTATCTTCCTCTCTTATCTAAATAGCCAATTGTAAATTTTCTGAACTCCGAAGTTATGTGTGCATGTATATGAATTGTAGATTTATTATGTTTTAAATCGCAAATTGTAAATTTTCTGAAATCCTCCCCGAAGCACAAGGTCTTCATCCTTTCGGGGAGAATTTCAAATTATGATATTATCTTATGGGTGAATTCTTGAACAAGACGTTTTTTTTAATAGGTTGTGGCCGCTTCATTCTTCGCGAACGTTTAAGAAACATATTAATAATTAAAATTCATTTATACTCTTCCGGCTTACTTTAAACACGCGTGCATTCAGTTATTTTTTAAATTATGATGAATTATGGAAAATATCATTTTTAATATTTTCCATAATTCTTTCTTCTTATCAGTTTCAATCCCTGGATTGGTTTGTAACAGCTATGGCTGCCTCTTTTCTACACCACTCCACCCTGTTCTCTGTCAGCCTCTTCATTTCCACGTAGCTATTACAGCACATGTCATCGATCATCTGGTCCATGTAGCTAGGTTTTGGGCCTAGGTTGAGGCTCTAAGGGCCTAGGCAGTAAAGGCGGGGGTGGGCGGCCGACGCTGTTGTGCCCTCGTCAATTCTGTACTTAGAGAAGAGCAGGACGAACGTCTTCAGTCTCGATCGGCAGTTACTCGTCAAACTGTAGCGAATGTTGTTGTGTGGTTCGGGCACACCACCGGCGCAGACGTCGGGTCAGACATCCTGTGTTGACAACTAGACGTCAAATCTGACAGGTGATGATTGCGTCGGATGCCCGGTGTTAGCCCGCGGAACCTTCGGACGCCAACACGAGGACCGAGGGGTCGGGGTACAAGCCCCTTCGACTTAAAACGAAGTGAACATAGCGGCTGATTTTGAGACCAATCGGAGGCCCTGACGTGTGAGGTTGGATTCTCGGGGGCAGTGGTTGAACCTGATGGATGGTGGATATTTTGTGTTTGTCCGATGTTGCGGCTGCGTCCGGTGGTCAACAGGGCCAATGGGCTCTATAGCGTCGCCGGCGTGGAAGTGGATCGCGATCTCCCTCGATGGTCCATGTAGCTCTTTCTTGGTCGGCCTCTATAGTTAAACCATAATTAAACGAAAGTATATTTAAATATATGGTCCATTATTAATCTGTATATTAATCGGAGACCTCTTTTATTTGAAATATATCATCTTTTTTTGCATATTTTGAGAGACAATCTTGTATATTTGGTGACACTTATTTGCAAATGTCAATCTTGAACTTTTTGAACACGAACAATAAAATAAAATATCATGATTGTAAATAGTAAATTATTAACCAGTTGATTGAGCAGATGAATAGCCCCAAAAGTTATTGTATTGTTAACTGATATCCTAAAAGGAGATCGACTATCAATAATTTCGTCGCATTTCAATGTTTTTTTTAGGAAGGGGATACTTCAGGAGTCATGACAAAATAATTTGATCAAGATCTGATGTTGGAATCCACGAGGAAATTATCAAACTCTTCATCTTATTAAGTAAAAGGTACTTTCAATAAATCTAGCTTTTGGAATAATGTCAGTGTCTGACATAATAAATGATTCTTGATTCACGAGAATGCCGGATTATATTAAACCATTTCTTTACTATTTGTTTGCATTATTGACATTGTCTGCTACATCAACTGCTACTCTTGGTCGTTTTATATGACACACCGTGTGAAGCGCAACGAACTTTCACTAACACAAGACAGAGGAAATATTCTTTAAATTATTATTGTTAGTGCATTTGTGACACCATGTCACTAATTAAGTTCAGAATAAGTTTATCATATTGTATCACAATATCATTAACTAAGTTAAATATAAAATTTATACCAACATACATATTTATATTTATGGATATAAATATTTATAGAAAATGTATTACAGTACATTTTGTAATCTTGCTTTTTTCCAAAAAAATAGGATAGATATTATTCAGCTTGACTTGACTAGGCTAGGCAATTGAAAAGTATCCGCCGCAGCTTACCTAAAAGCGAAGCTAAAACGCTTATCAATGCATTTGTTGTATCACGGCTGGATTACTGTAATACTATATATGCTGGTTTGCCCAAGTATCAGCTGGATAGACTGCAGATGGTTTTCAACGCGGCTGCGAGGTTGATATATGGAGCTGACAAAAGATGTCACATAACACCTCTTCTAAATGAACTGCACTGGTTGAAGTGTCCAGAACGATTAGACTAGGCTCTGAACGACTTGGCTCCACACTACATACAAGAACTATGTCAAAAGAATGTCCTATCAGGAAGACAACTCTCATTGAGATCATCGGGATCACAGAGTACCAACTCTTTAAAAGAGCTGGACAGAGTCAATAAAGCGGCTTACTATGATCGCAGTTTCAGTGTGAACAGGCCTTTAAAATGGAACAAATTGCCCCCTGATATACGTAGAGCTCAGAGCGTTGACACCTTCAGTAAATTACTTAAGACTGCTTAGAGCCAACAAATAAGCCACAGCGCCCTTGGAGTGATCTTGTATCACTAAATGGCACTTTATAAATTCTAATTATTATTATTATTATTATTTGACTGTTCGTTCATGCTTTCTATGTGCCCCATCCAACGAAGTCGGCAGCGCTAAAGATTACCGGCAATGAGATATATGACCCCAACACACATGGTATTTCAATACTAAGTTAATGGAATAGATAAATGTATATTAATACAACACATAATATGTATTATGGTGGATAGTACATAGGTATGAGATTAGAATATAATCAATCCAAAATTTAAAATTTCTCATTTAATTACAATACCTGTCAAAGTATACATAATGTACAAATATCGCCATGCTATCACAAACGTGTTCACCGTATTTTATTATTAGTCAACAGAAAAATAACCTGTTCCGCGGACGTAGGACAATAATCATCATTTTACTGTTTAAATACCATCTCACCATGTCCCTCATGAGGTAGTCAGAGAGGCATATTTCAATCTTGACACACATTAATCGCCTCGTCAACATTCATACATGGTCTAATAAATGTTCGTCTGTTGTTCACGCTTCTAACATTTCCATCTTTCAAAATACCGTTCACATGGACTTGCCATCCCTTCCTTGGGCGGCCCCGACCTCTCATTCCATTCCTGTCCGCAATGTATATTTTCTTCATCAGGCGTTCCTCATTCATTTTCCCCATGTTGCCAAACCATCTCAATTTTTCTCCTTTCATTATATTAATGACATCTTTATTCATCTTACATTCTTTCCTTATGTCCTCATTTCTTACGCTGTTATACCTTTTACCATATAGGTAATCATGATATTATTGTAAGCTAATAATTGATGTATGAAGCTGATATCTTTATAAATGTAATTTAATTTTTCTGTACTCATTTTTATTTACGCGTTTTAGCTCAATATCAATAAATAAATAAAATAATATAGGAGCAATGAAAAATCCTAAAGTAATTTTTGACATCTCAATAGAGATGTAAAAGGAAGAGTACTTTTGGAAGCAAGAAAATCAGACATTTTCACAGAACTTATGATCTGTCATCGGCTGTCTTTGGTGATCACTTTACACGCTTGCGCAACATTCGCCAATTAAATGTTTGAATAGTGTTTTTCTTGCATCAGCTGCTAGTTTGGAAGTTTTATTTATTTAAATCGAGTAATTCCTTTCACTATACGGTGTGTTAAGGTTGCCATCTATTAAATGGAGCTCAAACTAAAATCTGATATAAAAATAAGTCGATATTTATGTAGAAAAAGCATTGACAGAACATTAATGCCAAAACCGTTTATCGATATTTCGTTCCCGCACTTTTGATTTTGAAGATGCACCACGTTCTAAGAAGGCGATTTGAAGCTGATGATGACAAAATTAACGAAATTTTTGATGCAAACCACCAAATAACATGACTTTTTGTGATTTTGATGTAGAAGATGGGATAGAATGTTTCGAATCAAACATTTTTTTAAGAATCAAACATAATTTTGAAAATAATTTAAAAACAATTTCAAAATGGCAGATGATTGGGTGCAATGCCATGTAAACTAACAAAGAGGAAGAAACAAATTGTCTTATTCTTTTTTTTTTATTTATTCTGGAATTCTTCCATATGTATATATGTATAATAACTCAATAATCATCTCGAACATTTTGACGGACGGACTACGAGACGTTTGTATCAAAATGTCCGCAGGCGTGTTCGCATTTTACTCTGGACATGTGTTGATGCTTGTAAGTGAAAATAATTGATGAATTGCAATCAAAAATATTATTATGACTCTGTGACTTGGTAAATTAAAAATATGAGACATGAGAATAAAAATAAAGTTAGAAATGGACGTCAGACTGGTGTTGCATTTATTAATTTTAATGTTATATATGATCAACACACACACACACACACACACACACACACACACACACACACACACACAATTGCTATAAATTATAAATCTAATGATTTGTTGCCAACACCTGTTAGTTTATTTCGAATACAATTTAATGTGAGAAAAATTAATTATACAAAACCTTAATTAAAATCCCTGATACAGGGAACTTCCCTGATTTAGAACTTTAATTGACAAACATTTTTTCAACATCTCAATAGAGACAAAGTTGGGATATTGTAGAAGAACCAGGAACTCGAGGCACCTACAGGGCTTCCGACCTGTCATCAGATGACAGGTGACAGGTCGACAGGTCGTAAGCGATTGTATGACATGTATGACAGTAGTAGTCGTATGACAGGTCGTAAGCCCTGTAGGTGCCTCGAGTTCCTGGTTTTTCTACAATATCCCAACTTCGTCTCTATTGAGATGTTGAAAAAATGTTTGTCAATAAAAATATCATTTGACTCCCGAAAGGGGAAAAAATCCAATGTTTGCGTGTATGCAATTAAAAAAAGAATATTCGATTTAGAACTTTAAGTTCTAAATAAGGGAATCCCTGATTTAGAACTAAAAAATGAATTTATAGGGAACTCAGTAAGAAGATATAATTGGTGAACGTTGCGCAAGCGCATAAAGTGATCACGTAAACAAGGCAACTACAGGTCATACGTCCTTTAGGTGTCTTGATTTCCTGGTTCTTCTATAATATTCCTTCGTATCTATTGAGATGTTAAAAATCTGTTAAAATATTATTTTTCTAAATATTATTTGGTTAATGAACGACGAAGTTTTTATTTTGTAGAATTCCATAATAAATTATGTCTATAATTAAATGAAAACCACTTTTTGATTCTACATGGATTTTATTATGTGTGATAGGCCTATTTCGCCTTGTTGGCTAAAGCTAATAAGCTAGTAAATGCCCTAACAAGGCGAAATAGGCCTATCGCACATAATAAAATTCATGTAGGTAGAATCAAAAAGTGGTTTACTTTTAATTATAGACATAATTATTTTGTTATTTTTCTAAATATTATTATTGTCAAAATATTATTTTTTTAACTGCGCGGACCATGCACACATAAGCTAAAATGCACTCAAAGATCCATAGAAAGGAAAATGCAATGAAAAATGAGGAAATCAGACGCCAGACAAAATTTGCCCATATCATGGATCGAGTTGCAAAACTTTAATGGTAATGGGCGGGTCATTTTGCCAGACAGGGAATGCATAGATGGGCACACAGAATTCTGAAATGGAGACCATGGAATAAAAAAAGGGAAGAATAGGCCGACCTCAGAAAAAGTGGCCCGATGATATTGTCCCTGTCGCTGAGAGGAGATGGGTCCAAAGCATAAGAAAAAGACGAATGAAAGTACTTAGAAGAGCCCTACATACAGTAGTGGAGAGATGGCTGAATAAATAAGAAGAATAGAAGATAAGAAAATTCATATTAGTAGTCGGACCGCATGAAATGTATGGAAAAACAAAGAAGTTATTCATCCAGTTATATTCAGAGCAGTGGTTTATGTCATTGCAAAAATTGCTATTGCGAGGCAGTTAACACCTTAGAAGTTGCCAGGTAAGAAAATATAATAATCATGTAAGAGAAGGAAACCTTACCATTTATGTTTCTATGGACTGAAAACACTTTATTACTTACTTTAATTTTCGAATGGCTAGGCTCTTCTTCGCCCAGAAAAGGCTGCGTCCATGGAGCTCGTTAGAGCCTTAAATTCAAACCCCGCAGCCAGTCCAACGCTTCTTGCTTTGCCCCGTGGATGTCCCCCAGCTCGCCCGGATACCTGTGCAGCGGGCACTCTTCAACGATGTGGCGGATCGTTTGGAGCTCTGCGCCACAGTCACACCCCGGCGATTCTCTCTTTCCCCATTTCCATAAAAGATGATTGCAACACCCCATGCCTGTTCTTATTCTGTTGAGCTGCACCCAGGATCTGCGAGGGAGGTCGAAACCAGGGACACGGATGGTGGGGTCCCGGACCAGATTATTGTTGCTCACTTCTGAGTCCGTCCATAGAGCCCTCCACTCATTCTCAGTGTTGTAGCTTTCCTCTTCCACTCCCCAAATTGGTCTTCGGGACTTGAGTCTCACTCTTGGTGGATGTGTGATATATAAGTGTGTACTGGGAGTGCTGGATTGTTTTTTATCTTTTTGATTTCCTTTACAGTACCCTGATTTCTCCTGATGAGGGGTGGAACGATATTCGATAGTACGTGAAGCCACGGTACCGGGGTAGATTTTACCGTACTCGTTATGGTTCTCATTGATTGGTTCAGCTCGGCATCTAGACGTCCACAGTGCGAGCTCCTCGCCCACACAGGGGAACAATATTCTGCCGTGCTGTAGACCAGGGCCATTACTGATTAATTGACGTTTAAGAAAGCGTTTTCATCTTTTTTATTACTAACCTAACACATTACTTTAGAAACTCATTGATAATAATTTTCCATATAGCTGACGTACAAAACAAATCATTTCACTTTTTTTTTACTAAACAAATTACTTGCTTCATTAAATTTTACTTCTGCATTTTGACGATTCAAATAGTAAAAAAGTAAACACGACATTGTGAGTAGATAAAGTAGAAAAGTTGTATTTTCGTTACATCTGGACCTATAGCAAATGTATAGATCTAATGATCTGTAACGAATTTGTAATTTGACAGATGAAAATTCATCAAAATCGACAGAGCTGTATTCGCTTTTATTTATGTATCACTTTTTCATTTATTTTATTGTTGTAAGGACATGCATATAATTAAAATATTGATATACCTAGTATCAACGGAATGAACGGCCTTATAAGGATATCGAAAGATGAGATCTGGCAGGTAACATAATGAACGGAGCACTGGACCAGCTGTGAATGATCGCAACATATCAATGGATGCCATTCAATACGCAATAGTGGTGCCAACCTTGACTTATGCAGGTGAGACCTGGACGCGTTGATTACCTTTACCTTTACCTTTCCGTGTTGATTAGGAGGCAAGTACTGCCTCGAATTAGGCACTAGTTTGTTGCGCTAATGCACAAAAAATGCCCCTAACACAGCCTTGTAACGCTCAATCAATACGCATGGTAAAATCTATAAACCTGTGTACGATTGAAAGACGCGTGCCTTGAATTGAAAACGCATTAGCAGGAACAGTTTGCGTTGCTAAACCGTGTGCATTTGGAGGACACGCGCCTTGAATTCAACACGAGTTTTTAAGTGCATTAGTGCAACAAACTAGTGCCTAATTCGAGGCAGTACTTGCCTCCTAATCAACATGGAAAGTTAAATACGCTACCTTGACATGGTCGCACGAAAGCAGAATAAATGCAGTTGAAATGAGATCGCTAAGAAGAATATTTTAATAGATCGATGTGAAATGAAATGAAATGAAATGAAATGAAATGAAATGAAATGAAATGAAATGAAATGAAATGAAATTATTTATTTCCATTTACACATATATAAAAACAATAACAAAAAAATAGCTATATTTTAAAAAATACTTATCATAAACATATTATATACAATTGTTCTTATTTGTTAATTTACTGCCTCACTAGACAAGTCTGTTCTGAGGCAGTACTGTTTCAATTTGCCCAGTGGTTACATGTTTTTGAATACAAAAATAATTAACGGAGATAATCAAATTGCCATTAGGCAATAAGTCCGCCATTTGTACTAGCTATTAAGTAATGTACAATAGAGTGTTTTAAATAAATAAATAAACATAAACAGGAAAGAAAAAGAAACGAAATATAATCAGAAAAATTTACCGTGAACTCTCATTTTATTTTAGCCAATATAATTGTAGTGGAAATGTTGGATGGAACGAAGCTGTGGTAGAGATTTTCAGGTTAAGAAGGCACAGAGCAGTGAACTATGTTAGGATATTTAACAAGACATGAGCAGATTGTATTCTACCATTTCTTTTCAGCCAGTCAATCACCACTTTTTTGAAGTTTGTTTCGTCGCTTGAGATATTGTGTTCAATGTCAGGTAATATTTTATTGTAGAGTCTAGGAGCAAGAAAAGGGTAATGTCGCTGGGCAAAAGTCGTCCTTATTAGTGGAGGTCTTATCTGTTGTCTATTTCGGGTACTGTTGGAGAAAACGTAGTCAGGTAAGAATTCCGTCATGTGTTTATGAAGGTAGGTCATTATAGTTTTCATGTAAAACACTAGATCTAGTTATGTCTCATGACCGTTGCTCAGTTACTCAGTCCATCGATCCAATCACCCACGAAGATCGACATCACCCAGCACTGAACATAATCTTATCCACACAAGCTCTAACTACATTGCCTACTCAAGACCTGAAAAAATTCGACTACAGAAATGGTAATTACGAAGCGATCAACGAACACATACTTTATACAAACTGGGAAAACATTTTTAGAGACATAAATGCCTCTACTGCCGTTGATTACTTCTACGATATTATTTATACAATCATCAATGAATATGTACCGCTCAAGAAAACACGCAGCCTCAAATATCCCATTTGGTTCTCTCCTGCTCTAATCCATATCTCAAAAGAAAAATGTAAGTACTGGAAGAAATGGAAAATTTACGGAAACGAAGCAGACTTCAACTCCTATTCTTTACTTCGACGACGTTTCAAAAAATTACTAAAAGATCATCACCGAACATACATATCTAACATTGAGAATAACTTGACTAGTAATCTTAAAAGTTTCTGGGCGTATACTAAATCCCTAAAAACTACATCAGGCTATCCTTCTACGATGACATACAAAGTAAAAACCTCCAGTCAGCCAAACGAAATAGCAAACATGTTCTCAGATTATTTTGAATCGGTATTTGAACCCGAATTACCATCTGACCAAAAGAACATCATTCCAGATAGTAATAATTCTGTCAATCTGTCATCTATCAGGATAAATCTAGGTGAACTTAGGGAAATTCTTATTTCCTTAGATATCAGTAAAGGTCCCGGCCCGGACAAAATTCCCCCATTCTTTCTTCAAAAAACTGCATACTCAATAAGTCACCCTTTAGCGCTGATATTCAATCAGTGTTTATCAGAAGGGGTATTCCCCAATAAATGGAAAAAAGCTTTCATTACCCCTATTCACAAAGGCGGCAACACAAATGACATCGAAAATTATAGACCTATATCAATACTGTCAGCAATACCTAAGGTTCTTGAAAAAATCGTTCATGGACAAATATTAGCAACCGTGAAAAGAAATATAGTAGATGAGCAACATGGTTTCATGCCTAACAAATCAACGACAACTAACTTGCTAGTATACTCAGAATATCTCTTCCAATCACTCGACGACAAAATTCAAATTGACTCAATTTATACAGACTTCAAGAAGGCCTTCGACAAAGTGGACCATAGTATATTAATGTAAAAATTATCAGATAATGGAATTAAAGGCAGCCTACTCAGGTGGACAAAATCATACATTACAAATAGGCATCAGGTAGTTGTTCTCAACGGCCATTCCTCCAATAAAGTAAAAATAACATCTGGAGTACCTCAAGGTTCAATCCTTGGCCCACTACTCTTCACGATATTAATTAACGATATCAACTCATGTTTCATAAATAGTAATTTTTTAATATTTGCTGACGATTTAAAAATTTTCCTTAAAATTAAACATGTACACGATTGCACAGCTCTCCAGGACGACCTAAATAGATTAAACGATTACTGTCAGCGAAATAAACTATATCTTAATTTAGCTAAATGCAAGACTATCACATTTACAAAAAATAAAAATATTATCCAACATAATTACTACATCGACACTCATCCACTTGACAAAGTCAACAATATTCGGGATCTAGGAGTTGTGTTTGATAGCAAACTTCATTTTGACATCCATGTGGAAAACATAATCAACAAAGCATATAAAATGATGGGTTTTGTGATGAGATTGACTAAAGAATTCAAAAAAACCAGCTCATATTTAATATTATATAATACGTTAATCCGCTCACAACTCGAATACTGCTCTCAAATATGGAATCCACATTACAACATATACGCCGAAAAAATTGAAACAATTCAGAAAAAATACCTCAAGACTATACAATACAGAACACAGAATCCCCGACTACCATACACTGACCTACTTAATAATTACAATCTATGCACACTAAAAGAGAGACGTACCCTATTTGACATGACAACACTACACAAAATAATCAATAGCACGTTTGACTGTCCAGCACTCGTTAGCTCAATTAACATACATGCACCACTCAGATGCCTAAGAAACAACTTGCTCTTCCTCCCGTCAACTTCAAACACAAATGCAGGATTTAGGAAACCAACCAACAGAATGTGCAATGAATACAACAAAACCTTTCCAGACACACACATCTTCTCCAAATCATACACAGCATTCAAACACGAAATAAAACACATTCAAAAATCATCACCACAACACGCGATGACATAATAATACACATACTCTATTGAGATATTAATCATCTGTCATAACATACTACACCATCTCTTTTATTGAATTATGGCTCCTTAATTTTAATTTTATTTTATGTATTTTTGTTTTTTTTTTCTCTTTTTTATCATTATGTTAATGTATAACTCTTGTTTCTCTATTTCTCGCCTCAATATTTATTTCTCGCCTCAATACTTATTTCTGTATAATTATTTTCTTATCTATTTCATTTCGTTTATGTTAATTTAAATTGATTTTTTTTTTCTTCTTTACTTGTTTTGTCTTTTATTATTATTGTATTACTTTGTAAATTTTCACTTTCATATGTTTATATTGTGAATACTGTAAGGTTGCAGATAAACTTTGAATTCTATGTTACCATTAGTTATATGCATATTTTCTGTAACTGTTTGTATTCCTAAATGAATAAATAAATAAATAAATAAATGTATAACTGTCTAATATCTAAAAACGTAGTCAGGTAAGAGTTCCGTCATGTGTTTATGAAGGTAGGTCATTATAGTTTTCATGTATAACTGTCTAATATCTAAAAACGTAGTCAGGTAAGAATTCCGTCATGTGTTTATGAAGGTAGGTCATTATAGTTTTCATGTATAACTGTCTAATATCTAAAAACGTAGTCAGGTAAGAGTTCCGTCATGTGTTTATGAAGGTAGGTCATTATAGTTTTCATGTATAACTGTCTAATATCTAAAAACGTAGTCAGGTAAGAATTCCGTCATGTGTTTATGAAGGTAGGTCATTATAGTTTTCATGTATAACTGTCGAATATCTAAAAACGTAGTCAGGTAAGAATTCCGTCATGTGTTTATGAAGGTAGGTCATTATAGTTTTCATGTATAACTGTCTAATATCTAAAAACGTAGTCAGGTAAGAATTCCGTCATGTGTTTATGAAGGTAGGTCATTATAGTTTTCATGTATAACTGTCTAATATCTAAAAACGTAGTCAGGTAAGAATTCCGTCATGTGTTTATGAAGGTAGGTCATTATAGTTTTCATGTATAACTGTCTAATATCTAAAAACGTAGTCAGGTAAGAATTCCGTCATGTGTTTATGAAGGTAGGTCATTATAGTTTTCATGTATAACTGTCTAATATCTAAAAACGTAGTCAGGTAAGAATTCCGTCATGTGTTTATGAAGGTAGGTCATTATAGTTTTCATGTATAACTGTCTAATATCTAAAAACGTAGTCAGGTAAGAATTCCGTCATGTGTTTATGAAGGTAGGTCATTATAGTTTTCATGTATAACTGTCTAATATCTAAAAACGTAGTCAGGTAAGAATTCCGTCATGTGTTTATGAAGGTAATTCATTATAGTTTTCATGTATAACTGTCTAATATCTAAAAACGTAGTCAGGTAAGAATTCCGTCATGTGTTTATGAAGGTAGGTCATTATAGTTTTCATGTATAACTGTGTAATATCTAAAAAAACACTGTCTGTGTAAATTTGGTCGTGGAGTATGTATGGCAGGATTAGAAAAGACGACATAAGGAAAGAATGTAAGATGAAGAAAGATGTAATTAATAAGATTAAAGTCAACGTTTCATATTGAGATGGTTTGGCCACTTGGGAAGAATGAACGAAGAACGCATGACGACGAAAATATACAAAGCTGACTGGAACGGAATTAGAGGTCGGGAGCGCCCAAGAAAATTATGACAGGACCATGTGAACGATATTTTGAAAGACGGAAATGTAAGCAGCGTGAACAACAGACGAACATTTATGAGACGATATATGAATGTTGACGAGGCGATGGATGTGTGTCAAGATAGAAATATGTGGCGTTCGGTTCTCTCTGCCTACTCCGTGAGGGATATGGCGTGATGGTATGTTTGTATATATGTATAGTTGTGTGATTAGGTAAATAGTTGGTATGCGTATGAGGAGAGATATATGTATACATGTCATATTTAAGTTTAAATTTGAGTATTACAATATATAAACTATGACATAACTCATATATTAGGTATAGCGTGAAATTCCTAATTAAAAAATAGTGTTGTGTTGGCTTGTCGAATTCAAGTGAATGATTATTTTTATTTTCCAAATCCTAATGATTTTGTCTGAAAGAAATTATCCTAAATTAGTTTCGTATTCGCTTGTGACTTGAGAGATATTTATTTATTTATTTAACTTTTTGTACATAATATAAACAATTATAATGCACAGTGGCGGGCTTATTGCCATTAGGCAATTTCTTCCAACCAACCAGATTACAGAGTGACAGAATTATACATGTCCATCAATAAAAAAAATAAAAAAAATGAATGCTACAATAAGATTTCGTGATATTCAAAAAAAAATCCAAATATAGTTTTATGTTCGACTATCGAAAACACTGAAAACAACATTGAAAGAGATTTTCTAATTGTTTTTTATTAGCTTTTTGAATAATACTTAGATAGGTGGTGGCGAGTTAGTAATCAAGTGGTCGTACCATATTTGACCACCTATAGCACAATCATGTATGCTTTGTTTAGGGAATGTATATGACAAGGACATATTTATTCTTAAAAAAAAATCAAATAAATTTTCCTATAAAGTTTTGAATCGCTTGTTGAATTCGAGTGACTTCATAGTATGTATGTAGGTACATATAACTCAGTCAAATTGATATATTTTTTAATGTATTTTTGTTTTAACTTTCTTACGTTTTTGTTACGTAAAAATTGCACAAGTCGGTGTCAATAAATATGTAAACATGCATTTAACATGAGCCTTTCGCTTCGTCAAATTAAATTTTTAATAAAACACGTGCATATGAAGAAAATTCAGCCGAGTGGTTACAAATGACTTGATTTCATACAACGTACCTACCTCAATTTAACGATTTAAATTATTATTTTATTGCAAAATAATGTAAAAATAACCCATTACTTATTAATTATGCATTAATTCAATTCATTCTGTTTCATTGACAACCCTGTAAAACTCCTCGCACCGATAGGTATTAATCGTCTCACAGATCCAGACTGAAAATACCGATGAAGATTCAAAGATCTTTTAAAACCCTGGTAAAAGGACAATACAGAAAGTGCCACAATATTGCTATAAGGCAATCTCTTCCAACCAACCTGAAAAACGTGAAGTTTTACGATAACTACCTATAGCATATTGTTTGTCAGTTTTGTCTTTATTTTTATTTTATTTTATATAGATTCTTGGGAAACTAACTGGTGCTATGTCGAATAATTATTTAATACGCACCCAATAACAAGTTGCCACATTCTGGTGACTTACGATATTTATCGTCTCACAGACCCAGACTGAAAACACAATTAAAAACTGTGTCTCCACCGGGAATCGAATCCGGGACCTTTGGATCAGCAGTCAGATACCTAATCAACTGATCCACGAAGGCCGACAATATTTGTTACTGGTAATGTGTCCTAAGTATGCCATTTCTCACAACAATTTAGTGGATATTTCGCGCTAGGTTGGGAATTGGATTTTAATGTTAATTTTAATGTTAATTACAGAAGGGTGCTCCGGTCTAGAAAGGCACTAGGTGATAACCTGTCGCCTGTTCCCCAAATCCAACGCGAAATGATGTCGCGTGTGTATTCGATCCTGCCGTGCGTAACTCGGTAATTAGTTGCAAGCTAATTAAAGAACGTTACACAGCAGAATGAGGTACCCACGCCACACCATAAAACATTTATAAATTTATCATATGAAATATAAATTAATTGATATTACAGACAGGTATTAAAATAGTTTGAATTTGACTTACGTGTTTATTTGATAGTTTGACTCTAATTATAATTCAAGATTGGTATATACTTCAATAATTGACTATTAAATAATTTAAATAAAATAGATCGATGAATGCGCGGAATCGAAATGTGAGTCGAGCAGAGTGACGATCTACCGCTGGCCTTGGTTAAACTGAACGACGGGAACGCGATGTGCAGGATCTTAAATAGCCGGCTGACGTCCCCCTACTCCTTGAAGTGGGTGGTCAACTCGGCTGGTTGCACCCGCTACAGATATATGCGCAAACCGCCCTCTTCCATGGTGAAAATTCTCAGGTTATTTGCCGGAAACTATGCAGTGTACGTAAACCTAATTAATGTTTGAAACTATCACATCTTGAAAGAAAATTATTTGCAGGAAACTACATATATCGTAATGAGAAAAATAGTTTGATAATAAAAAGAAAATCAAATAAATTTGCCGTGCCGTCTACGGGATCAATAATTAACTCAAGTTATTAATAAATCGCTCAAAACGTACATATGTCTCTTGACCGACGTTCAATGTTCACCCTTTCGTGTCACTTTCCCTCAGTGCGTAAATGTGTTCAGCAAAAAAATACCAAACGTCAAAAAAGACGCCGGCTTCGCGCTCGCTCCCCGGCGACGAAGAAAGCGACTAATTTGACGTTTTTGTCCATGTGTAAATAAGCGGTTGAAAAAAACCGCGTCGTTTGGTCTTGTCCGGTTGAACGTGGAACAGTCTATCCCCACGCGGCCGTAAAGAAATCAAGAACTCTCACAAAACATTGACTGGTGGAATTCAAACGCGTTCTTGGCGCCGCCGAGCAAACAGATAACGATACAAATCGAGCGGGAAAATTATTGAATTACGAACACAGAAGATCGAATCCCCGTTGCCATTGTCAAAATTGAAATAAAATAAACATTTTCAAATTTCGAATTATACAAAGTGTGTGCAACATAACAAAGATAAATTTGATTGATTGTTTTTTTTATTCTCTTTCATTTTATGGTGGTTGTGTATATTATTTTTCGGCCGTCATAAAAAATATAATCGGATTTTGGAGGTGGTCTGTAGTTAGTAGGTGTACGGGACCATGTGGAGTGATGTGAACGAATTATTTTTATAAATCAACTCAGTGTTAATTTTTATAAATTATTCGAACGCAATTCATCTGTGAAAAATAAAGGTATGTAAAAATAACTAGTTTTATAAATTTTATTATTAATTCAGTTGCGGCATCTATTCGATATTTAAAGAAAAGATTTTCCGTATATTTTTGGAATTTACCTTTGATTAATAGGTATCTTATAACACGTTATTTTTTACTAACATAATTATTTTGCAAGAAATCGGAAATAGATATTTTTAGTAATTAATCAAAACAGTTGTTTTGGAGAAACTTGCAACTGATCAAAAATAAACACCTTGGCACAGGATTTCTCTAGTGAGATGATCATTGTACCATCGCAAAATTGCACACTTATCAGTAACACGCGCACACACACTTATATGTACACACATACTCAATTCCTAGTAGGTACCTACGTAATTTTTTTAATGTTTGAAATGTCACATCATGTGCCGACCGCCGTGGCACAGGGCATTTATTTTCATTCTACTACAATTAAATTTGTTTATACCTAGAATAAGCACAGTGGTAGCGTGGCACAGTTGGTAAGCCGTTTGGTTTCAGTGCGGGCGTCCTGGGTTCGATCCCCAGCAGAGGAGAAATTTATTATAAAATTCTCACGCTAATATTGCTTCTCTGTGCTGGAAACACTGGTTAGTTGGAAGAAATTGCCATATGGGAATAAACTCGTCACTTAAATTACATATTATTTTTTCATAATTTTATGTAGTACGTAATTAATTTATTTATTTAAGTATCAATTACACATTGACAGTTAACATAATACAGTGATAAGTAAACTTTAGTACAGCAAGATAAATTTCAAATATTAAATGTTCTTGATATTAAAAAACTAGTGAGTGAAACTTAATATTTAAGTTTATGAGAATGTTATTGGTAAATATATCCTAAATTTAATGCAAGGTACTATTAAAGGTTTAAATTAAAGCTGATACTAGCAAAAATGCTCCAGGAGGATACATGATTAAATATTAACAAAAAAATATGTATTATTATTATATTGTCTCATTGGACGTCCAACTAGGTGAACCTGTTTTAGGATATGTATTGTATTGTAATTTTATTTTTTTTTATATTAAAAAACTAAATAAAAATCAACATTTTGTTGATTTCCTTAATGTCATGGTGAAGTTTCCGATTATGAAATAATTAGATGTTGCTACTAAGCTTCAAATTTTGGACAATCTTTAAAAATTAATTCATTTTATTGTTAATTATAAGCTTGAAATAAATTTCGTTCGAAATATTCATTCACACCATCACGGCATATCCAATGATGTGGGATAACCAACGGCAGGTGTGCGGGTGGTTTGCATTACCTAATAAAATGAAGCACGAAATGAGCGTGTATCCCCACACACCAGTTATAAAAAAAAAAAATATTATTGAAAATATTATTAAAATATTATAAAATATTATATAATATTATTAAATATTATATAATATTATTAAATATTATAAAATATTATTACAAATATTATCTCACTTTAAAAAAAACACAACATTTCAGAATGGGTGGTGAACCTCATTGCTGAACTATGTGACATGTTGTTTTGCCTGTTGTATTTTCGATTGGGTCCTTGTTCTTACGGGACGCCCAAAACGATGATTATAGAAAAAAGTAGAAGCATTATTCTATGCCAGTACGTCACAACATATACAGCATTAGAAACATATTTATTATAGCCGTTAAAAAATCTCTGAAAATGTCTAAACATTTTATAATCCCAATTTTAAGTTAGAACTTTTTTTTATTATTTAAGGGGGGGACTGCTGCCAACGTACCTATTTTTCAATTTGATAAATTTATCAAATCGTTTTGAAAAAAATAATTTAGATAGTTTGGGTATTCATAAAGAAAAATGTATCTTTACTTTTTGATAATGTTCTGTATAAATTCTTGTAGAAAAATAATGGCATACCCCGATTTTCAACGTTTATCTTATATTTTTAATAACATATAAGGCGTAGTTCAACATATTTTTTTTTAAATTAAAGAAGACAAAAATATCTAGAAAAATACGATGTGACGTTGCATTTAATGCTTCAGGTTTAGAAAATAAACCTAAAAAACATTTATTTTCTATTCAGCGCCATTGCGAAATATAAGTTTTTTTTGGTTTATTAACTTATATTTTTATTTATTAATATCCAAACTAACTAGGTTATTTTTTTCAAAATGATTCGTTTTGTAGTAATGACGCAAATTCAAATTGAAAAAAATAGGTACGTTGGTAGCAGTCCCCCCTTAAGAGACATTCACAGAGAAATTGACATTAAAAATACAAAATATGTAAGTACAAAAGAACATGTAAGGTCAACTCTCTAATTACGAGTGCATGCAGCATGTTATACAAAAGCACACATGATAAGGTGGTAGGAGGAGAAAAAGGGGATGAATTAAAAAAACTTGACTATTCATATCTTTATTTTGAACACCAATGAAGTTTGGACTTTAACATGTGACAGGTGTCTGATCAAATTGCTTACTTTCAACGTATAACTATCATCACAGACGAATAAAAGTAGTAGATATATAGGAAATATATTTTTTTTAGTATTAGGTAACCCACCCTTATAAGAGTGATTTGTGATATAGGAAATAATGAAACAAAATAAATTTTAAGTAACAGACGATGTGCGAAAGTGAGGCGAGGATTTTTAAAAAATGACAGAAGTGTTTGGCGCTCGATTCTCTGTGCCTCCCCCAAAAAAGGTACATGGTGTGATGGTGTGTATGTAGTGTTTTATACAACTGTGTTATATAAGAATACATGATTCACCCTATTTACCATAATATTTAAAAAAAAACAACGTCGTCTACCTCTGCCGAACGAACGTTAAAGCTCTTCTTTTCAAGTACAATCAGCTAGACTATGAAATGAAAGTGATGAAGTTACGTCATCTCGATCTATACAAATATTTATAACATAAAAACTTTACAATTATAAAACTTTATAAACTAAACTGAAGGGTGTATGATAGGTTAAGAAATGATGTAATGAAAGTTAACACATTGAGATGTTTTGGACATTTGGAAAGAATGAATGAAGATCGCCCGACGAAGAAAATATACAAAGCTGACTGCAACAGAATAAGAGGTCGAGGGCGCCCAAGAAAAGGATGACTAGACCATGTGAACGATATTCTGAAAGACAGATATGTAAGAAGCGTTATTCACGAATGTTGACGAGGCGATGAATGGGTGTCAAGATAGAAAAATGTGGCGTTCAGTCCTCTCTGCCTAATCCGCGAGGGACATAGCGTGATGGTATGTATGTATGTATGTAGAAAATGTTTATTTGTCAGATAGTTTCTGAATATTCATTCTACTTTCTTCTTCCTTTCCATTTTTTTACAAAAAATATTTACCAAATTAAATTTAGAGACTTCACGTAGCTCAGGTTGGTTGGAAGAAATTGACTTATGGCAATAAACCCGACTTTGTCTACTTGTTGTAAACGAAGAAGATAAATAATTAAATTGGCATGATGGAGCGCTCTTTGAGTGATCTTGTATCACTCAACGGCACTTATTAAATAAATGAATGAAATAATAATGAATTTAAAATAAGCTATGATGCAATATTGAAATAGATAACCTGAAAAGAAGAAAATAAATTCTTTGAGATGGTTTGACCTCATAGAGAGAATCAGGAATGAACGTCTGACGAAGCAAGTACACAATACTGATAAGAAAATATTAAGATGACGAGATTGACTAAAATAAATCTGGTCATAAGAGTGTGGCGTAAGGTTTTCTAGTATATAAGCATGATTGAAGCATGAAATGGAATTCAGTCATCGTAAGAAAAAATATCCCTTTATACAAATTTATATTAACACACTTACTTACATCTGATTACCGTACAACTCCGGTAGAGCTTTAGCCTCTTGAACAATGGATTTCCAAGCCTTCCTGTCAGCAGCTGCGGACTCCCTGTCATAAGAAGCATTCAACACATTCAGATCTTGGGTGACATTGATCCTTGCCCACAGGGTTATTTGCTGGATGTTTTTTTTGTGGCTGTTTCATCTTCAAACCTGACGACATGTCTAATCCAGTCTAATCTTCTAGACAGAACCTCACCAGTGATTAAGGGTTCCACCGAGGAAAAAAATAATAAGTAACTAAGTGGTTGTCAAAGAATATTTTATAAATCTTAACAACTTAACTTCTTCAGCCTTCAATTATCTTCCTCCAATATCCTCATTGCTATTTATTGCTGTGTTTGATGTTTCTTTTTAAATAGGTATTACCCCCTATTCAGTAACTATTGGAACTAAAATAGGAACGTTCTAAAATTGTAGATTTTAGATTTATGGTCTTATTTTAGCGTTATAAAATATCAACTTGGACTAAATGGAATAAGAACGTACCTATTTTAGCCGGAACTTTCTTAAAAAGTTACTGAATCAACGTATTATGAATAATTATGAAAATTATGAAATTTTCATCATTTTCATAATTATTCTTCATTTTCGTCTCATTCGTGAACTTTTTAAGAACGTTCCGACCAAAATAGGTACGTTCCTATTCCATTTAGCCAAAGTTGATATTTATAACGCTAAAATAAAACCGTAAATCTAAAATCTACAATTTTAGAACGTTCCTATTTCAGTTACAATAGTTACTGAATAGGGGGTATTGTATCGAATTTACTTCAGTTGATTGGAAGAGATTACCTTATAGACCCACATTTAAAATACATTGATTGTATTTTTATCTCAGTATTTAAGGCCAAAAAATTTTCTTTAAACGTAATTCGTTTGATCAAAATTGTGAATGAACGAAAATCCGAGAATGCATATTACATATATGTATGTATTAACTAAGTGGGTATGTACTAAACGAGATGGTGTTAAGGCGGTTCTTACTTTCACCGTTTCATACGTTTGACAGGCACAAACCGTGCAACCTCATATACCAGTAATTGCCATACATAATACACACGCTCAGTGGCTAAATATGCGCATGAAATACCGCAAACATAGTCATTAATATTGTAATGAAGAATTCATATGTGTATGTGTGTGTGTAAACCGTCAGATCGGGATAGACAGAGCATCTTTTTTTTAATCTCTGCCTTGAGGTGATCGGAACAGTTCCTCCACTTTGTACTCTCCGGTCCATTCCCTGTTGTTTCTTAGCTAAGACATCTGATATTTATTTAAAGAATGAATTGTTGCTGTGACGCACTGGTTTAGAATGTTATTCTACTCTTTTTTATTTATTTTTTTATTATTTCTGTAAACTGGTAAACTGGTAGGTATATTGCCAAACATGAAAAATAAAAAAAATAAAATATTTATGAAGACTTCCTTGCTCGGTGCGCTAGTCTCAAGTTTATTGCCCTAGGCAATTTCTTCCGAATAAGCAGTGTTTCCAGCACAGAGAATCAATCAATATTTACGTGAGAAATGAATTTAAATTAATTTCACTTCTGCTGGGATTCGAACCCAGGACGCCCGCACAGAAATCAAACGGCTTACCAACTGTGCCACGGTGGTCGGCACAGTTATATATGATAAAGATAACAAATATAACAGACGAAAAAAGGAAAAAAATAGATTGATATAAATAACAGTTGATAGCAATGATAGGAAAACAAAAAGATAAAGAAGAAATCAGGTATTATCAGATAGATATTTTTGCTATTGAATATAATAAAATAACAGTTGATAGCAATGATAGGAAAACAAAAAGATAAAGAAGAAATCAGGTATTATCAGATAGATATTTTTGCTATTGAATATAATAAAATAACAGTTGATAGCAATGATAGGAAAACAAAAAGATAAAGAAGAAATCAGGTATTATCAGATAGATATTTTTGCTATTGAATATAATAAAATAACAGTTGATAGCAATGATAGGAAAACAAAAAGATAAAGAAGAAATCAGGTATTATCAGATAGATATTTTTGCTATTGAATATAATAAAATAACAGTTGATAGCAATGATAGGAAAACAAAAAGATAAAGAAGAAATCAGGTATTATCAGATAGATATTTTTGCTATTGAATATAATAAAATAACAGTTGATGGCAATGATAGGAAAACAAAAAGATAAAGAAGAAATCAGGTATTTTCAGATAGATATTTTTGCTATTGAATATAATAAAATAACAGTTGATAGCAATGATAGGAAAACAAAAAGATAAAGAAGAAATCAGGTATTATCAGATAGATATTTTTGCTATTGAATATAATATAATATCAGTTGATAGCAATGATAGGAAAACAAAAGGATAAGGAGAGGAAGAAGAAATCAGGTATTATCAGATAGATATGCTTTAGCCTTTTTTTTAATAATTTTGAATGAGATGGTATTTCAAATAAAGGGCTAAAAAATGAGTATTCTGAATTGGAATAGATAGCAAAGTACGTTCAGCAGATCGGAGTGGACGCCCGTGGCTAGAAAGATAAGTGAATTTATCTTTGAGATACTGAGATGAGTTTGTATTAAAAATTACACTGTATAACAATGACAGGATATGTGTTTATGAACGATTGATCGTTGTCGCGAGTTCGATTCAATTTACATATAGCACAAGCGCTTAGTTTAGGAAATTGTACAAGGAGGTACAGTTGTCGCCAAATATCTTGGCGATTTACACGTATACCAACGAAGCAAAAAGACACAAATTTGGGGATATTTATATTATGTATATAAAATTCATACACATATGCTCCTAACTGATTTTCCATGTTCATATTGAATATATTGTTTCAAAAATATTGATAAGGGAACTCTATAAAAGGCATAATTTGTGAAAGTTGCGCGATCGCTTAAAGTGTTCACGTAAACCAGCTGATTGATGACAAGTCGTAAGCGCTGTAGTTGCCTTGACTTCTCGGTTTTCCTTTAATATTCCAACTTCATCTCTATTTAGATATTATTTGTCTCTATTGAGAAACTAGCCTTTTTTTGTTTTTTTTTCTAGCTATAATGTATCTCTTTTTTATATGTTTGTGCCAAAGACCTTATAATAATGTACTTTAGTATAATACAAGGTCTTTGGTTTGTGCTTAGTTAGGTATATCTTTTAAAGTAATGCTTTCCTGTTTGTTTTCTTTTATTAATAAATATTATCTTTCATTATTTTTCTTTGTGTGATCTCAGTTTGTATTGTATCTTTTAATTTTTATATAGATTCTTTTTTAGATATTATTTTCATTTTTTTATAAATTTGTACCCCAACTTTTAATGCACGATGTGGCCACTTGTAATTGGCTGACTAGTTTTGCAATAGATTGCCCTTTTTTATGGAACTATGTTAGCTGTAAGTGGTTATTTATAATAAATTAATAAATAAAATAAATTATCAAGTCAAAAAATAAAAACAAAAGTATACGTCATTAAGTATGAGTGCCGATAGAAAAATGAGCTTCCTAATACGTAATGTGTCTGATTCATGTTAGACTAGTATTAATTTCACGATCAAGGACAGTATTGTTCATTTCAGAATGTGAAAGTCAAGCAAGTGATGAATTCAATGAACTCTCAATGAGTTATCATCCATTATATGAATTGAATGCATCCAATTCATTGCACTACATCTTGCTATGTACTTTAATGGGTGACAGACAGACAATGTAAGATATTATAATATTGAATAAGTAACAGTTATAAAAATGTCAAAATATCATTGAAAAAAGTTCAGCAATGTAGTTCACCATCCATTTTCTTTGTTGAGACGAGACTAGTAGTGTGTGGGCATAAACACCTGTGTCGTACTTCCTTTTATAAGGTAATGAACACCTGTCGCTGTGTACCCCACATTGAGGGATATTCCGTGATAGCATTTATGTATTTTATCATGAGTATGAAATAATATTTATTTATAAAAACAGAGGTGGGTATATAACCATATACCTGTCGATCAAACCTTACTAGTTCAATAAATCTTACGTTTTACCAATACATAGAATCGTGTTGAAAAATCAGCTGCTGGGAGCTAGTTCTTCGGCTGCATAGCCAAGTATAAGTTTATTAGGATATCAATTTGTTAGTATAATAGATACCTAATTATAAAAAAAATAAGTTTTTCATTTAAACAAGATCATAAAATAATGTATACACCATAAGCCATTCGCTCAGCAGAAAGAATACTTGTCCTTCTGTCGATTTGTTCATGAAAAATTATTTCGCTTAACGAATCGACAGTATTAATCTTAGTCCCGTGTGAGAGAATTGTATGCATTAGTAGTTTTGCACGGTTTTTTCGACATTGTAAGTAAAAAAAAAAACACTCTCTAACATAGAGGCTTCTCTGCAGCATATTATGTTGTACATATATACTTACTTACTTTCCGTGTCCGGAACACCATCATATTGGTTGGTGCTCCGGTGGTGGAAGGATTGGCCGGCATTCTGCCGTTTCCAGGGACGCCCGATTGCTTTTCCGAAGTATATTATATGGATGAACTGAAAATTTGGAGAATTTTCTAAGTATCTCAAAATCCGCTTGATACACAGAGCCGAATCAGATCTTATTAAATTTTTAATAAACTTTTATCTTTTTACATTCTTTTTCCATATATCTCAAACACCATGGAAGCTACATAAAATGCTAAAACAATGTATAAATATAGATAAATACAATATCTCAATCTTATTATTATGAAAAATTTCAGGTTTTCTCAAACTTTTTTAATAAGCAAAACATTTTTTTATGACAAAACTGTCTATGTTTTCATTTTCTTTTATATCGAAAAACATACAACTAGTACAATAACCGCTCTTCCACGGACCCATATTAGTTTTGATATTTATTTTATTTATTTATTTATTTATTTTTAATATATTTTATAATACAAATCAATATATAAATTCACTAGTAATAATATTCTTACATATTTTTCCCTGCAGTACCTCATCAAAAAGATTACAATCTTGTGCTTGATGAGGAAAGCACTTATAAAAAAATAAAAAATATCAATACAAAGCAAAGTCAACATAAAAGTAAAAGTAATTAAATCAAATCATACATGAACAAAAAAAAATCAAATAAACATCATAAAAAGGTTGAAAATAAATGAAAAAGAAGAATACTCAAATGAGAAAACTTATCAGAATACATATTCAAACCAAAAAAAAGAAAAACATGAAAATAATTGAAAAATGAGTAATATAGAATTATAGACGATTCAAATATATCAAAACACATATTCAAAAATAAAAAAAGAAAATACTGGAAATTGAAACAAATCAAAACAACAAAATCGAAAACTACTATTTTAGAAAGTTAAGTGCAATTTTAATTTATATTTAAATTTTTTAAATTCTTTTATCTGCTTTAATTCATTTGGGAGGCAATTGAAAAATTTTATTCCCAAATAAATGTAGTTGTTTTGTAATTGTCCTGTATTACATTTGGGTATTTTAAAATCATTTTGGAATCGCAGAGACTTATTTTTTTCAATTTTTTGTATAACATTATCTTTGAAAATTTGCAAAATAGTCACTTTTTTATAAATATTATCTACTTTGGGTACTTTGAACATGTCAAATAGTGTTGTAGTGGGGAAAGTGCGTGTTTTCTTAAGTATAACCTTTATGATTAATTTTTGTACAACTCTAACTTGGTTTAAAATATTGTCATATGCTCCTCCCCAACCAACGATTCCATAAATAAGCAAGGAATGGACCGTCGCATAAATTTAATGTATTTGAAAGTGACAGTTTCTGTATTATACAAAGACCTAACAATTGAACAACGTAATGCCATTAAGACACAACATATACTTGTGTTTAAAACTATTTGAGTGCATTTTTTCTTACGTAAAAAAGTAAACGGATGTTCAGTGACAAATATAATTACCACGATGACCATGAACCGAACTAAATGTATCGTGTTACGACAACTCCGTGGATGTATATTTAGAATATAAAAAAAGTAATATGTAATGTTCACTTTCTATATCACCATTAAAACTGGTCATATCTCTTATGTTATTTTCACTGGAGCGAGTTCAACTAATGACATTTTGTATACTTACATTCACATGTTGATTATTAGAAGAACCTTGAATTTTATCCCATATGAATCTATTTATAAGAATTCATTTCACTTCTATACAAACATATAGATACCTAGAAACATAAATACTGTACATAAATGGTATAAAGGTATACATATTATATCCTCAAATATTACGTAACTACGTTTCCACATGTCAAAATGACACTGACATCCCTAAATTTCACGACAAATAACATTATTTGACTTAATGACCGAAATTAGAGATAAGTGTCAAATAAAATTTTAATTTTAATTCGATTTATTGTATTATTCGATTAATTTGAAATCGATTTATGGTTAAATAATTAAAAATTGATTTATTTTTTAAAAATAAATATCAAGTTTTTGTAAAGATCAGCAATTAATTCGATTTATAAGCACACGTAGGTACAATATATTTTTTCTCACAGAATTCGTCGAAGCATTAAGAATTTATCTTCTTGTATATAATTTAAACAAATATATTATTGCACCCTGGCACGATTGTAGCTATAAGGAAAATTCTTCCAACCAACCAGATAACAAATTAAGACAGTACAATAAACTTACAAACAAAAGCAAAAAGATTATTATGACTTCAATGTGAATACTTTATTAATTTTTATTGTTTTATTTGGCTATCGACGTGTTACGTGCAAGGCACATCGTCAAAATAATACTCTAAAAGACTGAAACTAGAGGTTATATCCTATTTTTTTCATGTGAGGTGTATAAAACAATTGGTTTTGAGAGGTTGAAAAATTAAGTTAATAATGTCAAATGAAGTTATAAAAAAGTTTATGAACGTTGTGAATCTGGGTTGAATCACATTATGGCGGCTGTGGCGAACACAATTCGGCTAGCGGAAACATATGGAAACATTTAGATGGGTCGATGGCAGAGCGGTTAGCGCGCTGGGCTAGTAATCCAGTGGTCGCGAGTTCGAATCCTGCCTCGACCGATTTCGTTCACCTATAGCACAAGCATTTATTTGCTTATTTTAGGAAACGTAGGAAGATGTATATGTACTTGTTTATCAAGGACATATTCATTTTTTTTTAAAAAAAAAAAAAATATATATATATATATATATATATATATATATATATATATATATATATATATATATATATATATATATATATATATATATATATATATATATATATATATATATATATATATATATATATATATATATATATATATATATATATATATATATATATATATATATATATATATATATATATATATATATATATATATATATATATATATATATATATATATATATATATATATATATATATATATATATATATATATATATATATATATATATATATATATATATATATATATATATATATATATATATATATATATATATATATATATATATATATATCGATGTTAATATTATAAACTAATTTTTCAAAAAAAAAAAAAACTATTGAAATGAGAACTGCAGTTCAACGTATCTGATTACAATACCGTACTGATAAGCAAATACAAGACCTTGCATTTATATTTGTGGTCTAATTCTTGGTCTTGATCTTGCATACTCGATCTAGTATTGGTCTTGCACACCTAGTCTTGGCCCTAGTCTTGCAACTTTTTTGCAGTTATTACAATGAAATATAAAATTAAGTTAAGATGGGTGGTGGCAGAGCGGTTAGTGCACTGGGTTAGTAATCCAGTGATCGCGAGTTCGAATCCTGCATCGACTGATTTCGCTCACCTATAGCACAAGCATTTATGCTTAATGTATATGTACTTGTTACAAGGAAATATTCTTCATATAAAAAAAAATAACACCTCAATACTAATAAGTCTAAGACAACATATTAAGTCTTGCAAGACTCTTGATCTTACAAAGCCTGCTCTTCCACCCCCTAGTCTCGATCTTGGTCTTGCCAGCCCTGGTATTTATTTATTTAGAGGACAACATACAGCATATAAGAAATTATATAAAAAAAAAATAATTTGATTAATAATAAAGCCAATTACAGGTTGTCGCTGAAGTTATAGTAGTATATTAAGATACATTAGAATGGTTACATATTATGGTGAGATATTGTGTGAATGATGTGTGATATTGTATATATAAATGTGTCAGTATATTAAGTGTTAAATTTGATTATGAGGATGAAATTTTAAGTTTGATATATCTTTTAACTGTGGGGGCGCTAAGTAAGAATATGTCGATCTCTTGGAAATGCCTATTGTATGTATTACAGATTCTGTAGATTGTTGCATGTTGAGCATAGTTGGTGTGTTAAGTGGTTAGGCGGATAAGAGTAGTGTGTCTAGTTCTACAGGTGTAGGTAGGGATGTTGAAAGATATATAATTTAAGAGAGCAGGAGAATCAATTTTATTATTAATAATATTGTGGAGAAGCATCATATCAGATACAGTACGTCTATTTTCGAGTGAATCAATGCAATGGTAGATCCTTGCCTCACGATACGACGGGAAATCAAGAAATGCTTTACGGTTAAGGTGTTTAATAAATATATTTTGTATCCTTTCGATACGGTTTAGGTATGTGTGTTGCATAATGGGGAGACCAGACAGGAGATACGTATTCCAGGATAGGGCGAACCAGGGAAAAATAAAGAAATTTGAGTGTTCTCAAATTTGTGAATGGTTTGCTGGTGCTGAATAAAAATTAATTTAACTAATTTAATTATTTTTAACTTTAATGTAAAGTCCAGTGTCTTCGTACTTAACTACTAAAGTCTTCTTCTTAAAGTCACTAAAGTCTTCTTTAAGAGCAGTTCATTTTTTTACCACCAGAGTGTGCTGCAATATGACATATTGTTGGTCTTGGAAGTCCGTCAGTAATTTCGAATTAATTTTAAACAACAAAATCGCTAGTTTATTTGTTACGTGATGCAAAGCTAACAGGAAGTAACTTATCAACCGCAGAATAGCTTTTAGTAAAAACGTTATAACTAATACACAGAGCTATTAAAGGTACCTAACTAATTTACGTTGGGTCGCAATACGAAACTTTCTTTTTTTTTTCTATTAAATTACTGATTCCGAGACATATCTACCTACGTACGCACGAAACTCGGATACCACTTCCTTAATAGTTTACAACTAACACAGCGCCATCTGCATAATGGAAGTTCCAACCAGGAAGTACATGTAGGTACATATTCCTTCGCAATTCAAAACATTTGTTTTCTATGACTAGGGTTGCCAAATGGTAATTTGAAAAAGAAAGATAAATTAATTTGCTTATTTAATTGTTATGAGAAAAAATCAACTACACATTACACGTACACATTTTTTTGTACATAATGTTGATATATACGTGTAATATCATTATTTTCCATAGAGAAGTTACAACGAAAAAATAGACTCGCTTAGAGATTAAAAAAGATAGAGATAAAAGTAACAAAATATAAAGAAATCTATAAATTAAATTTATGCAACTACCTATGATACAGTTTAAATACACGTTATTTTATAAAACTGTGTTTAAATATGCCTTTTTTATATCTTCAATTCAGTTCCTATAGTAAGTTTTGTCATAAGGTTCTGAATAAAAAAGTTACAGAATATACTAAGTGACTACTTAAAATATAAACAATAAAACAACACTTTTTTAAAAATCCTTCTTTGCTGAAATATATTTTTTTTAGGCTACGACTATTTACACGACTCAACCATAGACGAAAACCAAAAATAACCACAGAAAACGCAGATTAATCAAGTTATAAAAATATTTACCTTTGTTTATACTTTGTTATAATTGTGGATCTCGATGTTAAAATGATTTATAAAATTAAGTAAATGTAATAAGATGCCAATATTATTTATTTTTCTTCAAGTTGGTTTCCATGATGCATTTTTATGACCATTGAAAAAATTACAAAGGTAAATATTTTTGTATTTTGATTTATCTGCGCTTTCTATGGTTATAAATGACCTAAAAACATAGACGACGTCAGAAAATTTGTCGTGTAAATAGACACTTTTTGGCGGGAAAACGCTTTTAAGATGTTCTTGGTTTTTTGACAAACAAATATAAAATTAAATGAAATACAAGTTTGTGTACATGACCAAAATTATAACTTTTTTTGATTGAATACAAATTCCCCTCTTAAAAACCTATTTTGAGAAATTTTTATTCAATCGAATAAAATTTATAATTTTAGTGGTGTACAAAAAGTTGTGTTTTATTTCATTTTATTAACTGTAAAATGATACCATATACATACATACATAGCATCACGCCATGTCCCTTACGGGATAGGCAGAGAGAACCGAACGCCACTTACTTCTATCTTGACATACATTCATCGCCTCGACAATATTCATACATCGTCTTATACATGTTCGTCTGTTGTTCACGCTTCTAACATTTCCGTTTTCAAAATACCGTTCACATGGACGTGCCATCCCTTCCTTGGGCGGCCCCGACCTCTCATTCCATTCCTGTCCGCAATGTATATTTTCTTCGTCAGGCGTTCCTCATTCATTCTCCCCATGTGGCTAAACCATCTCAATGTGTTCACTTTCATTCTATTTAAACATCTTTTTTATCCTACATTCTTTCCTTATGTCCTCATTTCTGACCCTGTCATACATCGTTCTATTACAGATTCTTCTTAGCGATCTCATTTCAACTGCATTTATTCTACTTTCGTGCAACTTCTGCCATGTCCAGGTTTCACTTGTATACGTCAAGGTTGGCACTAAGATAGCATTATGAATGGCAACTTTAGCATCCTTAGATATGTTGCGGTCATTCATAACTGGTTTCAGTGCTCCATTCACTCTGTTTCCTGCCATAACTCTTCTTTCGGTTTTCCTTATCAATCCGTCCATTCCGTTGAAACATGCTTCCCAGATAGACATAAAATGATACCACAAAGTATAAAAAAATGATGAAATATAAAAGTCTTCACAAGACATTTTCTTTGTCTAAATTGGGTAAGAATTAGCGTAAAAGGAGGACATACAATAAATAAAGGAGGACAATTTATAGAAAAATTAAGACATGTCCTCCTTTAGGATATCATCTGGCAGCCCTATCTGTGACCGACTGACTTACACAACTAGACGTATTGAGATTATGACGTAATAGTTAACTTATATTATTTATATTACTCGTTATCATATTAGAGATTAATAATCACGTCAGGTTGTCGGCCTGAATGAATGGTGTGTGGGCGACATTGCCATGTTGGTCCTTGTTACATACACTCTTTATTTCGCGTTGTATAACGATTATATTATTGTTTCATAATTGCAATATTTTATGGTGTAAAATTACATACGTAACAAACGGATTCGTTGACGATTTTTCCCTGTCAATCACGACATAAAATGAAATAGAATAATTTAAGTATGGTTATAGAAAAGGAGTACTATTGAAGAAGAAACACTGAAAAATATAGGTAGTAACAAAATACTGCTACTGGCTTGGTAAACCAGAGATATATTTTTCGGCCAATATCTTATATTTTATTTATTTTTATTTTATTGATATATATGTAGAAGAGCGGTGTTAGCCCAGTGGTAAGGTCGTCGCCTAACATGCGTGAGGTCGATGGTTCGAATCCGGGCGGGGCACGTACCTCTGGATTTTCTAAAAATCTGTGTGCGGATTTATATCACTAGCTATGTGTAGCCATGATACAATTTGTCTGGTTCCCCTTTCTAAGGGTTACGAAGGTCAGATGGCAGTCACTTCAATTTAATAACCAGACTCGCCAATTCCAGGATCATGGTCAAAGCGTACCCCGATAGAAACGGGACAAAAGCGCTAATGGGAAAGAAGATTGATATATATGTAGAACCTTCATTTTATAATAGTATTAACAAAGCTATATTGTTATATGTTTATGTTATAAACCTTGATATAAGGTAGGTACCTATATTATAAATATTGAGTCATTTCGCCGTGGGTGGGGGTGTGGTGGAACATCCCTAGTATGTCCCCACATCACTACTGGTTTGTCATGGCTACCAACTCAAGCTGAACGTATAAACAATTATCCCCTCCTACTCTAATCATTCGGAATTTCTTCAGTCGCCCGGCCTAGACGTATCGCGTTCTTTCCTCCACATTCTAATTACGTGTTAATCAAATATAACAATGTTAAGCTCAGTTGGTAAAATGTACGCAAGGATCCTGGATCAAAGAGTACGAAAGGTTACTGAATGCAAGATATGGGATGTCCAAGGAGCGTTTGTGGGCGGCAGAGTATGTATAGACCAATTTTTTTCTCTACGAATGGTCACAGAGAAGGTTCTGGATAAAAACCAGAAACTTTTCTGTGCCTTTATTGACCTAGAAAAGGCCTATGATAAAGTTGTTAGAGAAAAACTATGGGATATACTATCAGTGTATGGAGTGAAGAGTAAGCTGATACGCGCAATCGCGTCATTATATGATAACAGCGAAGCATGTGTTCGTGTCAACGACATAGTAACATCGTGGTTCTAGATAAATAATGGCGTTAGACAGGGATGCGTCTCCATGGCTCTTCAACCTTTACATTGACTTCTGTATAAGAGCCCTTAAGGATGAAAGCAAGGGTCCAAAACTGAGTACTGTTATAGTGCGTGATTTGATGTATGCAGATGACAAAGTACTGTTAGCTGAAAGTATGGAAGAGTTACAGTATCTTGAAAGCATGGTATATGAAGGATGCATAGAGAACGGTCTGAGAATGAATGCTAGCAAATCAATGGTAATGGTCTTTGAAAAGAGTGAAAGCAGAACAGCGTGTAAAATAAGAGTAGAGAATGAATGGCTCGAGCAAGTCGACGAGTATGTATATCTGGGAAGCATGTTTCATCGGAATGGACGACCTGATAAGGATATCGAAAGAAGAGTTATGGCAGGAAACAGAGTGAATGGAGCACTGAGACCAGTTATGAATGATCGCAACATATCAAAGGCTGCCAAAGTTGCCATTCATAACGCTATCTTAGTGCCAACGTTGACGTATGCAAGTGAAACCTGGACATGGCAGAAGTCGCACGAAAGCAAAATAAATGCTGTTGAAATGAGATCGCTAAGAAGAATCTGCAATAGAACGATGTATGACAGGGTAAGAAATGAGAACATAAGGAAATAATGTAAGATGAAGAAAGATATCATTAATAGAATGAAAGTGAACACACTGAGATGGTTTGGCCACATGGGTAGAATGAATGAGGAACGACTGACGAAGAAAATATACAATGCGGATAGGATTGGATTGAGAGGCCGGGGCCGCCCAAGAAAGGGATGGCACGACCATGTGAACGATATTCTGAAAGACGGAAATGTTAGAAGCGTTTGCAATAGACGAACATGTATGAGACGATGCATGAATGTTGACGAGGCGAAGAATTTGTGCCAGGATAGAAAGATATGGCGTTCGGTTCTCTCTGCCTACCCCGTAAGGGCATGGCGTGATGGTATGTATGTATGTATGTATGTAAATATAATAATTTAACAAATTCTATGTAATACATCGATTATAATAAATTTATATATCAAAGTGAGTACAATATTTTATTGCATGAATTAGTGTATTTATTATAGAGCGATGAGTTTTAATTATACCTTTTGAACACCCAATAATCCTTCTTATAAATATTCTATAAAATTAATTAATCATAATCAATAATAATTTAAATAACTATCTCCCTATAGGGGCGATTAGCACATATGTAAACCAACCAAGCAAATATACACAAATTTGCGCTCTGCGCACCCGGAAGCATGGTTTAAGTTGTTTTACATTAGCTATACCGGAACTGTCTGCTGACTATTTCCACTCTCCTCACCCAGGCATTGGTTACCAACCCTGCCTCATAACTCCTACACCTCTCCTTCTCTCCTTAAACGACTGTGTATGGTCGCAGTGGTGCACGTCTTGCTGGAAGATGCGTGCTTGTAAAATGCTGCGTAACGCCATCCTGTATCCCATTATCAACACTACTAGTAAGTCCTTCCCTCCTAGGAAAGCCGCAGGCGAACCTCTGGTGCCATCAAACGAAAGAATCCCCGACAGAAAACCATGGTCTTCCTGGCAGCAGCTTGGGCGAGGGGCCAACAACCCCACCTCACCAAAAACACCAACCGTTACGAAACCTACAAGAAAAGAAGCAGGAAAAATGGTGGCGTTTTATCTTTAAGGCAGTTAAGAACCCTCAGAAGAAGTATACAAATTATCGTGACTGCAAAAAATTAATTTGGTTACTAGTAACCAACTATTTTGTGCACTCAGCTAAACCGTACCGCATAGTTATAATAGCTAAAAAAGTTACATAAAACATCAGTAGCCAAAAGTTTAGTAAGGTATCTTATTTTTTCAATATCTAATGAATTTCAATGCTGATGATCATTTTTACTATAAGTAGGGATATTCGAAGTGAAAAATATTGATCAGTAGTTTTTTTATAGGTACGCGGCGTTGCTCGAGAAAAGTAAATGTGAATTAATATGCTAACCTATCAAGAAAATCTTTTTCGTAATTTTGAACTGTTTATTTGTTATGATAAATTCAGAATGAGTAAAAAATATCCAATACAATAAATAAAAATTAACAAAAATAAGTTTGTTTATTAAAAAACGATCCCATCCGTGCCTTCAGTCTCAAATAATGTAAAGTGAAGTTGTTTGAAATTTCAGTAATATTGATCATTTTGCAATCGTAATATCAAATATTGTTTTAAATATATATAAACATACACAAGTATCGTATAAGCCGTAACCAAAACTTTCTTTCGCGTTTTATGGTTTATTTAAAAAGAAAATTTGCTTTGACAGTGTTTGACGACAAGAAAATTGACATAACGAAATATGCAAACAACATTATGAACCGTGCGTTTCCAATTTACACACGAATTTAAGAATATAATACTTATGTAAAGTTTAATTATAGTAATATGATTTTTGTTTATTTTGGAAGAAATGTCAGTACATAATTCATAACTGCAAATTAAAAAAAAAATATTGTTCAGTTGCTATAGACAATTCGTTTTTAAAAACAGCAAGATTTTTTACTCCTCACTAAACCAAAGGGATATAGTGGAGAGTTATGACTTTTATTGCAGATTATCAACCAATCAACTAGTATCACGCTGTGTGTGTGTGTGTGTGAGAGGGTGTGTGTGTGTGTGTGTGTGTGTGTGTGTGTGTGTGAGGGTGTGTGTGAGGGTGTGTGTGAGGGTGTGTGTGTGTGTGTGTGTGTGTGTGTGTGTGTGTGTATGTGTGTGTGTGTGTGTGTGTGAGGGTGTGTGTGAGTGTGTGTGTGTGTGTGTGTGTGTGTGTGTGTGTGTGTGTGTGTGAGGATGTGTGTGTGTGTGTGTATGTGTGTGTGTGTGTGAGGGTGTGTGTGAGGGTATGTGTGAGGGTGTGTGTGTGTGTGTGTGTGTGTGTGTGTGTGTGTGTGTGTGTGTGTGTGTGTGTGTGTGTGTGTGTGTGTGTGTGTGAGGGTGTGTGAGGGTTTGTGTGTGTGTGTGTGTGTGTGAGGGTGTGTGTGAGGGTGTGTGTGTGTATGTGTTCTTATTGAGTTCCTTATCATTTCACTTTTTTGGTTGTTCTTTATAATACGTTAAATTACGTTATACGTTAGTTAAATTCATAATGATTAAATAATTATTATTAATTTAATTAATACATTTAATTTATTAATTAGTATTATTTGGTATTAAATGCGTCTCTTTCCTTT